>NW_010586751.1:174022-207466 GCF_000705375.1 Tinamus guttatus
CAGCAGGATAAGTAAGTCACAGAGGGAAGCTTCAGTCCCCAACTAAGGAACTGCAAAGTGCACTCAAGTTATCAGTGTAGTATTTATTAGATATTTTGCTCTTCTCCTGCAAGACAGGAGAAGATGCTCCTGTGTCTTCATGTATTTTTCAAAGAGATATTTAAAATCATGGATCTGTTTTAAAAATTCTAGACCAGCAAAAATGAACCTTGTTTCCTGTTTTCTAGACAATGTCTGGTACCTATAGTTTTAAACCCTTCAACCGTGACAGAAAAGATTTGTAGAATTCTTAGATATATGTATATTTGTGTGTGTGTTTACTGTGAGAAGTAGGATTTAGCTGACAGTTTAGGAAATTGTGCTTTTGACACTTACTCAGCAACTCAGCATGGCTCAGAGTGCTTTCACGAGAGCAGCCTGGGCAGTGGGATGTTGAAATGTCTCAGTTCATGCAGTTGTTTGGAGGGAATCCGATGTATTAACTGGATGGACAGAGGGAGGTGATCTGGAGGAGCAGTGGATAGTGACACCTTATTTAGGAGAGGGAGCACCCAGTTTCCTGGCATGTTAAGCATCTGCTTCTGTAGGAGTCTTAGTCTAGATTGCAACGACCTTGAGTTGAAAAGCATCTTTCCTGCTAAGTTTCAGTCCTGATAGCAGCACCCTGCAGAGCCCATAAACTCTAGCTCCAACTTGGAATCAGCCTTGGGTTCTGACTGTAGCACAAGCAGTAGCTCATATCTGTTCATGCCGTTATTTCTGTCTAACTTTGTTTTCCAGTGGTCTACAGTCACCACGTACCAAGCAGTAGCTTGCAAGGCTTCCCGTACTCTTAACTGTGCTTGTAACTGCCTTATCTCAACTGCAGAACCTTTATTATCTTACTGCTAACTCGGTATAGTTTGTCTGAAGCTTTGTATATGCTTTGAGTTTTAATAAGCTTAACCTTTTTCTTCCTGACTAACTTTGAAATTAAATTGAAACAACTGAATCTGTTTGGCTTGAGTTAAAGATGAAGGATTTTTTAGGACATAATAACATAATAAACTGTTCATGGTTTTTGAGGTTTCTTTTTAGCTGTTGTTGCTTTTTGTTTCTCTTTTTTTTAAAACTTTTTTGAAAATGAGAGGGGAAGGATTTTGAGCTTGTGATCATTCTCAACTTGATGATTCTGTTACAGGGAGCTACCAATGTAATGTATTTTTAAGATTAATGTTTTAAATGTGTTTCTTCTACACTTAACTCCCTTTTTTCCCTTTTTTTCCACTTTCTCCCTTTTTTTTGTTTGTTTGTTTTGATATTTTGCATAGGCATTAAGTGGTGAAGGCCAACTCATTTATCAATCTTCCCTTTTTACTTTGTGTCTTTTCTTCTACAAGAAAATATTGGGGAAATAAGAAATGGCTTAGTCGGTGTCACTCAGCTTCTTGCTCAGAGGCAGTTTACCAGTGTCAAAGAAGTCTATTTGAAGGCTTTTTTCCCCAATATTCTCAGAGGTGTAAGGTATAACCCAAGCAATGCTGTGTACTTTATGTGGATTTGCATTGCATTTCTGACTTGGCAGTGCTGTTGTTTGTTCTTCTTGTATGGAGACTTGACTCTGCTGTTGATACCTATATTCTTTCTCCTCACAAACCCACCACTGTTGATTGTAGGTCTGATGAAAGTGATTCCTCTCTGTCGGAGGTACACAGGTACTCTCTCTTCTCTTTTCTGTTTTCCTGGCATCATTCAGTGAAGTTATTCCAATTCTTAGGCGGTTTCATTTCGCTGCATGAATTTTCCTGATTCTTGTGTGCTGCATCTCTTTTGCTTTTACCAGAGGTTAAATACTGGAAATTTTGGTCAAGCATGTCTCCCACCCTCACACCCCTTCCTTTTCTTAGGATGTTTCTGTTGAGCATGTCAGGTTTTATTTTTCTTTATAAATAAAACAGGGTGTAAAACTTTTTTTAGACCCATGCCTTTTGTCTTTTCTTTCTCTTTCAAAAAGAGCAGCAAACATTTTCTTTGGTTTTATGTGCTTCTCTTTTCCTGTTTCCCCCTCTCCTTTGGTTGTATGTTCTGATAACTAAAAGTTACGTTCCAGGGCAAATAAAACTCAGTAGCTTCTACAGTGTCTTGCCAACAGCCTGCACCATGGCTGAAGAGATGCAAGTGTGTCCCTACTCATGTTCCAAGGGAAAACAGCTGTGAAAAATAAGAGTGTACCTGGAGAAGGCAGCAAAAGGGCTAATAATATTATTAATAATAATAATGTGATGGGGGCTCTGCCAGTTGTTGTGGCGCTCCAGGCACTGGAGTGTGTAGATGCCAAGCTCTTGTCCATGGGTTATAACGAGACTGGTGAAGGGAATGGTGGGTGGAAAGAGCGGTAGGAAGCAACTCGGTCTAAAGGCAACATGTGCACAGAGCACTGCAGAGTCTTGAATAGCGTTAGAAGACAGAAGCGTGGAGACCTAAAACAATGAAATACACCCAAAGTGCATTATCTGCCCCCACATTTTTAAAAGTGTTGTTAAAGGATGCAGAGGTGAATTCCTTTTCCAAGTTGAGGAAGTTGCAAGACAAACGATTTCAGGCAATATTTATATTAGCGACATCTACCAAAGAATTGTAGTAGTGAGTTATGTAAATGTGAAGGTGCCCTGAGCAGTAAAAATATACAGCAGAACCTATGTATTTCTAAGACTGTAGCAATAAGCTAATTGCCACAAGGTTGGTTAGTATTAGCATAAAGACTTTTTTCCCTCCTTCAGCAAGTTTCTGTTTGACTGGGAATGTTAGAGAATTGTTCTGTTTTCCTAAAGCATCTGAGACTGATGGGTTTGGGGTTTCTTATTATTTTCTTGGTTTTTGGGGGGTTTGTTTTGTGAGATGGGGCTCTGACTCAGTTCCTATTTCTCATGTTCACACTTGTAATCCCCCAGAAAGCATTACTGCTAGCTGGTTGGGCTGCAGCACTGCATGCATGTGGAGGCACTGCCTGGAGGCTTTTCTGCACAGAAAACACTGCAATCCACATGTACATGGGGTCGTATGCCAAATAATTACCAGTCGTTTAAAATCCCATGCAATGACTTGCTTGATTTTTCCATGCTGGGTTACTGTCCCCTGGCAGCACCCCTGGTGCAGATCTAGATTAATTTGGGAATCTGTTTTTCAACCGCGCTCCCTCTCGCCACCCATTTGAGTGGAAGCTGGCACTGCTGTGCAGGGTGCATTCAGGGGCTTGCTGGGGGACACAAGTTAGCAGCAGGTCCCCAAGGATGCCCACAGAAGGGGCTGCTGGTTTGGATTTGGCAAGGTGCTCTGCGCTCCGTTTTGCAGCCAGGCTACTTGGTCCTCAAAAGCATTCGGGTCGGTCCCATGAATCCAGGAGCTATAACTGGTTCTTTAGGCATTACAGAGACTCTCCCCATTTACTAAACACTCAGCATCTTGTCTTGTTTTTTGTTTTGTGTGTGCTTTCCTTTAGCTGATAGCCCCCAGCTGACACTTGGTAAACTAAGTAGTAAAAAAAACGTACAGAGTTTATAAAAGGTATTCAGCTGTTCTATCCCCATATGTAAGTGAATGAGATGAATGTTTCCTACATTTAAGTAATTTAATTTGATCTGCAACTAGTATACGCCCAACTCACATTCTCTTTTTTCTTAGGGGGATAATTAACCCTTTCCCTGCTTCAAAATACATCCGATCTTCCCCACTTCAGTGTATCTATACAGCTGAGGGACACACCAAGGCCGTGCTTTGTGTTGATGCAACTGATGATCTTCTCTTCACTGGTTCTAAAGGTTGGACAAGCTTCCTGCACCTGCTGCCACAGAGGCTGCTTTGACAACTGGGATACTGGGAAATCCCCTATTTGTGCTTAGTGTTGTATATACAGTGTAGTATATACAGTGTATTGTGGAGATCTTTTTTGTAACATAAGCTGAAGAAGGATTTCCTGTAACTAACTGCAGATTTTTAATTCCAATATCTAGTTTATTTATATTGAAAAAAGTAAATCTCGGCCTTAAGATTTGTTGAGAGGTGTGATAGAACTAGTCATGGTTCACAATGTGAACCCTATGCCTCAGGGTAAAGATACCACCAGGTAGGTGTGGGAATTAGCAGATTTCCTCTGTCTGTTTAGCCACAGAATTTGAATTGATTCTTCCTCATATAATTGACTCTTTGAGTAGAGCTATGACCGTTGACTGGTTTCCTTGTGTTTATTGTTGCCTGTCTCTTGTGGGCTGTAAGAGTTGTTTGATTCAGGATTTACTAAATTCACTACTGGCTTATATAATTCATTAACATTTTGAGGTAGTAGAAGTAGTGATTAGAAAGAGATCTTTTCTATCCCATCTGATGACTCTGCATTCTAATCACTAAATCTAACTAGAAAAGGACATAGCTGAACCTCAGTGATTGTTCTTCATAAGCATACCTTTTTTTTGTATATCACTCAAATTTGCTTTTGCTTTTTCTTGCTTCTCTCTTAATATAAGATATGTTCATATAAGTCATTTAGGATAAAGGACTATTCTTAGCCTTGAACTTTGGAATGGAGGTGTGTTCTGATTTTTATATTATTATTTTTCCCCCTCTCTTTTTCCCTTTTCTCTTTATTTAGATCGTACTTGTAAAGTCTGGAATCTGGTAACAGGACAAGAGATTATGTCTCTTGGGGGTCATCCCAATAACGTGGTTTCTATAAAATATTGCAACTACACTAGCTTGGTTTTCACTGTCTCAACTTCCTATATCAAGGTGTGGGACATCAGAGATTCTGCTAAGTGTATTAGGACACTGACGTAAGTATGTTAAACCTTAAATGAGAGGAGCTCAAACAACTCTTAAATTTAGATAAAATTCTATTAGATTTAATAAACTAGCATGGAGATCCTAATGTATTTGGGATCCAAACACAGAAAGAATGGCCTTGTCTGAGCTATTGTCACTTGGCTTTTTATGGAATGTTTCCTATTTGGGTGCTTGCCTGACCTGTCCCTACTTAGTTTGGGATCTAAGAGCATCGTAGCACGGTGTAATTCACATAGACCCTGTGTTGGAGCTGGGAGCTTTCTTCACATGTTCAGGCTCAGTCAGTGCGGGGCGTTGGTAATGTATGAGCTCATAAAACAATTTGCATCTGCATATGTAGGGTTTTGTCAGACATTTGTTATTCAAAATTGGTTTAAACCTTTTCTACTCAAGTAAATAGGCTTGTTTGCAAAAAATATATATCACGGAGAGGATATAACTCCTTCCCATCCCTCTCTTTTTACCTAGGTCTTCAGGACAAGCGATGCCGGGTGATGTGTGTTCAGGAAGTACTAACAGGACAGTCACTATCCCCGCTGGAGAGAACCAGATCAATCAGATTGCACTAAATCCAACTGGCACTTTCCTCTATGCAGCTGCTGGAAACTCAGTGCGGATGTGGGACCTGAAGAGGTAATGGGCAGTGGCAGAAAGGAGTGCTCTTTGTGTCATGTGCACATGTAGCCTCCTTTGGTCACCAAAATATTTCATTATGGTATTATCAGTATCCTGGGCAAAATAGTCCTGGACTATGGACCAAGGGATCAATTATTCCATTCTATGGTTGTAACTGAGATAATGGAAACACACTCAGCTTCCTCATGTGTTAGGGTTATAGTGAATCTTGTGGTAAGAATGATTGGAAAACCACAAGGTTTTCTATATAAGGGAAATGCTGAATAACAGGCTAACAGATGCAGTGAATCCTGGCTAGTAACCATTGGTATGATGAGAGCTGATTCACCTAATGTAAAGTAATATCTGGCTATGATAATTAGCTAGATAGCAGTTTTCCAAGCCAGAACCTACATTCAAAAAGATATGTTCAAAATGCAGAGAATACTTTGATGAGCTTTAATTGCCTTTAGTTTTAGATTTTATAGTAAAGAAAAACTATGATTTTACATAAGCAGAAGTTTTCATTTACATTTAACAATGATTTAACATTTACACGTGGATGTGAGAAACAGTGCATGTAAAGGAGAGGAGGAAAACTTGGGGAAAAAAGGTCCATTCTGACAGGAATTGCAATAGACTGTATTGAATTCATAGAAAAATAATAATAAAATAAAATCCTCAGTTATTCATGCTCTTATTCTTGAAGATTTCAGTCTACGGGAAAACTAACTGGTCACCTGGGCCCTGTTATGTGCCTTACTGTGGACCGAATTTCCAATGGGCAAGATCTTATTGTCACGGGCTCAAAGGATCATTATATAAAGGTAAACCATTAGAATTTGCCAATTTATTTCACTTTTCATTCTAGCACTGCATGCAGGCTTCAGGAGGACTCTCATGTCTCCACATCACAAATGTGGTAGCTAAGTTGGAAGTTCTTACATCAGTGAAAGATGATGAACAGTGTTTAGTCTTATTGTTACATTTATCACTTTAGTAGTATTTTTCATCTTGCAATGGAGCAATTTAGAAACTAATGTAGATCAGATGATTGTCTTTGCTTAAACTCATTCTTAATCCCTGCTAAGGTGAATATCAGGTGTATGAAGACTTGGAGAACGATTTATAACTACTACTCTTCCAAAACATTCGGGAGCAAAATGTTTCTTAAGAATTGCCAGACAGAGGCACAAGCAAAATCACTTAAGTCAGTCAGTGCCCACATTTTGGAGTGCAAGCCTCAGGGACACTGTGTGTGCTCCCTGGGGTAAAGAGCTGGATCTTAGGAGGGAGAGTAAGGTCTGTACACCTCAGGCAAGGTGCCCACATTGGGTGTATTCATTAGCACCCACTTTAGTTGCTCTTTGCTATATTCAAAGCATAAAACATGGCTGCCAACAGTCAGCAGTTAATTTGTTGTGCTCTGCTGTCCTTGTGTGCTCCCTTGCCAGGGGCACCCATGGGCTCTGAAGGTTTGCTGGGTTCTTGACCCCTAGCACAGGAAGATGCAGGGACTTTTAGCTGTGTGTATGTGCTACATAGTGTGTGCTCTGCAAGGTTAGTGCACCCACACATCACAGCATGCTGCCCTTCCCTGCCACAGCAAACTAGCTCTCTACTGAGCTGGGATATACATATTTTTAGTGGAACTCATAAATGATAGCTGAATGCTGTAGTTTTAAAAATACTTTTAACTTAGTTAAGGTATTCTTTTACATGTCCCTGTCTTACCATCAAGCTTATTCACTCTAAAAGGTCAATGAAGAGCAAATAATAAGGGATGAAGTCTGACATTTGCTTGTGAAACAGAGGTAGTGGTTGAAAAAGAAGTTTTTGCTTATCTGTTTGTCCTCAGTTTAGTCTAACTGGGTGAGTTCTGACTTGCTGCTCTGCCAAAGGAAATGGAGTGGCTTATGGTGCTCTAGGGGCAAGCAGCTGATGGCCAGATGTGCCCTAAACTGCTAAAATAACCTTATTTAAGACATCATTCATGGAGTACAAGAATGGGGAAAGAGAAGTGTCATCATGTAGTAGTATGCAAGCCTTGCAAAATAGGTTGTCCAAAAATCACAGACTCACAGATTGGTTGAGGTTGGAAGGGACCTCTAGAGAATCAAGATTAAATATTTATATTTATATATACATATATACATATATATATATATATATAAATATATTAATACCTTCCTGCAGCTTTGTTATTCTCCCAGTATGAACCATGCTCCCATACTCATTCTCAAGCTTTGTGTCTCCAGCCTACCATGTATTGTCGATAGGCTCTTCCTTGTACAAAGGGTGGGGATTTCATAATGTTATGATTTTCATAATTGCTTCACAGTGTGCATAATATATATATGTCATAATACAGCACACCTTTCCTGTAATAAGACTTCAGAGATCTTCCCAAGTTTCTGCTCTTAAATTGCTCACTGCATGTCTTCAAGATGGTTAGAGGGCAGATAATTTTGTTTAATATATTTCAATATTTGTTTATTTATTTATTTACTTCAGATGTTCGATGTAACTGAAGGTGCTTTAGGAAGTGTAAGTCCTACACACAATTTTGAACCTCCTCATTATGATGGCATTGAAGCACTTGCTATAATGGGAGACAATCTTTTCAGTGGCTCCAGAGACAATGGGATTAAGAAATGGGATTTGGCTCAAAAAGACCTTCTCCAGGTAATTTTAAATCAGGAGGCTGATACCATGGCCTTGTTTTAGAAAGTGTTTTGAGGCTGTGTAAAACTTCAAGATGGGATAATGGCTATTCCCTTAGATGCTGATATTTTTAATATAAATATATAGTAGTATCTTTCATTATATTTATAAATAAGTGATTATTACTCTCTTATTACTATTAGATTATTAGAGCTCTGAGTATGTAAGTTTAATTGTTTCACTTCATAATGAAGGCAGCACTTTTCTGTGATTAGAAGCATTGGTCACTGTCCTCACCATTGAGAAGGTTGTGAATTTTGGATTGAACTAACAAATAATGGTCTAACTTGGGCTATAAAACATTTGCTTAGAGCTTGGAAGTAAAGTTTGGAAACTTCCTTCCCTCTAGTTCTTCTCCGAAAAGTTTCCTCTTAGGTCTCATTCATCTTGTTATGTAATGTATATATTATATAGTGTATAAAACACATATAAAAATAATGTGTAGACATACTTAGCTGTTAAAAGACATTTCTGTAGCTACATGAATCTGCTATAATTTTTAAGCAGAAAGCAGCTCAAATCCAGCAAAACTTAGAGGATCATCAATAATTTATGTTTGGCATAGAATTTTTTTTTTAAAGATTTTATGAGAGATTGCTGAGTTACAGAGATGATTAAATTCGGGGCTGTGTGCTAAATGGAAGTCAGAAAAACAAACGTGACACGATGCTACTGTTTTCACAAAGACTTAGATACTAATAATTCAATAATTTGTGAGGAAGGAAGAGAAGGGCTTATGTGTGCAGTTAATATGTGGAGTGCTAGGAACAAATAGACTATAAAAGTTTCAGGACATGAGACAATAATGGACTAATCGCCATCTGTGGAACCATCTGTGTGGCAAGCTGCTTATCCACAAATACACAGACTTACAGAGCTCCCTTCAAAACTGTCCAGTTTGTTGCCCATTCGTGTTCAGACTGTTATTAAGGCATCGTGTTAGAATAAGGATTCAGAAATTCACCTTCTTGCAGAAAATATCTACTTGGCCAAGCTGGGACGCCTACCCTCGTATCTCACAGCCTAGAGATATGTGCGAAGCTGTTTGTTAGCAATAGCAGCTGTGCAATCTGTGTCCTTGGAGATTTTCAAACTCAGCTGAGCAAGGCCTTGAGCAGCCTGACCTCACTTGAAAGTTGGCCTTGTTTGGAGCAGCAGGTTTGACTATATGGCATCCACTCAATCCTTTCAACCTAAGTTATCCTATCAAAAATAACAGCAGTTTTCTTCATCCCTTAAAAAAATAGTTCTTTTGGTTTACTCAGTGCTTTTGTATGTTGTCCTTGTACAACACACACTATTTTATAAAAAAAAAAAAAAAACACACACAAAAAAAACCAAAACAGAACAAAACTGAAGAGATAAAAGCATGAGGGCATTTTCATAAAGTTATACTGCTTTTAAAACATAAAAACAACAAAAATACATCTTTTAGGTAGTCAAAGAGAGCAACTAGATGTATTTTTAGCTTTCTCTTTTCCAAGCTTGAGGAAACTTGAGTTCCCTTTAGACAGGTCTTTGTTCATCATGTTCCCCAAGCCCCAAACTGTTTTGCTGGAGATGACTAGGCTTATCCTAATTTATTAATACCCCTCATGTACTGGGCAGCTCCACGCTGGACCCAGATATTCCAGAGGTGGCTTCTCACGTACTGAGTAGTAGGGAATTATCACTGCCTATATCTGTTTTGGACTGGCTGCAATCTTGCTTAATGTCCAAATACCTGGAAAAAATAGTAGTATCCTTTTTATAGAGGATTCTTTTGTGAAAATAGAAAATAAATAGGAAAGAGCACTGAAGGAGCATCTTCAGAGAAGGGAACAGTAGAAATAGCAGGATCACAAGCCTGGACTTGAGGAGAATAGACTTTGGCCTCTTCATGGCCCTACTTGGGAGAATCTTACGAGATATGGGCCTGGAAAGAAGAGGAGTTCAGGAGAGCTGGTTGATTTTTTTCAAGGATTATTTTCTCTAGGGTCAAGAACGATCCATCCCAGTGTGCAGGCAGCCAAAGGAAAGGTGGCAGGAGGCCTGCATGGGTGAACAAGGAGCTGCTGACTAAACTCAGACATAAAAAAGAACCAAACAGGAGGTGGAAGCAGGGTCGTGTGAGCCAGGAGGAATATAGAGAACTAGGAAAGCCAGAGCTGACCTGGAGCTGAATCCCATGGGGGATGTGGAGGGTAACAAGAAAAGTATGCAGTTGTATCAGCATACAATCACAATAGACAATTACTGTATTTTTAAGTGCTACATTACAGAATCAGTTTATAATGTGTAATGGGAAGAGAGAAAGAGGGTGAATATCTCTTTCCGTGGGTATTTTTGAACAGTGTTTTGAGTTATTCTCTTATATTTGTTTTAGAACTGACAGACAGGAAAAATATGCAGAAACACTATGTGCAAAGGCCGCATTCTCCTAAGTCTAACCATTTCCATTTCATATCTTGACAGTTGGGCATATTGGATTTTGTTCTTGTTCCACAGTACTATTTAGCGAGGAAACAGAGTCTGGTTGACTTGCAGAAGTTGCCTCATGGGTGGGAGTTGGGCTTAGACCTCAGGATTTCTTGCCTTCCGTTTCTGCCCGTGCTGCGGTAGAGCCCGTAGCAGCCTCGGCAGACGTGCGTGCCTTCTGTTTTTCAGCAAGTTCCCAATGCTCACAAGGACTGGGTCTGCGCCCTGGGCCCGGTGCCCGGCGCGCCGGTGCTGCTCAGCGGCTGCAGGGGAGGCCTGGTGAAGCTCTGGAACGTGGAGACCTTCGCGCCCATTGGGGAGCTCAGGGGCCACGACAGCCCCATCAATGCAATCTGCACCAACTCCAGCCACATATTCACTGCAGCAGAGTGAGTTTTCTTCTCCGTGAATCTTTCTTTTCTGTAGCTCTTGCTAAAGGTCTGCCCTTGCACATTCCTTTAGGAGATCTTCATTTGTTTGAGGCACTTCACAGCAAACATAGGCAGACCTGGTCCATGTCTCTAAATGCTTATAATCTTCAGCATGACAGAGTGAATTTTACCAGCTAGTCCCTAGCTTTGGGATATTTATTGCTAGAAAAATACTGACTGCTGATCTGTGGGGTTTTTTTGAATAACTTTTTTTGTTTTTATATGCTGTCTTATAACAGAAAATTTTCAAGCTCTTTTTATATTTGAATCAAATTTGATTTGAGTATTTATATTTGCTTCCTTAGTAAAACTGGGCACATTCACTACCTGAAGCCTCAGGAAACTTGACCAAGAAAAATACATAATTTTTGAGAAAGCCCACTTAGTAGTTTAGTTGCAGCACATGAACTGTGGAAGTTGTCATGTTATATTCTGGTGCTAATTACTGAAGCTTTCTGAATTAAAGCAAGACTTTCTGAACTGAAGCAGGGCTACTTCACACTAGGGAATTGCAAGATTTTCATGTTTATTGGCCAATATTTATATGCAAGCATGCACAGATATGCGTAGAGATGTTAAAGTTTATGCCTCCCCCAGGTTTGCTTGAAGTTGTTAATAAGTTTAGACATAAATGTGAAATTTATTTTTTATTAGTACCAAAATAAAATCTCAGGAGCATTAAGGCAAGTGCTTTTTGTGCTTCAGAGTGCTGTACTGTAGTACACTGGCTGCCTGCGTGTAGTCTGCTAATGGTGATCGGTTGAAGCTCTTCTCTGGGGTCAGTCTAGTTTAGTCTGTTGTTATTTGTTGTACTTAAAAAAACAAATTAGTAACAGAGTAGGATATAACTTCAAGACTTGCCAACATGGTTCAAGGTGAGCTATGAAGGCCAGTGTTCTGATAAGTTTAGAGAACATTGACACATGTTAGATTTTAAAGTTTCCTCATTTCTTTATAATGCCTTTCTGAATAAAACACATGAGCTTTTTAAAAAACTTTATTTCTCCCTACCTGCCCCCCTCCTAAATTAATTACTAAATTCTCTTTCTGCTTGTCTTGTTTTGTTCTCCAGTGACCGGACTGTGAGGATCTGGAAAGCCCGAAATGTAATGGATGGGCAGAGCTCGGACACTGGAGATGCAAGTGAAGATCTTGCCAGTAATTGAAATAATGGGTAGAAGTGGGTATAGCGATGAAGTTGCAGTGCACTCTGTAGTTTGCTGCATGCTCGTTAGGCAAACACTGATGACTGGAATGAGCTGAGAAATAAGAGTGAACTCCTCTGATAGAACTGCTGTCCTTAAAACATGTACTGTATTTGAGAAAAAAGTAATCTCCTGGTAATATGCTTCTGTCTAAATGATCATATATATATCTATATATAATGGCTGACTTTGTGTGCATATGTAACACTTGCAATTTAAATTAACTGGAAATTGGTCTTCACTAATGACTGTCTCAAAATTATATCCTGGAATATATTAAATAAGTGCTCTGCTGTATTTCACTCACAAGTATGATGAGCTGTTTTGCATTTTAGGGTAACATGGGATAATCGTATCCCATTAATAAGCCTTTGATGAAGACAGACTTTGTTTCAAACTTCTAAAAGGTCACTTAGCTGTTATGAAAGTGAAGTGAATAAAAGATGAGAGGAACCTGTTAGTGGCAGATCATTCTGATATGAGTGTAGCCTGCTAACAGTGAGCGCCATATGATTTGTGTTAATGTTACCATATAATCCTTGCTGACCAAAGTTGTGCAGCTATGTATGCTCTGTGCTCAGGACTAGAACTAAAATGCTCATAAAGTGGTACGTTTTATTCGTGTTTTGCCTACATTCTGCTCTGACTACGTATTCTTAATGTCATAACAGAAATATATCTCAATCTATTTTTCTTATGGATTTGTTTCTATCATCTCACATTTTCTTTTTTTAAGCAAAATGTCTTTCCTTTTTATCTAATTTTATATGCTGCTAAATGTATTTTAAAAACACTGTTTTGCAAACCTTGGCAGTTACAATGAGAACTGAACCACGTGTATGGGAAAAAGCGATGTAAATAGAGGGTTGTACAAAGAGAATATCTTATCTTGTGCCTGTATGAATTTTTAAAATTCTTAGAGTGTGGGGATATTGAGGGAGGATGTATAATTTATCCAGCTGCTCTGAGTATTAATTTGTAAATTCTGCAGATTTAAAAATTTTGTGTAGATTTAAGAACTGTGTTTGAATGTTGAGGTTTTTTTGCAGAAAATATCAGTCTGTAAATTATAGCTTATATAGGTGACAAATAAAGACGTGAATGTGAACCACTTATCTTTGCCTTTTTCAACATTCTTCCTGTAAAGAAATCCCTTTACTTGCGAAGGCCTCAAATATAAAATATGCAATTTTCCATAATGCAATAGAATGGCTTGCAAAATAACCCAGAGGTGGTTGTGGTGTCCCATTTGAGTGTTCTATCCACCTGTTATTTGTATTTTCAGAGTATTTTAGTATAAGGAAATCCTACTAGGATTCCTGAATGCGGTACAAACTTTAAATGAAGCAGTTGGGCCCTGTTCTTCAGAGATCACATTAGCACCTACAGTCTCTCGAGCAAACACAAGCTCTGGTGTCGTTTGTTCATTTAGGGAATTATTTCCTTCTCAGTCCTGTCTGAAAGGAGATGAAAATGCACACTGCTTGTCACTTGTGGTTACTGGCTTAGTCCACCTTTAGGCAAAAATGAATAGCAATACCTGTTTCTAAGAATATTGTGGAGGTTGGGAGTACAACACTAATTTTCATCCCTGCTGTTTATCTGTCTTGCCTTCTGGCTACTTGAAGGGTATACCCAAGAGATCTGGGGGACCACATCCCATCTTTGAGGAAAAACTCTCAGTAACGAGGTTAACGAGCGAGGTTTGTGTGCGAGTCCACGCGGGTCTGGTGGAGGGAGCCTCTTCGGCCTGGTCCCGTGGCTGAAGGCTCCTCGCTGCAGAGGTGCCGGCGCCTCGGTGGCCTGGGGCTTTGGAGCCTGAGCAGGGGGGCTGGGATGGTCATGGCCTGGGACGCCCGGGTGTGTCAGCACGTGCTGGGCACGTGTAGGGCTCATCTGACTGGTGTGCTTCTCCCCTGCAGAACCCAAGTCCTCACGGACCCTGGAAGCTGCCGCTGGCCGCCGGGCTGCTCTTCAAACGGGCCAGATGGTGAGGGGCTGGTGTGAAAACAGTCCAAGTTGCAGGTGCTTCTCTGGTAACGCTTAAAAACACACAGACATTTCATTTTAAAAATATACTTCATGCTCGACACCCTATGTAACTGTTAGGCAGTATCTGTCTAGAAAGATATTTCCTCTGGAAATACATTCCATCTAAGTCAAATCTTGCCACAGAACACACAGATTTACTTTGATGGTTCTTTTCATTTAATAATTGGAAGAAAAATGTCATTTTGTAAAGGTTGCAATATCAATTTTGTGCTTTATTGAAAAATCTTCCGCTGTTTTTCTCCAAACTCTTGATTCGTAATATAATATTACATTGTGACAAAACATCAGATGCAAAAAAAAAAAAAAAAAGGTAAACACTGGTAAAAACTTTTTCATTCACTTCAGATATTTGTGTAAAAAATGAAGAGGGTCATTGAAAATTTAATTCTAAAGGGACTAGGAATAGCCTTGGGAAAAAGATTTCGTCGAAGTAGGCATTCAACTTGTCAAAGTTTGTGGTAAATAAACTAGGTTGTGTCTTACCTGCTTAGATACATCTGTATATGCATGCAGGATCATGTGCTACAATTAATCTCATGAAAGATATGAAATTTCAGAAAAAAAAATGCAATGTCTCATGTTACCCTCCTGAACAAGTGCTTATCGTGCCTCTGGGCAGTATAAAAGGGAGCACGTGTTGTGCAGAAGTCAGCAGTTGACCATGGGGAGAATCAAGAGTCTCTGCTTCTTGGCTGTTGTACTAGCAGGTAATTACACATTATTTCTACTTTGTTGTAGGCTTCAGAGACAGGATATAAACTTTGTAACAGAAATTAGAATTAGAAATTAAATTAGAAATTAGAATTAGAAATGGTTAGGGGTGAGATCTGCCACATTGTACATGGAAAAGGAGGAAAAAGGGAGTCTTTAAGTCATGGGAGGTGCCAGGTGGCTATGGGAATGCAGCAGGTCCAACTTGTTTAGAAGTGTACCCCAATATTTAGCTCTTCAGCACAAGAATAGACAGGCTGAAGTTGATAGCACTATTCAGCTGCTGAAGGCCCTTTGCTAGTTTATTTGCTGCGATATTTTAAAGGGGTTGATTCAGTCTGGAGTGTAACGAAGGGAGAATGGGCCTAAGCAAAGCAAAGGAGAATCTCTGCAGTGACTACCTCTTTGAAATGTGCAAATGAACCCAAAATGTGAAGGCAAATACTATATAACTGGAAGGAGAACGGTAATATTTTAATTCCTTGTTTATGGCTTATTGCAGCATTTTCTAACCTAATTTCACAAAATTATAGTAAGTAAGTAGGGACAATTTTTCACATAAATCATTCAAAACACCTCTCTTTAGCTTCTGTTCCCATGGAAATTATCATGAAAAAGCAGCAAGTAGCCACAGCTATTGCTAAATTCAGCTGCTCATTTGCATTTCATTTCCCATGTATGTTTACAAAGAACTGGGCCATAAGTGCAGTGAAAATGATTTAGAGGCTTTAAAATATAATAGTTTTTAATAAGTAGGGAAGGGAAATGGGTTCTAGCATCTTCCCACTTGCCACTATCCCATTTGTACCATAATAGAAGTAACCCTAGAAACCAATGGTGAATGAGTCCTTGCCCAACTCCTGGATTCAAGTATTGGTTTTCGAAGTCTGATGGAAAATTTATGCTCACACTGATGAAAGGTGAAATTAAAAATTTTCCTTGGCACCTGCAGAGACAGAAAAATTTCCATATAACCTTATTTTTATGTTTTTTTTTTAAATTACGCAAATAAGTTGATACAAGTCTCCTGTGAACTTAGGCTGTGCAGAATGGCACTTTGCTCTTAATGTGCTCAGTCGTGTTCGAGCATACTGTCCGATTTCAGCGATGGAAACAACCTACACTTCATTACAGTCCCAGTAGAAGCATCGGTTAAAGTGAAATGTGGAGGATTTACTGTGTTTTGACTGTTCTTGTATTTTTTATATCACCCACCAAGCCACTATCTAGACATGCAAGGCGCCACCACACAAAGCTGCTGAGGGCAGAGGTGCTGTGTGTTTGACGGGTGCTTGGTGTAGGATTTTATAGTCTTTGCAGTTGCTCAAGGACCTCAGAAACTGGAGGGCTGAAGGAGGCCTTTGAAATCCTTTCATCCCTCCCTCATTAACCAGGAATATTTGGTGTGCAGTGATGCAAAGACTTGACAGCACTTTCCATGGGACTTGCAGTCTGTGTTTCTCTCAAGCCTTTTCAGGGATGGGGCATCAAATCTGGGCACTTCCATCCCAAAATCTAGAGTGTTTAAATCAGGCTGTTGACGATTCCTTCCTGATTTCTGCTCCACAAAGTAGCCACGTAGGGATTCCCGTGGGATGGCTGCATTCCTTACTCACCTTTTATGCTTTGGATGAAAAACAGGATCGGAATTCAAGGTCCTTTTGTGTGTCCAAACACAGAGTTAACGAAGGCTGGGCAGAAAGTGGCCAGCCTGGCAGGGAGGGCTCCCCACCATGAAGCACTAAAGTGGGAGCCAAGTTGGTCTCAGGACTCAGGTGCTCAGTTCCTACCTCTAGCAGGTTACAAAGGGCCCTCCGCGTGCCAGTGATGAGTTAGTTATAGTGCAAACCCCAGCACTGCTGGCAATGTCAGACATGAGCCTTTCCCTCCTGGGTGCTCAGCACTGGCTCTGAACCACTGGGAATGTCCAGGGCTGAAGACACGTTTTACATTTTTCTAAAAATATAAAGCTGAACACTAGTAAGCTCTCACTTCATTCCCCTCCTCTATTTGGCAGTAAATGCTGGCCTAGTGGATACATTTCTATACATTTCTAGATATATATACATATATACCTATACATTTCTAGTGCATATACAGTGCATATACATTTCTAGTGAATCTGCAGTTCTATATCTTTTCATTATATAAATTATTGCTTGTGTACCTCTATGTGGAAATGTCCCTGTGTGCAGAAGGGCTGCATGAGCAATCCTGTTGCAAGTTTTCAGGTGCACAATAGTCCACACCAAAATTTTTAAAGCAGAGGTATTAGTCATTTTATAGAGAAAAGAAATTGTTTTTCAAGTAGCTTTAATCCCTGCATATTGTCGTAATGACTAAAATGACACAAGTTACCTTCAAAACAAGTGTGCTGTCTGCCATACGCCTGCTCTCTTTTCAGCATTTGATAACAGAGTATTTTGTTATCACAGTAGGGAGCTAGCGGTTCAATCCCCCTGACTTCCGTGGGTTGTTCCTCCCAGGGGAATAGGGCTAGACCAGCAGCTTGGAAAAGGGAAAGATTTAGTGCCTTATGCAAGAGGTTTTCGTCAGAATGATTCTGAGAATGACTAATTTGTGCTTTTCTTTTACCATCAGTATTTTCCTTTTAATCACAACCCCACCTATAGTAGAAACCTAATAACAAACATATGTTGTATGTAATATATAAATGAAGCAGTAATACAAATATATATGTAATCATCGTTATATGTTGATGCATATATGTTCAATATGTGCTGCTTTCACATATTCATGTGTGTACATGTACATTTAGCCCTTACGAGAGTAGACCTCCCTTTCTGCTAGACTGGAGAACTGTTCTCATGCCTCGGGAGCAGGTTCATTATTTCCCTGTTTAACCTTCCTTGAGCATTTCTAGTTAGTCCTGCTCCAGCAGGACCCTGGGGCCGTGGCACAGGGCCGGGAGGACCTCTCTGTGGGGGTGGTGTGCAGAAGGAACTAGATGCTCTTGTTTCAGTCACTCTGAGGTCACCTCCATTGAAAGAATCACGTATTTCAGCTCCCAAATGGGAAAACCCCGAAGTTTGCATTGCTTTTTACTCACCTCTGAGAAGTTTGCACTGTGCTTTGACTGCTTTTATTCATTTCCTGGTTCAGCGCTAGGGCCGAGCCTTTGCTCGGGCGAAGACCTGCAGGGTTCGCAGGATACCTCCGTGAAGAGCCGCATCGACTGCCACCCGCAGCCCGGCGCCTCCCAGGAGGGATGCGAAGCAAGGGGCTGCATCTGGAGCTCCACCGAGGTGCCGAATGCCCCCTGGTGCTTCTTCCCAGAAGACAGTCCCTACGGCTATTCCCTAGCTGGGAATGCAGAAAAGACAACTAAAGGCTTGAGGTAAACCTGCCAGGCATCCTGCAACACTGCATTCTTACACAGTGACAGGGATGGGGCATCACAGGACTCATTAACTTGGGTCAGCACCAGCCTGGATTCCTGTTCTTGGCCTAACAGTAATTTGTTGGAGAATGTCCACGCATTATTTTACCATCCTGTGCCCAACTTGTGAAGGTGGGACCCTTAGGTCTCCCCTTAGGACAGTTAGCACATACATTTGAGCTAGTTACATTCCGTTAGCAGTGACAAGAACAGGTCCTTGTACAAGGTGGTTCAACGTCATCCTAAGAGCTGTGCCTTCAACAGGCTTGGAAACTTCTTCCTTGGGAGTACCTTTTTTGTTCCTTAACTATAAGGGGAGCCTAAGCTGACTCTCTTGGATCCAAACATCTAAATTTGGTTTTAAGCCTGGACAAAATAAATGCTACCACAATCTACTCTCTACTTTGTAGGGTGCTGTGATCTCTACTGGTGAAGGATCAACAGATAAGAGATGATGAAAATCACAAATGATTTGATTGGAACACCAAGCACCATCTACATGAGGGTTGATTTGAGGATGAACATATGGTTGTACAAGTCTTAGCACTGTGCTCCCAGGCTGTGATGTACAGGCCTTCTCGCCATATGACTGTATGGCTTGGTTGGAAAGGACCTTTGGAGATCATCTAGTCCAAACTCCTGCTCAAGTAGGGTCATCTAGAGTAGATTGCCCAGGACTGTGTTCAGATTTTGGATATCTCCAAAGATGGAGACTCCAAAATCTCACTGGGCAACCTGTAAGCACAGCTACAAAAGAAGTTTCTGCAGAAACTTCTACTAGAGAAAGCAGCCTGCTAGAATCTCAGCAAGCAGAGCCAAGGCTGATGTTAGCAAAAGAAAGATTATATTCAGAGATTACTCCTCTAGACAAACTAAGGACTTTTTATGGAGTTGAGGCATAATAAAAGTTGCTTCCTCCCCCATTTTGTAGTGTTTATGTTCTGGGAGCTGTGGTGATTGGCATTAAAAAGTGTTTCTCTCGCAGGGTAACACTGAACAAACTCCAGAAGTTGTCGCTGTTTGGAAATGACATTTCTCCCGTTGTCATAGATGTGGAGTTCCAGAAAAGTGACAGACTCAGGTTTAAAGTGAGTATCCAAAAGAAAAAAAAAATCATTTAAGCTATATGGCATAAACTAACAACAACAAAAAAAATAACTCGCCTTGGTCTCTCCTTGCCTTGGTTTAGATATATGATCCTAACAGTGAGAGATTTGAAGTTCCACTCCACATTGAATCCCCCTCTGTTGCTGCTGCTGACACCAAATACGACGTTGAGTTTGATGATGTTACTTCTCACTTCACTATCAAGAGGAAAAGCACTGGCACAGTGCTGTGAGTACAAAATTTATTAACCTTCTTTTGCAGAAAGTAAGAATGAAGAGAGAAGCACTATTTCTCATACATTCTTGCGTGGGTCTCTGGAACGTAGGAAAAACGTTTTTTTCCTTCCAGCTATAAATTGGATATGTCATATACATAAATTTATGCCTTGTACCTAGAGAACATTCATTATTAATATAAGTATATGCCTGTGTAATGGGTGAATATGTACATGAATGCAGTCAAGTTGTCCAATAAGACAAATAATTTTGTGGGCAAAGTTTCCTATAGCAGAACTTGAGGTGCTGGTAGACTAAACTTGCAGACTGCACTGAAGTGCAATTTTCTGAATATTCTGATATTTTAGTACAGTGCGTCTTGTCACTCTTGCGAATGATGGTCTAAGAAAGTAAATCTTATCCCCATCGAGGCCTTAATCCTCTGACTTCCACTGGTTTCAATGGGTTGAAGACAGTGAATGGCATTTGTGCGTCTAGTTTGTCACACTGCAAAAGTACTACTTGTTTTAGCAGCTGGTCCTGTACTTTTTAAGGAGGTCAGCAGGTTTTATAGTATCTCATTTTCTTGCCTTTGGCCAGCACACCTCTTCTGTGTGACTCTGTTGAGCAAAAGATTTGTAGTACCAGGTCGCTTTGGCAACGCTCTGGGTCAGCGTTAGCAGCAGCCTACAACTGGTGCAGAGATAAATTCGGGTGTTGCAGGCTGCTCTGTGGTATCGCGTTCCCAGGCAGGTGAAGGACATGGACAGAACATATAAATATGGGTAGAGTTGCAGCAGGACTGCAGTGCACAGGAGTCTATGGTTGTGTCTGTATCAGTGTTTCAGTTCCCGTCAGTGGCACATTTTGGGTCTCCTGATTAAGCCCAGTTGTTTTGCCTTGGCTCACACTGCAGTGCTCTGGAGGGACATGAGTGAGGCTCCTTCTTTATGAAGTGCAGGGGCAGCTGTAGCCTCTGTAAAGCACATGCTCAGATTACTGGGGTATTTTTATGCGTTAGGTAACCTAACCCTAAGTCAAAAAGCAAAACAAAGCAAAGCAAAAAAAGCAGGTCAAATATTTTTCCCCAGAAGCTCTTTATTATGCAGCCTCCAAGTATAAACATCATGTTTGCAAGAAATGTGTAGAGGGCATAACGTGGGTGGTTCACATAAGGGAATGTGGCCTCTAAAGAGGTCTGAGTCTGCAGATGGAACCAGCGCACTGGGCTCTTAATTAGCTGCCCATTCTTTTAAATTACAATCTTGCAGCATCTCTTTTTATAGACGTCACAGCCAATTCTGCAAAGTTTTCTTTTTATAGGCGCTTGTAAATGAATGTATTATGCATTACTCAGATAACAAAAATAATTTAATTCCTTTTTAGACTTAACAGCTTTGTGGGAACAGAAGGCTTAAGTTAAAGCCCCCCCTCTTTTTTTTCCTTCTTTGTACTAAGAGATTCTTACAAGGACTCATTAATTGGAATTGATGGAAGAGGTGAATGCATACTGAGCACCAGCTCGCTCATAGCATGTTCCCTTTCACTCCTCCCCACCTTGAACCAAAGCCCAAGAGTTTGGTCTTGGGTATTCAAGACCTCTTCTGATTTGGAGTGTCCTGGTTAAGGAGAGGGAGTGAAGCAAATGTAGGATTTGATTTGTTGAGCTGCCAATATCTCTGCGCCGATGAGAGCGAGAGACGGGTCAGTCCTTGCTGAGCGATTTCCAAGAGAGCCCCGGGGCTGGAGCGGCCGCAACTTCCTCTCTCCTCACACAGATAGGGCACATCCAGGTAGCTTTCCGAAACTTTGTGCTCCTCCGAAACTTGTGACTTTGGGAGAGGAGAGAGCTGCAAGGCAGAGGAAGGTAGAGGGCACTCTTGGTTAATATCAGTCGCCCGGGTTTCAGTGGCAATGCCGCTGTCGAGCATCACCATCAGAAAAGTGTGCCTTGTGTCAAGGCAGGCAAGGGAGTTCTTTTGAAATCCAACCAACTTTAAAAAAAGGAAATTACAGGTAAATATTACACCCAGTTAATGGGTTTTTATCCTGCAAACATTGGCATTGCTGCTACTAAAAGATTCTCATCAGCAGAGAGACATGGCATTTTGCATATAGAAAGGAAAATTATATGTTCCCAGGAAATTTTGTTTCATGTCAAATGGCACAGTGGGTACTTATAGATTGAAGGATCACATCCCAGCAGGGAGCAATTCCTCTCACAACTGAATCACATTTGGAGTGAAATTCCCTCTGTGAGGAGCAAAAATGTTTTTCATTCTTTCCTTGATCCAGCCCCTCAGAGTGATGACTGTGGGTGCTCAGCAATATCTCCATGTCTTGATTAGAGAATCACAGAATGGCTGAGGTTGGAAGGGACCTCTAGAGTTCATTTAGTCCAAGCCCCTCCGTGCTCCAGCAGGGACATCCAGAGCATGTGGCACAGGGTGGCATCCAGGTGGGTTTGTAAGGTCTCCAGAGAAGGAGACTCCACAACTTCTCTGGGCAGCCTGTTCCAGGGCTCTGTCACCCTCACAGAAAAGAAGTTCTTTTCCTCATATTCAGGGATTTATAGCTTTATAACAAGTGATTTACTTAATAGTAGAGGACAGTGGCATTTGTGTGAGTGGAGAGGATGGAGCTATGCTGAAGGGTATTTGGGAAGTATTTCACCAGCTGTCTAGATCCAGGGAGCACTGTGTGACCTTAAACAGAGTTTTGGCCTAGTTAAACCTGCCCAGAAGCAGGTTCAGTCACACAGGAGATCTACATCCAAGCTCAGGCTTGCTGGATGCCACAAACCAGCAGTGGGAACCACTGTGGATCCATGGGAATTTTCTCCCTGAGGTAGGAATATCCAAACCGTTTATAGCCTACTAGCTGGGCAGTCAGGTCTGCATCTTCCGCCTCCTGCTGTTGGGCTGCAGCTGCCGCAACTGCCACAGCCCGGGGAATGAGACCCAGGCCAAAGTGGTGCTCTCTGCACTGATGCCAGTGGTTGTTTCAGGTTGTTTCAGAGTCTGAGCATGGTGGTTTCCCAGCTGTGCTCTGGGGTTGTCTCCCCTGAAAAAAGCAACACTGCTTTCCTGAGCATCCCCTGAGCAGCACAGCCCCTTCCCAACACCCTTCCCAGGTGCGTGAGATGTAGCATCCCACACTTCATTGATACCCAAGCTGGCCTGGCTATTTCCTCTTAGGCATGTAGGAAACACTCTCTTTCATTCCATTTTCCAGGGAGGTAAGGGGAGAGTGTGGGGTATTTCCCTTTTCTTTCCTCTCCATGGGACGGTGCGAATTGGTATGAGGAGAACCAAGGGCACCCCGGGAAGACTCTGTGGTGATGGTTGTCTTCATCTTTGCCCTCTTCTCATCCCAAAGTCAGCAGCGAAGGCACTAAAACCTTGTTTCTCCTCTGAACGCCTCATGAGCTGTAAATTGCTCATGCAGGGACCCCAACACACCGGGGACCAAGCGTTGAACTGCACAGCTGGCCACTTCCACACTCAGAGCAACATGTCCAGACTAGGAAAACGTCCCTGAGAAACAGTCAAGCATTTAACATCTGTAGGGATTTGTCTCCCCTTCTTCTAAGATGTATATGGCTGTGGCCTTGCCATCTCAATGAGCATCTGAATCAATCATTCAGGCATTAATTTTCATATGCACACAAATATTGATCAAAAATAGTTGATGTGGACAAATGAAGCCTATCTGGGAGGTGCTGCAATTGCACTCCCCATGCTTGAATGGATAATACATAGCGTCTGTACAAAAACAGATCCCTGCTCACTGCTGGATCTTTCTGGCATGGCTCAGGAAGGATTTCCTATTGTAAAGCAACCCCAAATGCACAGAAATCTGTTTTACATGATGCACTTTATCTCTCACCAGCAGCTTTGCAGTGTTGAATGACCCACTAAAAAAGAAACCTGAAAATCGTCGTAATCCCCAGAGTGTTGTCTCTTCTTGCTGGGAGTACTCTGGTGCGACTGATACAATCTGCATGGGGAACAGTCCGTCTCAAGCAGAAACGTATTATGATTTTGAGTAGTTCACTACAATAGTTGCTTTGAACATTCACATTTTTATTTCTCATTCATCCTTCCCATGGTGCAGCCTCTAGCCTGGGTTCGATAAATATGGGTTTGTGCATTAAACTTTCTAGCAATGAGATAAAGGACATGCAAAGATTACGGCAAAATCATGTTCTGCCCACTTGATATAAAAATCTATCCTGGCTCTTGTGTACACAAAGCCTACTTGTGAGGAATGATTTAATACCGCATTGAAAATATTGCAGAGGAGAGGAAATACCAATCTAGAGACTGCAGATATTCCTGAAAGTGATTTATAGGCATTTCTCCCACTCGTGCGCAAGGAGCCCTGGTGATATCAGCACTACTTGAGTATCGGCTCAGAGAAGGCAGGATAAAGTCAGAGCTATGTGTAATCACAAAAACCAGGGAGAGGAATGAATTATGTAAGGGAAGAGCCATTAACAGCTGATTGCAAACCTCATGTGGAGCCAGGATCAAGAATAAAAGGCAAAGTCCTAGTACATTTCAGCTTGCTCCAAGGTAATCAGGCAACAGCAACTGCTTTGCCTGCATGGGGTCAAGATTAGATGGGGTTATGCAGGGAAATGATCCAGGCGCCCCTGGGTGCCGGAGCCCGTGGAAATGCCGGTGGGCGGCTCTTGGCTCTCGGCCTGCCTCCACGCCTCCGGCCCCGTAAGGCATCTTAGCTTTCTCTCACACTCTTCCTCTTACCTCATTTATCTGCTTTTGTTTTTTCTGCCTCACCTGATCTTGCTTGATCCAGCCCCATTTCCTTACCCCTTTCTGCATTCCTGTTATCCCTGCCGTGTCCCAGGCAAGTCCTCTCCTTTGCCAAGAACAGGTTGGGTTAGAGGTAGGGGAAGGCAGAACTCTATAAAAATTGCTTATAAAAATGCCAGGTGCTTTTCATTGTGCCAGGAACATAACTAAAGCCTGCAGCTGATTTAAAGCTCCAGGTCTTTGATCTGAACCATGAGAAATAGGGACTGGGCCATGGCCTTCCACCCTGTAGGTAATATCTGTGAACCACCAGCTGTTTGGGGAAATCAGGACTGCAGGAATCATTTCCCATTGCTACGATTCTGCAGAAATACCCGTTTTGACAAACTGACAAAATTGGTGGCAAAAAGTTTTGCCAAGAAATGTGCAGTTGGCTTTAGATTAATAAATCCTTGAGCATGCTAACCCAGCTGATCTTGCAGCTTGTATGGGGCAGCAGCCTCTTGCTGTCCAGGACCCTGTGCTAATCAAAACTGAATAGAAAATTGAGCTGTAATAACCCAGGCGAGGGAACAAAACTGAGCAGGCTGAAATGCCTGTGCATCATTTAGTGATGTGCTCGCTGGCTGAATACTATTTTCCTTTCAGCTCCTACATTAACAACAGCAACCACTCAGAGAGGCAGTAAAAATTATGTTCATGTAGGCTTAAAGAAAGTATAGATTTCTTCAGGCATGGAGAGTAAAAGGCCCAGAACTGTTTGATTTAAAGCAGAGATAAATAACACAGACATACTAATTTTGCAGTGTGTAATTACTCTGTGGGACTCATGGCCTCAGGGCAGTACTGACATGGGATCTGTACAAAAAATAGTAATTATTTTTGTCTCCATGTCTCACAACATAAACTAATTCTATGAAAACAGTCAGAAACTTCCTCTATAAGCAGGTTATTGCAAAAAGGTCTCTGAGTGACATCTTATGCCACCCTCGACAGTATCTGTCATTGCTGGAGATGGCTGGGCCATTGCTGGAGACAGGCTACTGAAGGATGGAGTATTGATTTGATTTTCCGCTTTAATATCCATTCTTCAAGTGACTTTTACTTCATGATATCATATGAATAATGGGAGGCAGATATTTTTCCCAGGCCAAATAAATGCTCCATTCTCTCTGGTAAAAGTTTGGAATACCTTGCTTGCTATCACAGCTGGGAAGACATGGAACAAATAACAAAAATCTAATCTTCCCTGATTTCCAAAAAGGCCACTGCAGAGTTCAGCTGCCTTTTTTATTGATTGTGGTAGTAAGCACAGACGCCACTTACTATGAAGATGTTTTTACATGGGCAAGGTTATTAGAATGATTTATAATGCCATTGTCTTAAACTGCGATTTTGCTGAAAGCACCAGGAGCAAGCTGTGTGCAGCAAGGGTAGCTTGAGTTTGCTTCTAGTTTGTGAGAGCCATTATTTTTGTCTTCTCATCATTAAGATTTATGTTATATAGGCAAGAAGTATTTCAGGTCTATCCCTTACCCAAGTGTTTTTGAGAACAACAATGAAGCATTAGATATCTAGCAACTTATAGGAATGTCTTGATACCATGACGATGAATGCAGAAAAAGTAGAAATGTGTCGATAGCTGTAAACACTTCCTACAAATATTTTTTAAAAATGTTATGTTTGTTGAAAATCTTTTGCCTGGAGGGTGCTAACTCTCCTTCTTTTTAGATCACCTTAAGAGTAAGATAAATATACGAAAATTCTTTTGGCATGTCTTTGGCTGGCCAGTGGTGCTTGTGGTTGCTGCAAGGACTGCAACTAATAAGGCATGCAGCGGCTCTGAGAGAATGAAAACATTTTTCAGAAATCTGAGCACTATGGAAAATCACAGAGACCTGGACTCCTAAGGCTGATAATCTCCCAAACTCAAGTAGGTTGAGTTAGAGACCCGAGTATATTTGAGGACCTTCTAAAAATAGGCTACACTACTGCTCAGTCACAAAGGTGCTTTCCTGCTTTATAGGCAGCCCGCACATGCAGAGGCAGCCCGTGCGCTCTGGAAGCCAATGCAAGATGGCAGAGCTCTGCTGGGAGGCTCAGACCTGCTTTCTGACAGCCACATGAGGTTTCCACCTGCATTTGCAGGCCCAAGTGAACATTCAGCGCGTGCCCCTTTGCAGGCCTGCAGCTCCCAAAGGGGCTGGGGGCCAAGGAAAGCTAGGCGGTGCTAAGGGAGCGTTTTCTCAGCATGAGCAAGAGAGAGAAACATGCTCTTACCTTGAAGTAATGGGCTCATTTCTCTTGGGTATATTGCGAAAAATAAAGTGGCCCAACCTAAGATAATGTTGAATGTACAAATAATGCATTATGCATGTCCTAAAATGATGTATTGTATACTCCCCCCAAGTCTCCTGATCCTGGAGGCTTTATGAGCCCTCTCAGCATGAGACAGCAGCTGTCTGTGCACAGCAGGCAGGTCAGGGCTCTGCACCATCTGCATCTGCCCTGCGCTCTACAAGCAGCAGAGCAACTGCTCTCCAGTAAACTGAAGCAGAGAGAAGTTCTTCAACCTGGTAAACTGTCATGTTCAGTTCATATTGCAAAAGTTTGATGACTGCACATCTGCAAACTGTATTATACTGCCTTTTAGTCATCCTTCGCCACCATGAAAATTCCTTCAGCATGAACTAGCTATTTTATCTGTCTGCTTACCTACTTCTTCAACTACTGCTTCACTGTTCGTTGGTCCTGGTGACCTGAGGGATATTTAATGGATGCTGAATAGGTCTCAGTTCACTTACCGGCCAGAAAAGTTAATTTTTACACAGTCCTTTTCACTCCTGGGTCTTTTTTTTTCTCATGACAGGTTAAAAATAGAGAGGTTTACTCTTTGGTATAATGCAGTGTTTGAAAGCAAGCACTACATTTTATCAATTTAAATAATTTTATACTACATTTTATCAATTTAGATAATTTATACATTTTAGACTTGCAGGACAAGCAGCAGTTCACTATTAGCAGTCAGCTCAGATGATAGGAATATCAGGGGTCCAGTTTAATTTTCTACAGGCAGGGATGTATCTGCCACAGAGTCACTGAAGGGTTAATATTTTCAAAAGTGACCAGAGTGTAGCTCTTCTGGTGCAAAAGAAAGGGCTCTCTTATTTACCCACTTTTCCACCTGTATCTCCTGTTTGAGGCTTAATCTTCAGTAGTGGACAACCTCTTAGATATATTCCACATTTTTAGATTCCTCTGTTGTCCCTCTTGGCACTGTTACAATTTCTAAGACTGTTGGAGGAGAACCATGCATATGCCTGTGCATGGAGCATCATTTTTTGTTCCCTCCTGTTTTGCTACTTCTATCAGCCTTAAACCAGCAGGAGAGGAGGTGGGAGAAATATAACACTTTCTTTTATTGTCTCCTGGTGTTTGAGAAATGACAAACATTTGTTTTTTGTTAAAATGATCACTCTTCCCCAACATAACCCAAACAAATATTGTGATATTTTGAAGTAACATAACAGCTTACCACAATACAGCCTCTTGGGAGAGGAGGCAAATGGAAAGGTGCTAGGGGAGAGCTTCTCTATGCTAGAGGATCTATAGGATAAAAATGATAACCCAAAAAAAAAAAAAAGTCATTGCCTGGTTTTGTGACAGGGTTATGTTGTAGCCAACACTGTATTTAGTGTGTGGCCGTTTCAGTCACCAGGAAGATGCTGTTGATGGGAAGTGGTGCCTTTGTAGCATAGTGAGGAGTGCTGTGCCGTTGGGAACGGCAGCCCCTGACACCGTTCAGGTGACCTGACATGGAAGTACAGTGCGTGCCAGGGATATGGGGGGATGATGGTGGTATAAAACAGCATCTCTGCTGTTTAAATACCTGGTGTGGTGGGGGCTGTGCTACTGGGGTTGCAGTTTTTGCCACTCCAGTGACTCTCCTGGGCAAGGAATGGACGAGCTGAGTAGCAGGAGCGCTTGCAATGCCATGGCAACACTGATTGCTCTCACGATGGGAAATGTCAGCGCCGAGACGTGGCCACCCAGACGTATAGAGCCTCATGTCCTCTGAGCAGGCATCATGGAGAGTGCTCGATGAGTTGGGACAGCTATTTAAGCTCTTCCTGAAGCATTTCCCCTCCGGCATCCTTTGCTTTTTACATAACCCGTGGTCTGCTCAGAGCAGTGACCGTGCTCCCTCGGCACGGAGCCAGGCTGCTGAGCGTGACAGCGCTCCGTGCGCTGGGGCTCTAGCCCCAGAGCCCGTCCCTCTGTCCCAGCAGCAGCCTCGCTCGGAAAGGCCTCCGCTTGCCACGGGCTGCAGCCGCTTCTCAGGGATACGTCGTGCACATTAACCTTCCTGTAAGAAAATAACCTCACTCAGGACCGCCTGTAAGTGGAGGAGATGATGGAAAGCAAGGAAAGTTGCTGCTGGCAAGCAACCAATTCAATGGTTACATGCAAATTCTTCTTCTTTTTTTTTTTTCCTGCTTGTGAAAAAAGGCAAAATAGACTTTTTTTTCTACATGCATAGACCCTCTATGTGTGAATGACTGTTGGTGTCCTTCCAGGGTATGTAGCTCGCCGCTGGTGGCAACCTGAGCCCCAAGGGGTGCTCCTCCTCCACCCCTGACACAGCCCAGCTTCTGCTTCTCTGATTTTCCAGTCAATTTGATCAACCATTTAACTTTTTTTTTCAAAATCATTGACAAAATGCCATTAAAAGAAGAGTTAAGCCACTTCTCTGCTCTATGGCTTTGGCTCATTGATTTTAATTAGCTGTAACAAATTCATGGTTAAACAAGGCTCGAGAGGGTGCTATCTAAATGTGGTACTCATGGCCTACATAGTACCATTAGTGAAACGCTTCTCCACAGCTTGACTATCTTCTTCCCCATCTAGCTTGCAGCTCATTATAGCACTAGAGATAGGAAACAGAATGTAACACCTAATTAAAATGTGAGCCTGTGTCCACAGATGATTCAATAGAAATAAAGGCATTCGGCTGGCAAGAGAAGCAAGAGAAGAGTCATCACAATAAAAACATCTCATTCAAGTAGAATCTGAAGGAAGATGTCACTCTGCTGTGCTAAGCCCTGCATAAAGTCAGGGGCAACAAGAGTATTTGGGTCCAGATCCAGCAAAGTGTTAAATGTGAAAACTGATAACCACTAAGTGTCTGTTGTTCTCATTTAGCATTCTGAACCCCACTGCGTAATAACAATCTTCAGCCCGCCCCGTTGGTTGTCATAGAAATAGCACAAGCAACTGCTTATTTTGGTAATAAGATTATAGATAGTGTCTTCTCTTATTTTAGTTGTTCTTTTTAAAAATATACTGATGTGTTTGATTTTGTCAGTAGATGAGATGTCTACTGCCATTGCAAGATGAAATTAATGGGTGTTAGGTTAAACACCTTAGATACATGAATTCATCTTCATATTGTATGTTTTATGTTGTTACCATCTCAAATACCAGAAAAAGTCTAAATATACAAATATGAGCTTAGGAAGATGAGTGCTGAACATAAGCAAAATAATTACCTCTCATCTCTTTGTCATAGGTGGGATGCATCCCTGGATGATCTGATTTTTTCCAACCAGTATCTACAGATTACAACTACAGTGCCATCCACCTCGGTGTATGGGTTTGGTGAACATGAACACCCGTCCTTCAAACACAGCATGGACTTTGCTACCTATGGCATGTTTAGCAGAGATCAGTCACCAGCGGTAATCAAGATAATGCATCATTTTTTTCCTAAACTTATATCCTAAAAAAGAAGTGGCAGACTGCAGCTTTGCCAAGGGAAGCTCTCTCTCTCTATCTGATAACACTGCTGATGGGAACTGATGGCAAAGACTGAAAAATGTGCTTTGTCACATGTTTTGTAGGTGTCATGTGTTTTAATTAAATGGCAAAATCATGAGTCATTCTGAGGTGACTTTGAAACTTCTCATCAGAAACCTTCTTATACTGCAGTTAGTTGTCAGGAAAATATACTGTGTTTGTCAAGAGTCTGGTTCAGAAAAACGCTTAGTTCCATGCTCTGTTGATCCAGACCAGCTGAATTTCAGCAGGGCTTATTCTTGGATGAGATATTTGGCTAAAGTGAAGTCAGTCTGATGATTTTATTTTAACTAACGAAGCATTTCTTACCTATATAGCTTCGGAGGGTGGAGCATGAGCATGGAAGGTTTCACAGAGCATGGAAGGTTTAAACAAAAGATACTGTGCTGAGGCAGAAAAAAATATTTCTTTTGTCCTATCAATTTAACTGGTTTAGGTAAAAAAAAAAAATCTCAAAACAAGTCTTTCTACCTATAAATGAAATTATTTCCTTTTCTTTGCACATGTACCCAGCTGAAAAATCTATGAAAAATGGCAAAACACAGGCCTACTTAATGTATTTTTTATGTTTCAGCCATTTGCCAATCTTTATGGGGTTCATCCTTTCTATTTGTGTGTAGAGACTGACTCCAATGCCCATGGTGTTCTCCTGCTGAAAAACAAGGTAAGAAGATATGTGGATATATGGACTACATACATATACAAAGATGCTAGGTCAGTAAATGTAAGTAACTATTTTACTGATTGTTTTTTACTCGTGATACAAATAAGACTGACTGTTGCATAACTGAGTCTCTAGGAATTGCTTTAATGTTTTCAAAGAGATTTTATTAGAATGACTGTTAAAGAAGATAAGGTATTTTCAATGAAAATATATTATGTTTTTTGAAAATGGATGCACATATAGGAAGAGAAAAAGATGGAAGAAATTTCCTCTGGGATCAGCATAACTGAAACAAATCAATTTAGGCTAGTCCTATATTCTGTGTGTGGAGAATAGTTTTCCATGTTGCCATGGTCACCTTACTGTATTAATCTAGTGGTACAATTTGAGAAAACGGGAATCTTCACTCTGTCTACAAAGCCAGTTTCCCCTAGCAGGCAGTGACTTCCAGTGAACAGACTGAAATAGCAGAGTTAATGTGTACTGAGAACCTTGCTTTCCCTTCCAGACGTTTCTTTGAGTCCAAATCCATCCCTAACTTTCCGCACTATTGGAGGCATCCTGGACTTCTATATGTTCCTTGGACCCACGCCTGAAAATGTAATCCAGCAGTACACAGAGGTTAGTGGAGCAGTGTGTATAGCGTATGGAGTGGCGCCTGCTAACGAGCTCCTGTTAGCAGCTGGTAGCGTTATCCGAGAGTTCAAGCAGAGCTTCGTCCTGCGGGCTTCACTCAAAGCTGCACGTGGTCACGTGGCGAGGCAGGTGGGGACGAACAGAGGGAAAACTGAAAAACTCTGTGGATGCTTTAGCAGTAAGAGGAAAACTAAGGGAAGCATAGGCCACTTCTTAAGGGGAAGGAAAGAAAGGAGCAAAGTACACAAAAAGACGGAAATGCCCTTTTTAAAAAGTCCTCTCCCTAATGTTCAAAGCTGTGCAGATACTTAAATCATTTTAGCAAGGGGACAGCGACACTGTTGTTGTGGAGGGAGAGGTGCCTGCTTGGTCTCTGTACCTGCTGGGAAGAGAGCACTGGCTTACTATGAGGAAGGTGAAAATTCCATGATAGGCTGAATCCCTTCCTACTGCAGGAGGAACTAAGCACTGGAGCAGGCTATTCTGGCTGCTGCTGAGCTGAGCACCCACTGTCAGAAACTTTCAAGAACAAGTTAGACAGATATCAGCCAGAAATAATCTATATTTGCCTGAGAACTAGAGGTTGGTCTAGTGAATATCCTGAGATGCTTTTGAACCCTTCCTTTCACTGACATAATCATACTGTTAAATCTATAGCTACTCTATGATTCTTATTGAGCAGTATTTTAGCAGTATTTTGAAGGAAAAAAAAAAAAGGAAGAAAGAAAAAGAAATGTTAGTGGGCAGAAGACTACTAGGAATTTAGGAATTAATCAAAAATCATTTCAAGTGCCATAGATGAGAAAGGTTCCTGTCAGTGCCTGCGCTGCACTGTGCATTACTGCAGCAGGGGTACCATTTCTCTTTCAACTCCCTTGCGATTTTTCTGTAAGGGAGGTGTCTATCTTTATACTTACTATAGAGTCCAATATCACAGTATATGAGCAACTGTCTGCAACACAAAAGTCAAAAATCTCATATGGTTGGTCATACAATTTTCTTTTTGCTTTCTTCAGGGTTGCTGGGGTCTGATTACATTTTAGTTACCTGTTCCTTCTCCTTTCCCCAGCTGTCCCTGTCCTGAGAGCCTGGGTGTAGTTTCACGTCGCAGACCAGTAGCACTAGCATGTCCTGCATCCCGAGTGCTGTCGCAGCCTCTTATCCTCATGACAGCTAGTGCTGCAAGTGCAGACCCTTCTGTGCCGGCCGGGATGGCGGGAAGGCTGTGCTTCCTCCCGGAGCGCACTGCAATGCATTTGGCAGAGGGAGCCAGGCAGCATTCCTAATCCTGTCCCCTGTTTGTGTCCCGGCTTTGCTTGAGTCGGAGAGTTTGTAAGTGTAGGAAATGAGGAAGAGATCAGTCTGCTTTGTTAACACGATTAAAGAGCTGTTTTTTCCCTTAAACATGTAAATTGGCAGTAGATTTGGACTTCAATTTGTTGCCACGCTCCTCCTGAGGAGCCATGCTGGCAGTGGGAAGGCGGCAGCCGCATGGAGGATCCATCCTCCGGACCGCGGAGATGAGTTGGGAGCAGGGGAGTCGCCCGTGTGGCTCTGTGCCAGGCACGGGGCACCGCAGCCGTTTGCCATCTCATGCCGGCTCTTAGCTGAGCAGCAGAGCAAGTCAGCCTTGCAGCTGCCTCGGCTGCAGATGCGGTGCAGGGGTGCAAGGGCAGCCTGGCACATGCTGAGGCATCAGTAAGCGGCCTGTCTGCGCGATGCGGCCGAGCGCGGGTGTTCAAGGCAGCTCTCCAGCCCTTCCTAAGGGTTTGAGAGCA
>NW_010586751.1:213981-244309 GCF_000705375.1 Tinamus guttatus
GTCTCTGGGATTTCACCTCTCCCGATGGGATTATGGAAGCATTGATGTTTTAAAGGAAACAGTTGATCGCATGCATTACTATGATATCCCCTTTGTAAGTATGAATTTTTCACTGTAATTTGAAGATCCAAAGTGAGATGAATAGAATCATAATAGAGGATAAGTGATTATCCCTTGAAGAGAATTGTAGAATAAAAGGATATTTTCATAATCTTATGTAATGGTTTTGCACGTAATATGTTTATAATCCTTAAAAGAATGTTTAAAGAGGGCTTTAGACCTGAGGTTTAAGTGTTGCTCTTGATTCCAAAGCATGTGATTTTGATATGGATTTACTGTTGTGCTGTGATGGCAATGAGTTGGCAAAGGGTAGTATGAGATGCTGATATTTTAAACATGAATTATGACATTTCTAATACCTATCAATACCAAACAGTTACTATACTAGGGCTTGTACATTTCCATTTTCTTCATTGTTGCCATATGCGTTTGTAGGAGCTGAATTTGGCACTATAATTGCTTACCACTATTATAGTTATTTTTTTTAGGCAGCATTTCATAGATTAGTTACCTTTTATAAACTAAATACACGGAGTCTGATTCACTGTATAAAATACTTAAATGTTTACTTCAAAAATATTTAGGATGTTCAGCATGCTGACATTGATTACATGGAACGTCGTCTGGACTTCACCTATGACAAAGAAAATTATGCCGGTCTGCCAGAGTACATTAAGCAGCTGAAGGAAGAAGGAATGCACTATGTCGTGATTCTGGTAAAATAACAATGTTGCTAATTATTTCTCCATTCATAGGAACTCTTTATATCATGGTGTTCATAGCAGTAGCTGGGTGCTAAAACATGCATGCTATTGTAATGGGTTTTCCACTTTTGTCATTTGTCTAGAAGATGAACAACAACATCTCACAGGCTTCTCATGTAAATGTATTGCATTTATGAGATACTTGTGCAGTATCACCTCTATACCATTACATTTATTTTCTTTTTCTTTTTTTTTTTTTTTTACTCTGTTCAGTAAAACACTGTGAAAAAATTGTCTCTATTCCGGGCTGGGCTGAGCCAGAACTTTTTAATGCAGTTCTTCTTATGAAAATAAACAAATGATTTTAATATGCACATAGAAATAGCTGAGCAGTGAAGAAATTACTCATAATCACTTTGGAGAGCTAGTTACTATAATTCATTTGGCCTTATATTTACTTTTCATCTATATTACTGCAAAGGAAATTTGCATGAAAATTTATGGAAAATGTATGCTGAACCTGTAACCAAAATTGATGTTGACCAATTCTATTAATTTGGGCAAGGGTGAAAATAGCTTTCCTTCTTCCTTTGCCAGTTTTTCCAACAAAGATTACTGTTTCTCTCTAGCAAGTCCCCATACGTATCCTTGCACTGAAATTAGTTTTTGTCACAATAACTACAGTGAATGTAATTGTCAGCAAGGAAATTGGAAGCCAGTAAATTAAATAAAAGTCCTTGATAGATGCATAAGAAATTGCTCTACGCAGCTCAACAGCAGCACAGTACCAGAAAGATGGTATCCTCTGCTTAAACCATGGCAATACCATGACCTTCCATTTCTTATGTAGGAATATCCAACAGTACTGAGACCTAGAGCAGTGTACGCAGATGCTAAATGTTGCTAAAGAGGGGAGAGGCATAATTTGTTCTCCATAACCACTAGCGATAGGATAAAAAGCAATATGTTTCAAATTGCAAGAAAAAAAAAATCAAGGCAGGGACTAGGATAAAGCTGTCTCTCTGCAAAGATAGTGAAGCATGGAGCAGACTTTCTGGGAAGGCTGGGGATCTCAATTTGGGAGGGTTTGGCAAACAAATCTCACACACATATGCATCTTGGACCGTTCAGGCTGAGCTAACCTGCCTAGGGAAGGAGGAGGACATGACCTCCTGCACTCCCTTCCAGGGCTTTCCATTATTATTCCAGTCTTTTCCAGCCCAAATGGTCAGCTTACACCTCTCATTTGGGTGCTACTCTTCTAATTTAACTGAAATTGCCAGTCTCTAGCCCTGCTATTTTCTTTCTTGATATATTTATTTGAATAAGCATATTCTCACCTAGTCTTTATTTTGCTAATCTAAACAAACTGAAGCAGTTTAATCTCTTTTTCTCAGGTAAGATCTTCAGTTTTCCTTGTAATGAGAACTGTTCTCCACGTGTGCCCCAATTTAAATTCATTTTTTTGTATATAGATAACTGGATTTCACAGCACTCTACACAGTGTCACCTCAGTGAGAGACATTTGGAGAATGGGAGTAATATTTTTTTCATGCTACTAGAAATGCGCTGTATGACAAAACCCTGCATTGCATTTTTCTGCATAATACTGGTGGCTCTTACTCATAATGCAACCAATTAATCCAGCTAAACTGAGAACTAGATAAACCCCCTAAAGTTTGATCTCTTAGTGATTCATTCCATTTGAAATAAGGGTCGTGTTTCTCACCTTGGCAATGGGGTATCTATGAAGTCTTGTAGAAAGAGAGACTGAATAGCATAGTCCTATATTGTGGGAGGGTTCCACTTGCACAAGTGGCATTGTAGGAAACGTTTACAGAACATTTGCTTTACATTTGTTTACGGAAGTCAAGACAACCAATTGCTGTGCAAGTTTCCTTATCTAAAAATCACTTAATTTTGTCAAATAGATAGAATTATTTCCTTGTCCTTATTTTTTTTTCTAAAATTTCTTGCAAACTTTTACATATTACTAAGGTTGTGTTAGTCAGACTGTGGATACTATTAGTTTTCTTCTCTAAATAACATTATTAGATTTGCTTTTTATCAGTTGGGTAGGATGCTTTATATTTTTCTTTTTTTTCTTTTTTTTTTTTTGTAGTTTAATTAAGTGTACCTGCTCTGTGTTTATTAATAGCCTCTCCTTTACCTTATTGCACTATAACTGCATTCACTGTTTTCAAACAAACCCATATAGCCCAAGCAATCAATTATGCATTGCTAATGGAAATAGCAGCCTATATAATGAACACTGTTTTCCAGCAATTCGTTCCCTAAGGTATGTTCCCATGAAAGACCCACTACTTTTGCCTCTGTGAATCATGAATTATTCCAGGGTGAGCAGTGAAAACAGTATCCAGCAGTGGCGCTCCCAGGAAGGTGTCTGAACAGTGACAGATTACTAGGTCATGCTGATGGAGAGCAACTTCAAAACAAAAAAAAATAGTCCAAAAGTATGACCATACATCACTGTAAACAGCTAAGCATGCTATAGATGAGCACATGCACAGTCAGGACTGAGCATTTCCAAGTATTATGCAATTTGGGCTCCCTGCATACTGAATACCTCTCAAAACTGTTCTAATCTGCTGGAGAGTGCTAGTGTCAAAAATCACCTGCTTGCTTACACCTTAAAAAAAAGACTTGAAAGTCATGAATATAAGAGTAAAATACTGTGAGTTCACTGTAGCTCTTTTTGTGTGCATGCTTGTTCATCAATAACTGCATGATAGTCACCTCTTTTTCAGCACATTTGGACACTGCCAATTGACATTCATAAGATAGATACCTGAAGAAGGGCAGTAGTCCTTTTGGTGACAGCATCACTAAGTCAGGACATCTGAGCTTTATCCTTTGCAATATTATGCCCTGTCAGGCCTCAGACATATTTTCAACATTTTGCTTTCTAACCAATGCTATGGTTAGTTAGGTTATAACAACAAAAAATTTGTGTTCCTAAGCTATTTGACATAATCCCTTTCTGAGTCTCAATTTTCTTAGTGAAAAGGTGTGAGAAGAGTGAAATATTATTGCATATGTTTATTTGAGATACATGGTGAGTTTAACTCCAACAATATTTTTAAAGCATTCCCAGGTTCTCACAGGCAGCATGCTATAGCAGTGCAAGGATTTGTTGTTATTATAAATCTAAATCTAATACTTAGGCAAATACAAGGAATTAACAGTTCTTCATTCATATAATAAGCTTGTAGGAATCTCCTTTTTTTCTCCATATTACTAACCTGTAACTAAGCACTGCGTTCAGCTCTAGCATTTTGGATAAGTTTTAAAAGAGAACAAAAGTTGATCAAGTTTGTCCTATGTTTCTGACAAGCTAATGGGAAGGATAGACAGTGAAATTTTCATGCTTGTTTTATTTAAATTAGTGATATTTCTCTCAAATTTTAATTGTTAGCCTTCTTTAAGGATGCAAATCGTTCCCATAAATTAATTCAGGAGCTGGAACACTGTATGGAGAGTTTCATTACAAAGTTAGAGCAAAGCCGTGCTAACTGCAATCAAGGCAAGCATGATTCTGTTTGATAACAAAAAAAAAAAGAAAAAAAAATCCATTTAGATTCCTTCCTTTTGGGTAGGGATAATAATGAGTGCACTCTCCAAGTGCATCAGATTGTTTTCTCCCTCATGATGATTTCAGGAAATGTTGTCTAATTTCAGTCACTCAACACCATATAAATCTTCTTGTAAGCAGATTTGAGGGAGACAGATTCAGTCCTCTGCTTGGTGTGCCACAGCATGTCAGACCACTATGACCAGAAGCAAAATGTTGATCCCCAGAAGCAGCAATATTGACACAAGGAGATGGTGATCTGCCAAGCTGGGACCCTGCCCTCAGCTGTGGCACCACTGCTAGGGTTGCTGGTGGGACACCAGGAGTGGACACCAAGGAGCCTAGTCCCTGCACCCTCATCAGGTGCGGAGACACCTCCATGCCTGTGGCCTCTGCCACAGTCCCCAAACATTGTCCCTCAACACTCCTCTCTCCTTACCTCCTCCAGAAACCACCTCCATTTAAAGGAAATTTCATCTGATGATATCAGCACTCAGTCATCATCATTCTGCTAAATCCTGTTCATGCTTCCACTGTGACTTAGACTCTGACTCAGAATAAATGCTTTGTTTAGAAACAAAGAAAGAAGTTCTAAAAGTGACAATGACTACAATGTAAAGCGATAAACATTGTTGCTGAAAAGGAGCTTTAATGAAAGAACTTGTATACCTTCCATTTAATCACACTAAAATTAGAAACAGCTAGGAATGAAATGAGTGACAAATTACTTAAGAAAATTCAGTAGTAACATGCTCATGATTCAAAATAATGCTTAATAACTTTAACATTTTGCACTCCAGCTCTGTGAGTTGCAGAGGCTAAAACTCCAGAGAAAGATTTTTACGTATGTGTACCAAGAACTCTTTGGGTGGAAGTGGGCTGATTTGGAGACCATCTGGGTGCTCTCACTTTCAGGGCAGTCAGCTGGAGGTAAGGACGCTCAGCACCGCCTCTCCAACAGCTGCTCAACGTGATTGAGGAAAGAGTTCACAGAGAATCTTCCACAGACAACAAGGGGATGCAAAACTAGGACTGGAAGGGTTTTGTTCTCTTTAGGGTGATGCTAACACTGCATAATGTATTAGATTTAGGTATCAGAATAACCTTTCAGCTGAAGGAAACCAGAAGTTTAGATTAGTAGCAGCTAATTACGTTGACTTCTTCCAGTCTTCATGTCCCTTGAGAACCATCTTTTCCACGATTATAAGATAATTATTGCAGGTGGACAGTTTTCTCTTTTTCTAAGTTGAACTATTCAACAAGTTAAACAGGTAATGGACATTCTACTCCTTAATTACAGAGGGGATATTGCAGCTACATGGTTATAGCTGAACTGATTTTTGTATTTAAGGTAGGGATTTAGCAAGGACTTTTTTATGCATGGAATAATACACTTGCCTTGCCAGAGCTGTTGCTCTGGTGTTTTCAGAGGGTTTATAAGTAAACCAGGTAATTACTTTAAGTATTAAAATGGGCTTTAGTGAGAGCCCTTAAAGATTATCTTTGGGCCTGATATTTTTTGTTCTTAAAAGTTTAGTGATTAAATTTATATTACCTCTTAATTGAAATTCTCTTAAATTATTATACAAGCTCTGAGTGAATTAAAGAATTGTGTCAGTGGTTTTTTCTCTCCTGTGCTTCATAACTGAAAGCTTTTCTGCCTTAAGCAAAACCTGAGGGAATTGCATTTTATAAAAGCAAAGTAAAGAAATCGCTTCATCTGAAGTGGTTACAATCTTCCATGTTCTAAATAACATGGAGCTGCTGTCACTTGGGGACATACCACAGCGCGTGCTTTTGCTCTCAGTCGGATGCTGAGCACAGCTGAATATCCTCTCTTCTTTCCTGGCACCTCTAGGCATTCCCATTCATTGTTTATGGCATCGTAGGCCACCACCTTCCCCGAGAGCCCAGGACACTCCCATTGAGCAAGCCCATGGGCATCCTGGGTGGATGATGGTTGCAGTACTAGGAAGCTGGAAGGAGCAATGGCAGGTGGTTGCTGTCCAGGAGCATATCCATGTCCCGCCTTCAAGCTCTTGGAGATGTTAAACTGAGGAGGTTGAAATGAAGCTGGCATATCCATGTCGCACCTTAAAGCTCTTGGAGATGTTTCCGATACTGCAAAATCTAGCTGGTTAAACTGAGGAGGTTGAAATGAAGCTACTTCTGAAAGAAATTCAGACCCAGAGAAGTGTGGGATGCACAGGCCTGGCCAGTCCTTCTGCCAAGGGATAACTTTGGAAGAGAGAGAATGAAATCTACTGCTTCTTTAAAATCAGTTCAATGTAGAAAAACCTCATAAAAATGAACATGAGACTTTTTAATAATTTCACTTAAATTTGCCTTTTCCAAGAAATACTCACAACGCATCTTTAATGACTTTTCCTATATTATAGTGTACAATCAACTCTTATTAAATTTTAATGCTGTTTTTTTTCCAGTACTATTACAATCTACATTAAAAGCATCATCCAAATTGTTCTCAAATAGGCAAACAGAAAAACAGCTGTTTCCCTTGATATTTTGATAATGGAAATATGATCACTGTTTTCAGGATCCTTTCATAAGTAAGGATGAAGAACCAGGTACTTACAGGCCTTATGATCTTGGAGAAGAAATGGGAGTTTGGGTGAATAATTCCGATGGTGTAACTCCTGCTGTTGGAAAGGTTGGTGTATTAAATTCACTTAAAAATTTACATCAGTGTTGTTTCAAGTGCTGAACACATTGTATAATAGAAATGAGAAGGTAATTAGATGTTTATACCCTTAAACTCTAGGCTTGGCCTGATGGATATTCTGTGTTTCCTGACTACACTAACCCCAGGACAGTTGAGTGGTGGACTCAGTTGTGTTTGGAGCTGAAGGATGTCCTTGACTACGATGGGATCTGGATTGTATGTTTAAGTATACTTGCCTTCCCTTCTTTTAAAAAAACAGAAAATTCAGCTTTTGACATGTTTCTAATTCTTTATTAAAGGATATGAATGAACCATCCAATTTTGAAAGAGGCCAGTATCCCGGATGTGCTGATAATGAGATCAATAACCCTCCTTACATTCCTAGTAAGTACAGTTAACTTGAAAATCTTTTTCTTAAAGGCAGGTAGGTTATTTCCCAGGAAAAAAAAAGAAGAAAAAAAAAAAGCTTTCATTTTCTATCTATATGATAATTCAGGGCTTGGCTCTCTCGGCTTGGGTGGAGTATCAAACATGATAAAACTTTCTTCTGCTGGTGAGGGGGCCCGTTGCAACAGGGCTGGAGAAATGGTCTTTCCTGCTGTTCTCTGAGCCACAGGTCTGCCCCAGAGTAAAGTGCAGCTGGCAAGGGGCTTTGGGACAAGCTGTGATGTTCATGGATGTGGCATCTCTCTATATTTCTAAAGACAGGCCAAGACAGCTGTTTTAGTCAGAACATCTGTCTAGTCAGACAAATTTATGGACTGCCAGGGCAGTCTCTGATATTTTCACTATCCAATGAAAGGAAGGTTGCATCTTCCTGAGAATACTTTAATTTTATATCTTTTTATCTTCCTAAGAAGTAATTTATATGTTAAAAGTAGATTATAGTAAATGTGTTTTAAAAGTCTCAAGACTATAGGAGACTGATAGGAATGGTCAGGTGAGAATCTCCTACAGTAGCTGAGTGAGTTAATGTCATACCTATTCCCCTCCCAGGGAGCTCTGAATACTTGCAGTCACTGCTAGTGCTCCTGGCGATAGATTCAGCTGACATTTCCCCAAGAAAACCCTGCTGCTCTAGCAAGACTAATATGCAGCAGGAAGTTGATGCAAAGATGAGTTATTGACAGTGAAGCATTGAAAATGCTTTTTTCCCTTCAGGCTGTTGCACTGTCATGTGAATTCTTCATTTTATTTATTAAAATTTCATTTCTCTTCACACTGAATAGAAGAGAAACAAAAACACAACATGAAATTATTGAAGGAATGTAAATTATTGAAAGCAGAAACAGATTTTAATTTTGTTTTTGGTGTTTGGTCTCTTTGTGAGAGAACTGTTGATCACAACTGCTCTGTACCAAGTACTGGTCCTGTGGGTCTTGATCAAATTGTCATTGACCCAAGTCCAGGCACTGGTGGGACATTTTCAGCTTTTCCATAAGTTGTTAGCATTTTTGTTAGCATTCAGAGCTCCAAAAACAGCATGGGGCCAGTGACCAAAGAGATCCCTTCACCCCCTCAAATGAAGGAGTGAGGGCTGGACTCAGAAGGAAACTTCAGAGCTATGTAGCAGAGCTCTGTGGCCCCTAATGCTGAACCACCATTAGAGGAATTGGACTTAGGGACCTAGATATCTGCATGATGTGTAAGGACAGTGAGGAATTTGAAGAATGAGGTGTGTTTTGAGCATGATTTCTCTGACTTGTCCTTCTTTAGAAATGATGCACTTGCTTTTGCTCGTGACCCACAGTGTTGCAGACAGGAGTCTAATGCATTTCTTCCAAAAGATGCAAGGAGATCAGTTTTTACTGAGTGCTCAAGGGCTTTTTGTTATGTTCCACTTGCCCTGGCCCATCTGAGGCCCTTCACCAGCACAGTCATGATGTAGGAGCTAAGCTGCTCAGTCCAACAGGGTGCTAGGGGTTTTCTGGGATCGACAGGATTTGGAGGATTCGACAAGTTGTCGAAGTGTCTGAGTCTGTGCAAGTCCCTCTTTCAGTGCTTAGGCTTTCTGGCAATGTAGCCTTCAGCCTCCCCATCTAAATCAGACCACAATTACTCAAACCTGTGGTTTAAACTTCTAAAAACAAATGTCCTTCAAATCAATTTTCTATAGTACACTTTGTACTGAAGATTAATATGCAATTGTAAAATAAGCAGTGCTACTGAGGCAGAATAAACATGAAAGCATGAAAATATGATTCATATTTGACAGTATTTTCTTTTATATTCCACCTTAATTTTATTGGACTAATAATTAAGTGTCACTGGGGCATTAAATTTAACTTTCCCCAGAAGCTTAGTGTCTTCCTCAAAGCTATAACCACCGATATGTCAGTCACAGTTACTTGGAAATTGCCTGTAAATTAAGTTATTTCAGATGCAGATCAGCCACACTGGAGTCTTTGTGTCTAAAGATGCAAGCAGGAGGATTCCAGCTTTGGTGGCAGGCATGCTAATAAGGTTTCAGGTACCGAGAAATGCACTCTGTAGTAATGAACTGCAAACAGAGTACAGTGCAATTAGGCATTGAGATTGCTTGCTCACAGAGAAATATTTTCAATAGAGCGTGCACCTAATTAAGCATTCAAAAGGAAAATATTCATGAGCCCACCTTCCTTTTTTATTTTTATTTTTTTTTGAAGAGGATTTTATAACATTTTCAACTCCTTCTCTAAAAATGAACACATTGTATAAGCCGAACCTCAGACTTGGTCAATTTCTGCTGAATTTCATGTAGCATTTTCAGGGAGGTTGCATGCTGAGGATGGGAATCACATTTTCTGCACTGAACGGGTTCTGCCAGTGTCTCCTTAATGCGGCATCAAAGACGAGGCAGCCTCTGTGCAGCCGATTTGTGGCTCCTGTTGCTTCCTCTTGGCTTGGCTAAATCGGTGCTGTCAGGAGGCCTGAGGGCTGCGCTGACCTTTGCTGAAGGCGAGAGGCTACCGCTGTCCCCACCGCCTGTGCAGCTCCTGGAGGGGTTACTGCATGACCCGTCCATGGGTGACTATGCCTGTTACATCTGTCCTTGCTCCCTTTTGCCCGGCGTACAGGGCTGGAGCAGATGACAGCCCATGGACGGCTGCATGCGACACTTTTCCACCCCCTCAATGCTGCTCAGGGCCAAGCCATTAGCCCTGCTGCCTGTTCCTGGCTGAGCTGCCTCGGGGAAGAGTGGAGCGAGGCTGGAGTGCGGAGTGATCTCCGTTGTGCCTGTGAAGCTCTCCCAAACCCTGCTGCCTAATTGCAGCTCCACGATGCGCCGAGCCAGGGCTCCTGGCCGCGCTCTGCTATGCGAGTTCCCTGAGCGCCTCAATTTCTGCTGGCTTGTTTTGTTTTTTTACCTTCTTGACATGACTTAGCTGTTAAGAAAAATTTGTCATTAGGGAAAAGAATGTGTAGGAATATTCTTAGCTCCATAATTTAGTATTTTTCTTTCTGACTCTTACTTTTTGAATATAAGATACCAGTACAGATATTCTGGTTTATTGGGCAAAAAAAAATTGAAATTCTTTAGTATTATTTACTCTGTTCTCTCACTCTCCTGAGCAAATATGTGCTTGTCTGAGAGAGGGCATTTGTTGCTACTTATCAGCCTGTAATCAGTATATATACTGTCGTTCTCCAGCTTCTCCTCTTTAGAAACCTTTTGATGATTTCCCTCCTCACTTAGTAGAAATAGGAAGAGATTTGTACTGCAACGTATATAATTTTGCAATGTTCCATATTGTTCTCAGGCATTTCTGATCGTGCCCTGGCTGAGAAGACCTTGTGTCCTGATTCCAAGACGTACCTGGGAGACCAGTATAACACACACTCTCTCTTTGGCTGGTCACAGACCGCACCGACTTTCCAGTAAGATTTCTAAGCATTTCTAAGCAGATTTCAGGTTATTGAAATGTATTTTAAAGCAGCTGACATTATATGGGATATCAGGAATAACATCAAATATGGAACAACCACATACTTCATTTTTTCTGTGTTGTTTAGTAGAATAACTTCAAGAAAATAGAACTGTGGCAGAAGAAACAGATTTCTTCTCAATTTATGCTACTTGGCTAAAATCAAGGTGCCCTTACAGCACCTAATTCTTCCACGGTGGCTTATGTAGGACCACAGCAAGGTGTTTGGTGCCTTTTGTTGGGGCTGCTCACATGTACGTGGGGCACAGCTATTCCTCGTGCCATCAGGGGCATTCCTCTGTGACTTTGTTATCATGGTCCAAGCCAGGGAGTCTGTATTCCTGGAGGTGAAGGACTGGAACCGCCCTACTCCCCACGGATGCTCCAGAACTGCTGCAGGTTGTTGGCAGACACCACACTGCGTTTTGGCCTGGGGCTCTGCCGGGCCTGGGGGACCAGGTGCCCTTGCTGCCGGTTACTGTAAAACTGTCATTTTGCAGCCAGGGAGCCCTCCAAACTAGCCTGCTTGAACAGGCTCTGCTGCTGTGAAGCCAGTCTGGCAACTTGATTAAATCCGATGGGTAAATCATGCCTTTTCCAGCATAGCCTGAGCCAAAACATGGATATGTTTAATAGCTCGATGAAAGCGCCAAAGCAGGGGTCCTTGTGCTAGCTAATTCTAGCATGTCACACTGCCTTCTGCTTGCTGCAGCATGCTAGTACCCAGAGGATGAGGCCACGTGCACCTACTTAAGGTGTTGATACACTTGCATTCTATATGCTAAGGCTGGAGCAAGGAAAACTTGGGTACAGAGCAGTTTGCCAGTGCTTGAACATCTGGCTGGAGTGCAGCCTGGCTTTCAAGAGCAGGAGCCGAAAGGTCTCTCACCTCCAAAACTCTCTGGCCACTAGCCTGGCTAGGGCCTAAGCCAAGAGCTAAAGGTGAGTTTTCCAATGCCACAGCACCAGTGCAATAATCCCAAGGTCGCACTTGGAGGGCAAGGTGACAATTGGCCCTGGTCTTCAGGATACATGGACTGGCTCTTTTCAGGTTCAACAGCTCCCGCCAAGGCAGTTGATCTTTCCTATCCACTCCTGGGGCACTGACTTGTGGGGACGTTTCCGTGGAGATTTTTTTCATGTGTGTTCATTTAGTTTTCTCAAACACGTTTCTTTGCAAGGTTGTTTGTATACCCTTTCTGCATTTGATCTTTGCAAATAATACAGTAAATGAAATTATTGGCAGGAATATTTAGTGAACCAGCATCAATTGCAGGATATTGGCTGAAAATGAATGACAAGTTCATAATCGCAGAAAAGGCAATTTAACAATTTGAAGAATTATGCTAATGCAGCCAGGGAATAGAAAATGTGTCATCTGACCCATGTATGCAGTCAAATGGTGAGGACTGGGCTACAGGAAACCAGCAACAATCAGCTTGTGCAGAGCATAAGGCCAAGAACTATGCACATGTGAGATTCTGCGAATAATTTCAATCAACAAATAGATTTGAAAATACCATCAGCAATGATACACAATAGACTAAAAGTTATTCAATATATATTTTTTGCTACAAATTGTTTTAGCAGCTCTGGATCATAGTTTTCCAATGTTGCCCTTGTGAGCACCTGCATTTGCAAATGGAGTCAAATGTTCGTGCTGCCTGGCCAGAGGAGAGGACTCACACAGGACACTGAGGAAAAGGTTCAACGATAAGACATTTCCGTCCCCACAGTGCTCCCAAACACCATTTCTAGAAGGAAAAGGGACCTCACATGGTCCTTATAGGGCCACATGGTCTCCTACAACACACAACCAAACACAGGTTTCGCTGCATTTTGGGAAGTGGACCTCTGGCCAGATGTGGGCAATGAGCTTACTGTCAGCCTATATGAAAGCAGGTGGGTTTCTTTGCCTTGCAGACAAATGTTGAAGTGTTTTAAAGGCTCTATGCTGTTACAGAGCTAACCCTAAGTATTGATTATTGAGAATATGGAGGAAAGAGGTCTTGAACTCTTCTTGGTAAGGCTGAGAGACAGGAGGTGGGTGATGAAAAATGTGATTAATATTTCAGGCTAGGATTTCGTAGAGAACCTAAATGGTTTGGCTGCTCAGATCTTACTGAAGCGGAGTAGAATTGGAGCTCCTGATGTTTTCTGGTTGATATTCAGATCCTGAATTGCCTGACAGGCAATGTTTTAGCTGAATCTTGGATACTTAAATAGAGCATTGTAATATGTAAACTTATATGAAGATCATCCTATGTTGAGAAAATCTGTAATAAATTTGTCAGTAAGACATATTCTGTTTCTTCTATTTATTGGCAGTGTTACATTATTTTCAAAATGCAAAGAAAAATTCATTACACCACCAAGTCTGAAAAGAAACTTCATATACCAAAAGATGACAGAAGATCAGAGAAATCCTAAAAGGATGGGTGACGTTTTGAATAATGTTTTTGCATTCTAAATTGATTTGACACCTCTTATTTAACTTCATTTTTAACTTTTTAAACTTTAATTACCAGATATTAAGACTTTATTTCCCTATATATAGCTCCAAAAATATCCCATGCTGACAAGAATTATATGTTGTACTTGTTTTTAGGAAACAGGAGAACACTAAATTAAATGTGCTAATACAGAAAGGAATAAATTAAGTGCAAATTAGTTTTTAGAAAGCCTAAAAATACCTGAAACACACTTTTTAATAAATCAGCAGATTTTAGGATTTTTTACATAAAAACTCTTACTCACTCTATGTTTGAGAATAAAAATTTCCATTACTTGCAGTCTTGTTCTGTTTCTACATAGCTCAGGGTGACTATGGATGACAGCAATAATTGTTGCAAAAATAACATCAGGAAAATTGTGTCTGAAGTCTCAAGCTTATGATGTGGCCTTTCTTGGGTTACTGGTCCCTCTCTTTAATGGTCTTGTTACTATTTTTTTTCCCCCAGTGTTACCCAGAAAGCTACTGGAAAGCGAGCGTTTGTCTTAAGTCGATCTACGTTCGTTGGAAGTGGGAAACACGGGGGTCACTGGCTCGGTGACAACTTTTCAGAGTGGGAAGACCTGCACCAGTCAATCATTGGAATTCTGGAATTTAACCTCTTTGGGATTCCCTTTGTAAGTCTAAAGCCCTTCGGGCAATTGCTGGCCAATACGCAATATTGCTTCAAATTAACTCGTATGTATTCTGAAATAGGCAGTTTGAGACAGTCAGTGGTCACAGCTCTACATAGCACTAGGAACTGCAGATTTGAAAAAAAAGCTAAATGCCATCAATCACAGCTAGCTAAACAGAAACAAAAATAGCAGTGTTAGATTCAGATTAAATAAGTGTTTGTTACCCAAAGCAGATGTCTTTAATATGTTTTGTCATGGAGGTCCCTCTCTGTATTTCTAGTTTTGCAATCTGGGCTAGAGAAACGGTAAAATTGTTCAAATACAATCAGAGCTTTCACAGTGATTCTAAAGCCCAATAAGCTAGTGAAATATAAGTCCCTGCAAAATTCCTATCATTACATTACAGAGCATTCTTATAAAGTTGTCAGCAATAAGAATCTCTTTCCTAAAGTGATTTTATTAATAAGCCTCTGCAATTTCTCATGTCTGGGTCTTAGTGACAAGCATACTTATCCAATGGTATTTTTTCTTCAGATTGGTGCTGATATCTGTGGGTTTAACTATAACACTACCTATGAACTCTGCTTGCGCTGGATGCAACTTGGCTCTTTCTATCCATTTTCCAGAAACCACAATGCAGAGAAAAACAGTGTAAGTAAATACAGTTACACAAAGCTGTAGCCTATGGTTACAGTATTGATGATAGTGATTTGTGTTACACTCTTAGAAACCAGCTTGGCTTTCTCAGGTGAGCTTGAGTGGGTGAAAAGGAATGCTTTAAGAGGGAGTGTTTTAAGCAGGAATTTCACAGCAAGGTCTAACTTTCACCATCCATAATGTAAAGATTGAATAGGAACTCTGAAAAATACATAGTTTCTAACATCTGAAAGCCATGTAGAAATGTGTGCTGTGTATTTTGAATGACAGGAAATGGTCTGTCAAGGCTGTTGATAAGAATCATGCCACTTTCTTATTCCCTTCCTAACTTCAATTTTTGTTTCATTACTTCTGTAGCTTTAATATGTGTTACAACCAGGAGGAGAGATAGCATTATACACCATCTTTGCTATTTAAAAGCAGGTTTCAGGCAAACATGCCAGTTAGAAACCTGAGACAAGACTCTGAGAATGCCAAGGACAGGTGGCAGTAGCACCAGCCAAGGAGAAGCAAAAACTTAAAAAAGCTTCTGATCCCAGGAGATGGATGAAAAACATGTGGTCTCCATTCAGATCTATGCCTTGACTTCAGCTCACCATGAAGTAATTCTGAGATTCATCTCAGACAGAGAAAAATGTCCCATTGTTTCTAACAATGAAATCTGAAGGTCTTTCAGCCTTCGTGAGTGCAGTGTTTGGCTGCAGTCACGCAGAAATGGTTCTGCTGGTGGTGGTTCAATAACTTTTTTTTCTTTTGCAAACTCACCTGTGCAATGCTCAGTTCATTAGCTAACTTTCACTTTTCTTTGAGGTCGGGTTATCAGAGATATGGCAACATTTACACTACCCCAGAAGACTTTTTTCTCTGCATGAAATTAGAATGTAAATTCAGAAACTGGGCAAATGTTTGAACTACAAGCTATAGCATTGGCATTAAGAGGGTCAGAATTTATCCTGTAGTCTGAAATAAAACCTGAAATATGCTGGTATTTCTTTTTTGCAGAAGACATATCTGTGAGGCATTAGCTGCTGTCATTGATAAATATTTTGCATTTGACTGTGTTCACTAAAATTAGAGATGTCTTATTTATGTAGGTTTGCTTGGCCCTTTGGGCATACAAATAGGACCTGACCAAGTGAGTGGATATTAATCACCTATGCACAATTTAATAAGCATAACTAAGCAGATAAAGAGCAGTTGGTCTTCTTGAAGGGAGCTACAATTCAGCATGAGTGAATGACAGAGGTAGTAGAAGATATGTTTGGGTTAAGAAGATATGTTTGGGTTACTCTTAAATCCATTTAAAACATTGTATTCACTGAAAGAAATGAACAAAGTGTTTTGTCTGACTCCCTTAAGAAGACTGGCCATTTTTTTTCTGAACTTAGTAGCATTTGTACAATGTTAAAATCAAAGGGATAAAAAGATAGTACAATTTTTGAAGTAATACATGGATGCTTCCAAGCTGAAAATCAGCAGCAAAACTTATCACTGAATAATTCTGATGTAAAAGCAATAAGAGGGAAATTTAAACTAAATATTGAATTTAATTAATATTAAGTTTGATGTTAAAATAAAATCTTAAATATCCACTTTGCCTAATCCAGCTGGGTCCTGAATGGTTTAATTAATACTTTTCTTGTCCAAAAAACACTAGATAATGTAGAAAGTGTTGTTACTTCTGTTACTTTTATGTTTCATTATCCTTGGAATTCCTCACATATCCTTCAACTTTAATGAGAAAAGTGAGTACTATGGAAGCATTTATTTATTTATTTATTTTCTGAAGGTAGAAGGGATCTGTGTCACTTGGTAGCTGACTCAACCTCAAGATTGGATAGGAGGGATTGAAGAACACATAGGACTTTTGCATCAGCCAGCCCCAGGCTGTGGTCTCCATGTCCTGTTGTAAGGGAGAGCTGTATTTGTCCTAAAATTAGATCAGAATGACCCAATAAGCAGTCTGATTATTAAATCAAGGGCTGCAGAGCTTTGGTGTCTCCTGCTTGATGCTTTGTACTCAGCCATGTCCCAGAGTGCCTGGATGTAGATGAGAAGTTGAATTCTGGTTTCTTAATCCCCACAAAATGTTTTCCCCATGACTTGCAGCCTCTTCAGTCAAACCAACTGACTTCAGTGGAACCATGAATTTACCATTACTTTTATAATAGATTGGCTTTTATCTTCCTGACCAGTAATATTAGACTTTGCTCTTTGTTTTGCGAAATATCAGTCTTCTCTTTTTCTTGTGTTTCACCTTCTTGGGCACTTCAAAGACAAAATGATTTCCACACACGGAGTGTCTGTGCCTGCATGCAAGTGGCAATGCCCCGCACCCTCATTGTGACAATGTTAGGGGAAGTTGGGGGTGGTTGAAAAGGTTCATACAAATATTAGTGTGATGACAGCAGACATGGATCTTGCCAATTTGCAAGCTGAAAGTCGTAATATTTTTTCTTATACAAACATCCACCTTTGTAAGATTATGTCAGGATAATCATTCAACTTTGTAGGATTATGCAGCTTTCCTTAGGTCACTTCCAGATTATTTGTTGAATTTGAAGTGCATATTTATCATGCTTGATATAAATCAAAGCTTTCCATGAACAGGAGCAAGACCCAGCAGTGTTTGGAGCAGAGTTTGCTGAGATATCTCGAGACACACTCCGGATCAGATACTCGCTGCTGCCGTATTTGTACACCTTATTCTACGAGTCTCATGTTCATGGGAACACGGTGGCACGGTCACTGATGCACGAGTAAGTTATGAGTCTCTTTCTTTCTTGTCATATTTTACTCACAAAAGCATTTCAGGCTCTGTGTATGAACTAGCTGATATTTGGTATTAGTAATATTATGCATACTCTATCTTAACATGAACAATTTTACTGTGAGATCTAATCAAATTATTTATATACAATGCAGAATATCCTTTGAATATATACGATGTCTTTTCAATAAAATATAGACTAACTTTGTTTTTTATGAGAAAAAGATCTAAGTAATAAGATTTCTGAAAATCTCTTCTCTTAAGCAAATATGCAGTCCTTATTTATTTTAAAATTAGGAGCCATATATATATGTGTTTTCTGTATTGGAATTAAATCTTATGAAATCTGTATTCTGGTGCTGAATACCAAGAAGGGCTCACACAGAGCAGGCTCCATTTTCCAATCATCCACAGCATTTGCATTTTCCAATTTAGCACTTGCATCTGCATGCTGTCTATGAAACCTACATCTGTGTCCATAAATTGCATAGAGAAAACAGAGATTGAGTTGTCTGAGTGTAGAAGCAGGTGCAAAAATAAAATTAATAAATACAGATTGAAAAAAATAAGCTTATAAAATATGACCCTCAGATTTCTGGAACAGACTATTTTTTCTTTTTGGAAGAAGCAAGAATTAAAGAGAAGATTGGTTTCTCTCCCAGCATCTTTTAAATAACATTTTACCTGTTTTTGCTAAAACTTCTATTTCTGTAGGCTTTATGCAAAGACTTGAGCAAAAAGAGTGCAAATAATAGATATAAAAGGCTACTGCCCAAAAGCTCCAACCCAATTTAGTCTCATTGATATGGGCTGTGTCCCGGACTTCTGACTATTTAATGTTCTTTTCCCCTTTTGGATTAAGAACGTTTTGTTTAAAGGGTAAGGCATTTTTTACGAATTAAACTGAGATTAAACTAAAGTGCAGAACACTGTAATATGGATTGGCTATGCATAAAATCTATTTTGCCTACTCAGTGTAATAGCTAGCTGATTAATTTTAAAATTCCCCTTCAATTCCATTACCTTATTTAACTGTGTAACATTTAGGGGAAGCTTCATAGGTGCTCATTTCTTACAAGGGATTTTATGCCATTTAAAGTATTTATTTTAGCAGCATTTTTGCTTAATGAGATTCGTGTTAATATCTGAAATGATTGAGTTCATTTTTGCGTTAATGCTAGCTAATCTCTGCTAATACAGAATGACTTCAGTGATAGCAAGGCTATGTTTCTCTCCATGCCCGGTATGGTTCATTTGTAGTCTATTTAGGCACAGCTACATTAGCAAATTTCCTGATCTTCTCCACTTTGCAAAGCTTTCATTTGGATCATACAGCAGTCTCAGATGCAGTAGCTGAACTTTTGCCAGGGCAAAGTCAGGCACAAGGCGCTCTCCAGCCATTAATGGGAGTTTGGTCTGTGGGACCAGATTAGAATTATTAGCAATAAAATATCTAAAATGCATGCATTTTAGTGTAGACATCAGGAGATCAGCACCAACTATTTTATTAGCCAGATGCCATCCTAGTGGGTCACGTCACTTGCTTATGTTGCCGTGGCTAAATTGCTTAAATCTTAAAATTGCTTCAAAATATTTCTTGCTGTTATTGCTTAATTCTGGTTGCTATTATTGCTTAATAAATGTTTTATACAATTTCTAAGCAATAGCGATTTCTCTAGTGGATTAGCTCCACTAAAGAAAGTGACCTAGATCCTAGTAGAAATAGAAATGTGGATATGAGAGAAGGGAAACAGTTTGAAGGATACGGATGATAAAAATTTACATCAAGTTTTTCTCTTTCTCATAAGGAGTAGAAAGAGAACTAAAATACTGCAATGGGTTTTCAGGAAGAGCTCTTGTTCCTTCACAAATGTCACTGTGAAAACTTTTCCTATATAGACAGGGAAGCCCCAGGCAACAGCTATTTCATGTGGTTATTTCAAATCTTTCATTTTATTTCAAATTTTTCATTTGATTTCAAGTTTCAAATAACACACAAAAACTGCATACCAGCAGATTCCTTGATGTGTTTTGGGTGTCTCATGCTGAGGCATTGACTGAGTGAAACTCTATCCAATATGCGCTTGAGGTGGCAATCCATCACCTCAAGCAAAGAGAAGAGAGGCGTAGCACAGAAAGCATTTAGATAAAATATAGCATCTTTTGTAGATCACAGATATGATGAGCTTAATGACTTACATTCTCAAAATGGGGAAGTTCATTTGTGTGCTGAATCTGTACTCCTGGTTGCTATAATTACCAGAGAAAACAGTGTTTAATTAGACAGCTAACTGCTTGTTTCCAGGTGCAAATGAGATGCTCGACTTTTCTTTTCTCATCATTTCTTGATCAGCTTGTTCTCTCCACATCTCCCATGACCTCGTAAATTGTAACAACCTTGTAATTTCATTACAGTTAAATTAAAAATACTGAAAATTTGTTGAAATGGCAAGAAAACTTCATGTATTATATTTCAAAAACTTTAAGACCAGGTATTTTAGCAAACAAGAAAACCCACTTAAAATATTTTGGGGAAAGGAAGCTCTATCAAGATTTCTTTCAGGCAGAGCATCCCTTCAAGAACATTTATTTGGACTTCCATCTATTTCCCTAAACTTTCATTATTTTAGAAATCAGAATACAGAACATGTCTTTTTGATGTTGTTCTTAACTGTCATATTTTACTTTTTGCATATTTGGTGTAATTTCTGTAAGCCTGGGCTTACTCAGTCTGGGTACAGGAAAGCTGTGGCACTGAACAAGCCACAGGGCTGCCAGGGAGGGGCTCTGCCACCTCCAAAATGCAACAGAAACCCATCTGCAAAGAGGGGCACCGGCAAAGTACAGAGCAGCCTCATTTAAATACACACTGAGAATAAATCATTAAACAAATAATTTGCATCTCCTTAGAGAATAATAAATAATACAAAGCAGACAGTGAGAAATTGTCAAAAACAAGCCCAATTTCCTTCTTTGACAAGGGCATGGAGCTATTGGGTGGTAAAGAGAGTAGAGGAGCAGGAGGAAAGAAGGGAGGGATAATATATGTTAGCTTTAGGAGGGCTTGAGAAAATGAAGCTAATAAGCCGCCTAGGAAATCGTGATTCAGATGAATTTGCTAGGATATAGAATCACAAATGATTGAAAGCCCATTTAAATTCTCAAGGATTTTATGCCAGAAGAATGGAAGTTCCTGAGAGAAGGGAGGATTCATCCTTTTTCCCCTAATGGTGTTGAATATTTTTGTTAAGTGACGCATAATGGGACAGAAAGCACTTCCTAAGCTGGCAGATGACCCCAGGCAAAAGGGCTTGTAAACACTCTGGAGGACATGATCAGCATCCAAAATGATATTAATGTGCTGAATAAAATGGGCTGAAAGCTTATGATGCCATTTAGGATGGGCAGCTACAAAGTACAACACCTAGGAGGATTCCTCTGTGCTTGCCCTGCAAAGGATTTTGAATGTGAATCTGCAGATGGGGCAAGAAGCTGGAAGCCTGCTCCCCTAATGTGACCCACGTACCCTCTCACCAGCCCCATGCCAGCCTTTCCTGGCGTGTTTTTCTATACCCTGGCTGAGGTCTCCAACTGCTGGACAGCAATTTAGTTACCTGTTGTCCCCACCATAGTTATTTTGCAAAGAAGCCAGCTACAGCATTTCATGAGCTACAGTATACAGTTGTCACCGTATTTAATTTCTTGATCTCTATCCAGCTTTGAACATTCCAGGCAAAATATTTGGCTTTATTGGAGGATATATTGAAGAAGCAGATTTCTTGTAGCAGTGAGTAATATCAAAATATTCTCTAGGTTTTATAAAAATATGAATTAATATTGCTTTTCTCTCTTTCAATGCTAGATTTACCTCTGATCAGCAGACTCATGACATAGATACAGCCTTCCTTTGGGGATCTGCTTTTATGATTGCTCCAGTTCTTCAAGAGGCAAGTACTGTAATTAAAAAATGTTATCCTGATAGAAGAAAAGAAATGAACTGTGCTCAGGTTTAACATTCAGGGATGACATTCAGGGTGTGTGTGATGATATTTGCCTATCTCTTCCCACCACCATCGAAGCTGTATGACAGATGTCAAGAAAAGCCTCAGTTGTACCAAAAGTATGGAGATGCCAAGTGCTTTGAAGTGGGAGGATGAAAACAAGGGCATGGTTTTTCCCCGCTTCTTCCAGCACTTAATGGATTTAAACAGGCTGGATGTTCCTTACGATGCTGGGAACACCTGCGGGTGATATAGGCTGGTGCTGTTGGCCATCAACGTGCTGCCAGAATAGCTGCCGTATTTTTTGTTAATTGTTAAGCATCTGATGAGAATTAGACAGGGCAGATGTGGGTATTGCTGTTCCACCTTTCCAGACACATCTAGTGCTGCACACTGCAGAAGGCAGGACAAGACGCTCTTTCAGTTTAGCAGATCCTGCATTTTAATTAGAAGAGAAGACTGAGAGGAGATTTGATCAACATGTTCAAGTACCTGAGGGGTGATTGTAGGGAGGATGAGGCCAGACTCTTCTCCACGGTGGCCAGTGACAGGACAAGGGGTAATGGATACAAGTTGAAACACAGGCAGTTCCATCTCCATGTGAGGAAGAACTTCTTTCCTGTGAGGGTGACAGAGCTCTGGAACAGGCTGCCCAGAGAGGCTGTGGAGTCTCCTTCTCTGGAGATCTTCCAAACCCGCCTGGATGCCACCCTGTGCCACGTGCTCTGGATGTCCCTGCTGGAGCAGGGGGGTTGGACTAGATGATCTCTAGAGGTCCCTTCCAACCTCAACCATTCTGGGATTCTGTGAACTGGAGTTTCACATGCGTTGATGAATCAGCTGTTTCTTAGTCCTTTTATAGGTTAAGATTATACTTTAAAAACCCCTAAAATGTCAAATGGAAAGTTAGCCTTAGATCCAGCGTGCAGCCACTGACCACCAATTGTCAGATTTCTACAGATTTCCCCAGTCATCAGAAAAATACATGGATTGAATATAAATATTTCATGACCTGTGTGTTCAAATATCTGTATGAAATATGTGGCCTGTTTTGTAGACAATGCAGTCTTGAAAGCTGCATGTATGTATCTTCACAATAATGTCATGATTTTGGATGTTTCTATGAAAATAACGGGCCAGTATGCTCAGACATAATGTTTTACCTGATTGTTATTTACAAAGTAATCTGCAAGAAACTGCCATTACCTTGGTCATTTAAATGTTCCCTTAATTGATTTAAAGTCATTCAACTTGTTGAAATGGTCTTAACACAGTTTAATATTATGAATAGGAAATCACATTTTGCTTTAAAGGCCTCTGGGAATCTCTTTGCCTAAGAAAAGCCATGGTTCTCTGCCGGAGAGGGAAAGGTGGGAAAATGCCAGGCTTGTCTCCTCTACGTCTTGTTTTCAAACCCCATCTTTTCTCTGGGGGTAAACCAAAACTCTGCAAAGGAACAAACATCTATGTCAGGAGTCTAAATGAATCTGTATGTGAGAATAAGCAACTCCTTATGAGAAAAAAAAAAAAAAGGAAACATAGCAACTTATTGGGACAAAAAATGTAAATATATTTAGATTCCAACTTTTCCACAGTAATTAATTCAGAGTGCCTTTAGTGTGACTTTATCTCTGCAACCACATGATAAACTGCATGCTGTAAACCAAAATATAGTAATCATGCAAGTATGTGTTTTGAATAACGCTTTGCATTGTTGCAAAGAAAGCAAACATCTTTGTACGCTCCCCACCAGACGTTATTCTCTTCCTATCTCTGCAATGAGAACCGTGCAAGGGGAGCTGAGACGGAGTGTCTCCTTCTGCTCTTTCAGCCCACTCTGTTGCCTCATGTAAAGTCCTGCCTTGCAAGAGCTGCTGTTGTCATCAGTGCAGTTGCTCAGATGTTAGAGAGAGGCACCTAAGACAGTTACATTTGCAAGACTCAGAGTTATGCAGTAGACTGAAATGGTCCTCTAACATCGACTCATTTAACTGCATGGAAGTGCAGTTTAATTAAAAAAAAAAAAAACACACAAATATGATATGGTCATCTATTTAGCATTATAGATTAGGCAGCAATAGTGCATTGCTATGATAATATCTCAGCCTTAATATCCAAGATTTGATGTTGTTAGAATATTGAACATACATATATCCATGCACAAATATAATAAAGCTAATGTAATATCAGAAACACAAAAGGAAAGCAGACTTTAATCATTTTATAACAATTACAGGGAGCAAGATCTGTGGAGGTGTATTTCCCTGAAGCACCATGGTTTGACTACTACACAGTATGTATTATAAAAATCCACAGTTTCTCACGTTTTTACATAATCTTAAATGTGACAATTCCAGCAAAATAACTTTGAGCCATGTTCAGCATTATTTTCACTTCAGCATCTGTGTTTAAGAAATCTAGAGCAGAAAAAGTGTACACTCGGCTAGCTGAGAGAGTAAATTACCCAGCTTTCAGTAGCACTTTATTTTCTATTTTTGGTATGTAGAGCTCTAAGACAGTGTGCTGAATTTCCAAGAGCAGCCTAGAAAATCAGGAAATGGACAAGCTTACTTTCTTTTTTTTTGCCCTCTTGCATGCTTAAGTTACCGTAATGATGCCCTGCCCTGTATGAAAGCTGAGGCAGAAAGCTGGTACGTCCTCCTGATGAGGTACTGCAAAGAGTTTGTCCTCATAGTTTTGCATATGCATCATTTGTGACAGAGCGACTATGGAAGGCAGTTTTACAGAGACAGATGAGACTTCTTCCAAGAAAAGGCTCCGTGAGATGCAGAGCAGTCTGCTCAGTGAAAAAAAAAATGCCAGCCTTTTTAGGCTGAGGGCCGGTGAATTCTGATCTTTCAAATGTCATCCCCAGTGCTGGGTTACCAAGAGTGCTCAGTTCTGACCTGACTATACTCTGCTGAAATCTGTAGGGTGAAAGCAATGTTAGCTTGAACAGAAGAAGCTTGGATGATCCCGAGAGGATCAGTCAGAGGATCCACCTCCTTTCCCTCCCCTTGTCGTGGTTGCTCCTCAGCTCCCTGCACTGCTGGGCTGGATGCAGGTGAGGGAAGCCCCGTGTCCCTTTTTGGGTGAAGACAAAGCCTTTCTGCTACCTACAAAGTAGGTAAAGTCTTACCTCCACCTGGTTATGAGGGGTTAAGCCAAATATGAGTTATGTGTAGAATTTATGCTAGTTCTCTACCTAGATAAGATTTTCACTCATTGCATGTGTTAATACCTTTTTAAAAGAGGAAGAGTTATCCTTTAATGAAAAGAAAATCTACAGTTTTCATTCCCGAATGATTCTGAATCACTTACCTTAAGCTGAAATGTGACAGTTTCCATATGCATAAAAAGAGGAAGAAAAAGTTTCTCTTGCTTTTTGCTTAGTGTCTTGATGAGTTTTTTTCACAGCCTACTGAATAATGATCTCATTTTCAAGATGATTTGCTGTCTTTCATTCATGATAGTTTGAGCTTCATGCATATGCATAACTGCAGGGGCTAGATCTGCCTGCATTTTAAAAAGGGATTGGAATAACACTCCTGAAAACCACTTTTTTCTTTGCCTTTTCACTGGTGTGACTGAGATGAAGATATGCCCCTTGGTCTCTCTTTCAGTCATTCACGGTGACAATTTGTAGTGCCCGGATTTGCCGTTTTTTTAATCTACATTGATTTTTCTGGTAGGGCGATAGAGTGCCAGCATCCTGGCTCAAGAACTACGCCACTGTCGATGCTCCATTGAGCAAGATCCCCCTGTTCCTGCGCGGAGGCTACATCCTGCCAAGACAGGCACCGGCCACAACAACAACTAGGAGGTACCTTAATTCTCCATGTCAGTCACCATACAGATGGGTTTAGTGGGCAGCTGTCTCCCAGACTGTGTGGTAAATCATAGGTAGGGTCACCAAAGAAGGGGAAACTTGTCCCTACAAACACTTGAGAGAGAAATTTTGCATGAAAGTGGACTGAGGCAAGGTAGATTTTTTCTAATAGATTCAAGAGCCAATAAATTGGTGAGCACGGCTGGCATTCTTCTGTCCTTTTTTGTGACCTTAAACCTCTTTTGTCAACAGCCGTCTGAACCCATTTGGGCTCACTATTGCCCTGGATGACCATGGAGAAGCTTCTGGGTCGCTCTTCTGGGATGATGGCGATTCGATTGGTAAGTTTGGTTCCCCTGCTATAAAGCAGGGTAAGGACAGGATTCCCTTCAGACCAACTTTGCTGCAGAGCATTGGCTTCTGCTAGCAATAGCTGGAGAAATGCCCTTAAGCTGGATGTTACAGAGATGATCGCAGTGCTCTTGAAGTCATCGCTGCCGTAAGGGAAAGGTGTGACACTGGGCTCAGCTGGGCAGCCAGAAAGGGAAGTGATTGGCTTTCTATTCCCCTGAGATTATTTGAAGAGTAAAGGAACTTATTAAGTAACCCACAGGTCATTTTAGTCTGATATTAGCTGCTTGCTACAATTTATGTGAACTGCTTCTGGGTTTTGCTGCCTGTTTTAATATCAATCAACCTTGCTCTGTGTTTTGACAGATACTATTGAAAATGGAATCTACTTCTTGGCTAAATACACATTCAAAAAGGTAAGTAGCAACACACAAAGCACATACTGTATTGTAGTAAAGTTACTTTAAGGTACTGATATCTAGCTTTCTATCTGAAAAGCTTTTTTTCTTATAGCACAGCAGTCAGTCCTTAAAACTGGTATACTACATAATGTTGTCATCTACAGACTGCTACAAAATGACCAAACTATGATGCTGCAGTTTTGCATTCGCTTAATTGAGTATCACAGTGGTACCTCAGTAATGGTTCAGGTGCCAAATGACTCTGAGTCCTGAGGGGTCCTATTTTCTCGAGTTTCTCCTTCTGGGAATGAAGGGCTTCCTTCTCGTCTTCGTCCTGTGAACGCTTTTAGTCTGAAGGGTGGGAGAGGACTGCGTTCCTGTCTTCAAGGTATCCCAGCAACTTTCTAACTTTGTCACATGAAGCTTGTACTTAGCAGTCCTGTGAATTACCTTTAGCTTGTATTTCCTCACTGAGGTTGCTCCGTGGCTGGTATCCCAGAGAGTGATTCAGCAAGCTGCTGCAACGCTCGTCAGATGCCACAAGCAGCACAGAAATAAATTAGCCCAGACCGTGCACTAATGTCTTTCACCCCGAGCTCACGCCTTGCAGATATCTCCTGAGAAAGCTGAACACAGAAACTCAATTGAGAAAAATACTAAAAAATAAATCTAATATAAGCTTACCTAGTATATGATAGTAAGTTGAGTGAATTGGTGGAAAAAATACCTGACCTACTGCAGCAATCCATACAGGTCATATTTCACCTACACTTCCAGTATCTAGTGAGAAATATTCAGGATATAACTGAATACTGTGGCATGGTTTTCATATTATGTATTCCTAAAAGTCCCAAAGTAGCCTATAGAAAATCTTCTGAAGAGTAAAATCATGTTAATCCCTACTGTGATATTACCCTTAGAATGTATGTGTTTAGGATTGACAGCAAGTCATAGTAAGCTGATGGCTGTTATTATGTACTTTTATATACTGGAGGGATATTTTCCTGGAAGTAATGCTGTGTGTTTAAATTTCTTTTTTTTTTTTTCCTCTTGATTTACTGAGAAAAAACTTCTTCAAAAAATGATACTTCAGCTACAGAAGGGAAGAAAGGAAGAAAAATCATTTCATATTTCTGTAGTCTGCTTGCAGACTACTATTGCTATGCACAGACTACAAATAAACAATATCTAGTTTTATATTAAATTCTAATCTGTACAAATTAGATTGCCGATTCACTGACACTTCCAGTTCTTATTGCTCATATTTGATTTCTGCCTAGAAATCCATGACTGAAGTCCTTATCTGCATTCCAATCTGCATTCTAATCTAAAATATTTATTATGTGTTTATAAAGAAAAAAATCTCAAAAAACAAAGAACTATGAGAAATAGAATGAGAAATAGTATGAGGGTTTGTGCATGAGGGTGTATTGTGCATTTTTATAATCTTAAAAAATCAGGCATGAATGGTTTACTTTCACCAGATTTTAGGAGAATACACAGATTTTTGTCCCTAAGAGATTCACTGATAGCTATAAGGTCTGATACTGCAGCATTTACTCAGAACCCGGTATAGAGTTTTGCGTGGGTGACAACTACAGGGTTAGACCCTTTCATTTATATTTTAATTTTAAAAACAGGAAGCACAGAGAAGAATTTGAGACTAGTGTAGGCACTTAAGAGAACAATTCAATCTGCCTACTCTCAGACACTGTCTCACTGCAGTAGGTATTGTACATCGTTTTGACGCTTTCATTTCGGCACACAAAACCATTGAGAGATCTAAGTCAGGCAGCCATACATCAAGATCCCTGGTCTAGAAAAATACGTGAGCCTGATGTATAAAATCAACTATACTTCACGAATGATCAGGGAGACTCCAATCTCTGCCTCCAGCCCCAGCAGCAGCAGACAAGCTGGGAATACTTGGGCCATGCCTACTGCATTCAGATAGCAATGAAGGAATGGTAATGGGAAAGCTTGCTTTTTGCCTACATGTATTCCCGAATATCACACTTGCCCAAGGAAATGGGGGCTGCTGAAGCAATTTGCTAACCACCCAGCAACTGAGTAATCTGAGAGCAAGTCCCTCCTCCTAAAACTCATCCAGTTTTCAGAGAAAAAAGCAATCCAAAAAAAAGGTGAAGTACATAGGAGCAGAGCAAGAGTCTATCACTTTGCAGCTCAGAAACGTGGAAAAGGAAGAAATCCTGGGGATGCCTAAAGTAAGCAATTTTAGCACAATCTTAGGTTGCAAATGTGATCTAGTTTCTACTTCACTCCCTACCATGCACCACTGAAATAACATGAGCTAATTTATGCAAAAGTTTCCTTTGTGGGTTTCTCCTTGGCATATTTTTAAAAAGTCATGATTGAATAGCAATTCATCATTTCCTGAGCAGTGTAATTCATCTTTCTTTCCTTAATACCTTTGATCATATAACAAATGCAGTGATTCCTCTTCATTGTTTGTAGAGAATTACTGTCTCTGGCAGCATAAATGAATTTGTTTAATGACTTTGTGTGTCCCCTTGGTGCATCCTTAACTACAGGATACACAGTAAATGAAACATCTAACAAAATTTTCTGAATATACCATGTTCCTTCAGTGTCTTTAATGTGGAGATGTTTGTAACGGATTTCTCCCAGGAGCTGTGGAGATGCAATACTTAAAATAGGGACAAATATCTAGCAACCTATGTTTGTGCAAGACATTAATGTTTTAAAGCCATTAGTTACAGATGTTAATTAAATTTGCCTTAGGGCAACTAACTAAATCTCTGTATCTAGATTTTGGCATTGCAGATGCCACTCTACCCTATAAAAGGCTATAAGAAACAAATCTGCATTGATTAGAAGTAGAAAAAACATGTCCAAGAAGATTCCAAATAAAAATTATAAGTGCTATTACATTTCCTGTCTGTTGGATTATAACAATGTGCAAAGGCTTTCTCATGTGAAAATTATTGTGTCAGCTATTCCTTCTCCTTTATTTTCTTAGGCTTAAGTTAGCAGATATTCTAAATATTTGTTAATACAAATGAGTCTACAACAGTAATAGTATGCAGTAAGCCACTTCCAAAGAGTTAGTATAATCCTAAAATTTTCTCTCTGACTTTTTCTTCCTAGGGAAAACTGAGGACAGAAATAGTTCACAATGGCTACCGCGGGGCTGACTCTCTGAGCTACAACACTGTTACCATCCTTGGTCTGAAGCGGAGGCCTCATGCCGTTGCTCTGAATGGAAGGGCCATCCACGGAGCTACATTCTCTTATCAGACAAACGGGGTAAGAGGAATTAGCAGCAGTCTTAGGGGAGTGAGGATGGTCAACAGGCAACAGTAGCAGTTTTTCATCCAAGTATACATTTCCAAGTATAATTATCACCAATCCTTCTTAGAACAAAGTCTGAGTTTTAGGGAAAAAAAGATTGCAACAGCAAGAGCTACAGGATTAGTGTCACAGGAAAGTAATAATAATTGCAGTAACATATATGCACTTTCACTCAGTGTCAGCAACTCATACAAATCTTTAAACGAAGAAAATAATGAAAAGAAGACTTATCTCCACAAACTGAGAAACATTAGCTGTTTATAGGCATTATTATCACTCTGATAAAATGGGAAAACCTATCAAAGTCAGTTAGCAGCTACAGAGAAGAATTAATGGAGATATTTTATTGCAAGTCAACGTACTTAGCATGCGAGGATGGATCTAAGAAAGATACTTTAGTGAGGACTTTCATTTCATATCTTCAAGAGAAAGGAAGGTGATTCTTTGCTCATGTTTCTTAAGGAAATTATGATAACAAAGACACAAGATTTGCAGTTTTAGTGTCTTAAAGTGGGAAGCCGTCTGTCCAACCTGAGTGTCCCAGATAAGCATCTAGAGAAGCAAATAAAGAGAAGAGAGATTCTCTCTTAGATTAAGAAATGACCTTAAAAATAATGGGTAATGGTCAGGCGTGCATCTAGACAGGCAGCCCTGGCCTGAAGTCAGACTATTGGCATAACAACATGAGAGATGGCAGGACAGCACAGGTAATGGAGAAGAAAAGTAGCCAACCTCAGCCCAAGGGTAAATTATCCAAACAAGAGGAGAAACTAATGGCATTACAGACAGTGAGAGGGGAGTGCTGGCAATGACCCTAGGGAGAAAGTCCTCAAAAGATAGTGAGAGGCTTACTGGGGTTGCTAATGTAACAAATTATCAAGATTACCAGATAAGTGAGTAAACTTATGGGGAA
>NW_010586751.1:253935-266706 GCF_000705375.1 Tinamus guttatus
ATCCACCCCTTCAAGCATAAATGCTTTTTTTCTTCATGTCCTTTTCTGCTTTTGGAAAATAGAAGATTCTAATTTAGAGATGGTATGAAATTAATCTTTCCTCTAGTTATTATAACTGACATAAACACAACGAGTTTTGTGCGTTAGTTCTTATGCAACTGTTGCTTGAGTACATTTAACACAAGGGAAGCCTATTTCAGTTAATTTTAATGCTAATTGTTTTATATCATTTAGATCTAGAAATTGCTGTGAGTTTATTGATATGTGTTGTATCTTCTTTGCTCATGTTTTGACACAGGAAATGAAGAGTGAGATTCCTCACGCTTAAATTCGGGCATCTGCAGCGCAGATTGCTGGGCACAAGCGGGTGCCCGGGTTCCCCGCGCAGTCCCGGCCTGCAGCAGCATTTCCGCAGTGACTCATCCCGCATGGAAGCAGACTCCTACTTCTGGTCAGATGAATCACACCCTGCATCCCACTGCTAGTAGTTCCCTCGTCTCATTGATCACAAGAGGAGCCCAGGCAGCCAGTTTAAATGTACACAGCTACACTGTAGGCATCTAAAATGAGGTGAGATGCAATGACTTCCACTCAAGGAGCTCAACTGCTTCTACATTGCACCTCTTCAGATTGCCAGGCGCCAGGTTGGACATGGATTGCGAATCCCACCATGCAATTTTCTTTCCCTGGTGAATCCCTAACAGAGGGTAGGAAGGAGGGCTGCTTCTTAAGATGACCCTTTGCTTCCCAGGAATTGATCTGTAGATGTTCCCTGCCACTTCCCAAAGCAGGTAAGTGGCCCATAGACTTCCATTTACCGTCATTTATTAGGAAATAAATAGTGCTGTGGAAAAATAATATAAAATTTAAACACTAAACAAGTAATCACATGAATGAAATAGTTTGTGCTAACCATACTATAAAGGTTTCCCCACAGACGGGAAGGAAGCAGTGATTGCAAGAAGTAGAAGGACTATGGGTAAGAGCAGATTTGTAAGACAGAAAAAGGGGCTGCAGTTCTTCTCTTACCATTGCTAGGAAGAGTACTCTGGTGACAGAGCATTTTTATACATTTTCCTCTTATCACCGACCCATGGTTCTGCTTCCAGCCTTGCCTGATTTTACAAACCTAATATATTACCCATTAGACTAGTTTTCAAGTGATTTCTGTTTTTTTGCAATTCCCCTGAAAAGGATTTTTTAAAGAAAACCAATTTGAAGAAGGGAAGAGCAAGGCTAATGGCTCATGTGCTATATTTAGGGGATATTCACATCTTGTATGTATGGCAGAAATGATGGTCTAACTGCTTTGGTTCAGTTCAGTGATCTATAAGATGACTGCTGGTACCGATTAAAGGTTAGCTCTAATGTTTTGTAGAATAGCTGGTTCCTTAATCTTGCTCTGACAACCAACCAAAAATAGGCCAGGGATCAGTCTTACTGACGTGGCCTAACAACTTTGCTCTTTCCCCGTAGCTTCAGTAAATGCTCCCCAATCCCCCACCAAAAAAAAAAAAAAAAACTTTGTTATTTTAACTATTTTATTCAAGCTGTAGGAAAACCACAAAATTAGGATCATTTCTTACAGAGAAAAGCTCCATGTAACCCCCTAACAATCTGAAGAATTATTTACATGGATATTTTTGCTCTTTGTTGTGTTACATATGAGCACAGGCACACATTAGCTATTTTTGTTTGTTTGTTTTCTGTTTTGTAAACCAGAACCTGGGGGCAGCCCAGGCCTTCGTCAGAAGCAGACTTTTGTGTAGGCAGCACCTGCAGAGACAGCAGGAGGTGCTGGCTACAACAGACAACATCCCAGGCCTCAAAGGTTTAGATCGCATATAGATTTTGTAATATTTAGAGAATTTCTATTCAGTTCAGCTAAGGATTGGAAAGGCCTGGGAAATGGTTGAGGTTGGAAGGGACCTCTAGGGATCTTCTAGTCCAACCTGCCCCTGCTCCAGCAGGGACACCCAGAGCACGTGGCACAGGGTGGCATCCAGGTGGGTTTGGAAGATCTCTAGAGAAGGAGACTCCACAGCCTCTGTGGGCATCCTAAGCATTTCTGTTTAAAATCCTAAAATCTTAAACATCAAATCCTAAACATTTACTGTAAATAATAGGGCAGGAAGAATTGGTGTAGAGAAATGCCAGAGAAAGAGAGATGAATGGATGTTTCTTTGCAAGGGAGTTCTCCTTTCTGTGGCAATGCCTTGGTGGGATACCTGCGCATCCCTCCAGGCACTGCTGTGCCCAGCGGCAGCTCCGAGCCCCAAGCAGGAGCCTGCAGGGACCCTGAGGAGCAGCTGGCGAGCAGCGAGCACAGCTGGCACCGCTGGCAGCGAGCGCAGCGGGCAGCAGTGGCTCCTGGCCAGGCCAGCAGCGAGGGGAGAAGACCAGCAGCCAAGCACAGCCGCTGAGCTCAGCAGCTGAGGGCACAGACTCCTTCCTGGCTTCCCTGCAGGGAAGCGGAGCACGTGCAGCAAGAAGTGGGGCATGACTAAGGGAGGAGAGTGGTGGCCAATTGCTTCCTTGGGGATGCACTGTTGGGGAGTGCTGGGTCAGGGCAGGGGCAGAGGGTTGGTAGTTTCGTTTACTGTAAACTGCTTCTTATTTAAAATCATGTGTGCAAAACAACGTTTGTCAAGGGGGGAAAAATGTTGCTGCCGCAAGTAGCACTGCATTAATGTAATTCTCTGGAGTCTCAGCCTGGCACTCAAATTCCTATTCAGTGCTGCATGAAGGCCCCTGCCGGTGCCTGCCTGGGGAAGGGGCTGCTCTCTTTCTCCTTCTGTATTGCACCGCAAACCCTCTTGTCTCCAAGTCCATGCCTGAAATGATGCGCTCTGAAATAGAACTCCATATAATATGAGTATGATTGCTATCTTAGAGGAAAGTGTTTTTATTTAACCACATTAAAATTTATTCCAGGGAACCCAGTTTACCATGAAATTCAAATCACTTGCTAGAACCACTTTTTTTCCTTATTAATGGTCTCCATTATGTTTTGTTATATCAGTAAAGTTTCCCAGTAAATGACAAATATACTGAATAGAACTGATCCTGAAACACAAAATTATAAATGCTCTTTAGAATTACTTTCTGAGTCATAATCTTTTTGGCATGTGCTGCATTCATTCTGTATAGTGCTAATTTTTAATCAACACATCATTCGGTAAGAAATTATATCAAATCTCTTAGCAAAATCTAGATGTATTACTTTGCATTGTGTTCATTCACTGATTTTATCAATAGAAGTAATTATCTGGTGTTATTTGTTTTCTGTGTGCTCTTTGTTGCCCATCCTCTGCAGTTATCTTTAAAATCCACATGTTGAACCTTAGCCTAATTTAATCTCTTTGAGGCAGGAACAATTCCAAAGTTAAGACAGTGCAGAGCACAAAGGGAATTCAGAGAATTACTAATAATAACTGCATGCTGATTATTCCTCCGTACTTTGCTCTGATCTAGTTGCCTCATCCTTATTACATTACTTTAGTCAGGGCTTAATTTTAAGTAGCAGGTCCAGAAAAGGACTTTGGTACCTAAAAGTCATATTTTGAAGTGCCATATCATAGGAGAATTTTAAAGCCTATTAGAAGTCTACACTTCATAAATAGTGCATAAGTAGGTATAGGTGCTTGGAAAAGAAGGCTACTTAGAATTAGCCTGTACAAAATACTAAAACCAGAATCGTGTTTTAGATCCCATGGCACTTCATGACAGAGGAACTTTGCTGCATGGTAGCTGGCTGTCCTAGGAGAGCTGCATGTTCAAGAACAGAATACAGTCCAGGTTTTCCTGTAAAACATTCCCTTCTCTTTTGCATAGAAGTGCAGTGATTTGGGCCCTGAAACATGGTCCGTTCTTCTCTGACTCTGGAAGTTCAAACCTGTGTCAGTCGTCTGTGCTGAGACATCAAGCTGTTTCCAAAGCAGCAAGCAGCCCTGCATGCTGAAACATTTCTGCTCAGAAAAGGATATAAGATTCACAGAGAACAGAAGCCTTATAGACGCATAGATTGATTCTACAGGAAAAGGTGTTATCCCACAAAATAGTAGTGAAGATAATGATAGGGGAGAGGAAAGATCTGTTGTAGTCCAACAGCTCTAGCAACCCAGTATTGTCATTGCCAGCACTAGGCCACAGGTTACATAGCAGCTCAGCAAGCCTCAGCATTTGATAGATTTTTGTCTAAACTGCCTGCCTGGAGTTATGTTTAAGCTTGCTTAGATGTAATAGCATTTTTTCTAATGGCTAAGTAGCCCAAAACATTTCACTTTTGCTCACCTTTGTATAAGCGTGGGCTATAGCCATAATTTTTTTCCATAGCTACTAGGGACAAGTAGTTACTCTGCGTAGCATGACCAATTATTTGTGACCCTGGCATCAGTGGTACAGCATAGAAGAACATGGCAGAGCAAGGGCATGGGATGAGAGGGGTGCAGGATGTCACTGGAGATACCAGCGTTGTGAAGAGCTCCCTAGTTGTTGGGTAGTGAAGTGGAGTCTTGGGAGCTGGGAAGGCCTGGTTTTGAGGATGACAGAGCGAGGAAAGAGCAAGTCCGTGACTTCTAACACGAACCAGACACTGTACATTTGGAGGTGACAGGGAGCTGCAGCCCGATGAAGAAAGCCCAAGGCACAGCAGGGTGTTAGAAAAACAGCTCCAAGAGAGGAGCCTTAGACTGGGGAGGAGGAAACACCAACATCGTCTTCCTTCCTGCAGACTCCATCGGGAACATCATGCTCTCCATGAAAAGAACATGGGGTATGGATGGCTTGTTACAATCCTCCCATCTTCTTCTTCAGGAATACTGCTGATTTAAACTCAGGCCGAAAGGGAAGTATTAGAGATAGCCTAGCAACTGAGAAAGAGCTACATTCTAGGATGGTTTTGTGCAACAATTTTTATCAATGTTATAAATGGAATTCATTCCATATTAATTAGCTACTTTGGACAGTGCTTGTTACTATCATTGTCTAGTCTAATCATAATAATTGTTTCTTGTAATTAGTCTTAAGATTTTAATTAGACTAAGAAGAAATTCTTGGCTTCTCATATAAGGTATGTTTTCTTTTCCTCAGCATAACAAGATTTCGAATAGAATACAGATTTTAGAATTCAGTTTCATGCTATGTTTGTAAGGGGCAACATAATTGACACACATAGTTTAAATGTATTAAATATTTATCTATATTTTTATCTGATCAAATTATTTTAAAAATGTTTCTATATTCACAGTGCCACTACTGTTAAATTACTTCTGTAGTCACAAACTCCATAGTAAAAATAATAAAACAGTAAAACAGAAGTTGTCACTTTTTGTTGCAATGCTGTCTTACGTATCTATTTTCTCTATATGACAAACACAACAAGAACAGAACATATTTTTAGTGCAATGGTAAATAAAATGCATGTATTCCATTTACACCAAGGAAGAAAAAGAATTAAACAATAAGGATACAATTAGTCAAAATTAGAATGATATTGCAGCTGTAAAATGAGACATTTATGTTTCAAAGTTCTCTCTCCATGAAGTGGAGAGGGTAATTAGAAATGCTTTAAATACCAAAAAACAGGGGTGGAAAAAAGACTGTGTAGCTTCAATTTTTTTTAGTAGAGCTACTTTATTATTTTGCATTAGCATTGCAGAATGGAAAGAATACTGGGGAAAAATCCTTTGAAGGATATGTGAAATCTGTTAATATATTTGCATTTCTCATCCTAGCTGTCTTCCCTTACTACAAAAGAAGATTCAATTTAATTAACTTGATTTAGATACCAAATGTCTACAAGAAAGTTATTTTGGAAAGCAACTATAAAAAGAATAGCCAATTTTAAAAGAGTTTTTCCAAGATAAACTCAAAAGGGATAGAAATTCCATTTCGGACAACATAAAGAATAGGGTAATTTGGAAGTGAAAAGATTCACTGCATAAAGAAATACCTATCCAAGTTTTTAACAGTAATTCAAATGGACTTTTTCTGTATTTGCTGTATTTTACAGCTTATTTGCTATATTTGCTGTATTATTGTTGAAGGGAAATAAAGGGTGGTGGGGCATCTAAGGCAATGGTGCAGAAGGGTATTAAGACTATAGATTGGTCTCTGCAGCCTGAGAGACTCATGTACCATATTAAATTCACAGCCTGGTCAGGAATCAGGGCCAAGACTTGCCCCATTCTGAGTAGGTTTTGGACTTCCGAATGAAACAAAAAATAACAGTTTAGCTAAAAAGGGTAAATTGAGCTATTTTTTGCTCAGTGACTAATGATTATTTCTTTAGCATACTGTATTCTTGCACTGTGAAAAGCTACTCACCTGAAGAAAAATGTTGGGGTTTAGGTTTGGGTTCCTGCAGGATGCATTAACAAAATGATGGATAAGCTGAAAATCAAATGAGTCATAACTAATAAAGACTTTGTTGTATCGATTTCCTGTGTCGAGAGGAACTCCTGAGCCCCAGCTAGGACCGAGTTTAGGATTCCATCATCCACAGCACTGATCTGCTCCACAGCCTGGAGGGACAGACCAACAGGAGACTCCTGAAATGCAACATAGATAGAGTCCCAGTCCTGCGCTGGGGATGGTAGAAGCCCATGCACCAGCTCTGGAAGCTTTGGCAGCAGGATGGTGTTTCTGCAAAAAAGGTCCTGTTGGTCCAGAGCAAGCAGAACACGAGTGAGCAGGTCATCTCTGCAGCCATCTGACTAGACGGAATTCAGAGCTCACTTCCAATATGAATTTTCTTATGATTCTGTGATAAAAACTGGTCATTTGGACAATGTGAAGTAGTGACTTCCCTGCTGAGTTAGATACCATGCTGAGATGGCCTCACCATACAAAACCATTTTTAAGGCTAATGTTAGATTTATAGGTAGGACATCTACAGTAAGTTAAATAATAGTTACTGAGTTAAAAAAGTTGGAAGCTTTAGATTATAACAAAGAATAATTAATTTCCATCATTAGGATTTTCTGCTTGGAAAGGTTATTAATGTAAGACTTAACATAGGTAAATGTTAGCACAGCTACCATGTTAGAATCACAGAATAATTAGGCAAAATACATGTGCTTGAGTTAAAAAAAAAAAGGATAATAGACTAACTTTTGACCTATAATTCCTGAAATTTCCTTGCTATATTGAGTTTTTGTGATGAGAGTGGGTTCTCAGCCAGTGTTAATCCAAGACAAAGGTCAGTCGTGTAGAAGGTCAATTTAAGACTATTGATGGAGCTAAGAAGAGAACACAGAATTATATTTTAGACAATAACTGAGTGTCCCTTTCTGATAAGCACTTCATGATCTAGGTCATGGGATCAAACTGGCACTGAGATGAAGGTTTAGGTTAGAATTCTACTCCTGCAAGATACAAGGTAGGAGTGAAAGTAGTGAAGGAGTTAAGAAAGGTTTGGGACAATAATTGCAAGAATTGTTCACAATATTTAATTCATGTGCTGATTGCAGGGGTTGCATTAAAAATGGTCTTAAGAGTTAGGATTAAGACATTTATAGCATTATGTATGATTATTTGGGACAAATTTCTTCTTTATAGGGATTAATGATGAAGCATGAATAATATTTTTTCAAAAGGCTGTTAAACAGTTCAAACTTTCAAAAGCCTTGCCTTTTTTAAGGGTTATATATGTTATATGTGTTTCTTGGAAAATATACAAGTCTAAAAGTGTATTTTGCTAATCAGGATTCTAAATTTACTATATAACCCTATTCAGCTGTATTAACTATATCTCTACGAAAAGACACACCAAAATGCAAATGACTGAAGATAATATTTAAAGTAAAATACTGATCTGTACTGAAGTATCTATTAAACTCAGGAAGGCTAATTAATTGGTTGTTCATGTCTGTTCCGCTGAGTCCCTGTAAGGCTGACTTTGGCCTAGAATGTTTCTGCAATGATTTAGATATCCAATATGCATAAGAATCTCTTTCTTTTCTTATTTTTCTCTTAGTCATGTGAAGTAACATTCTTTTACCATTTTGAGAATTAAAGTATTAATCTTTTGGGTTTTCTTAGTGTTACAGTTAAGTTTAAAATCAAATAGATTAAATCACATTTCAAATAAGTGGTTTTTTTTCTTTCTTTTTTTTGTTAGGGAGCTTTGTGTTTAGTCTTCAGAAAAGTAAGAATGTAATCCATTTGAGTATTTAAAAATCTGTCATTTACTTTCACTTTATGTTTGTTTTAGTGTTTCTTTCACAAAGTGAAGTGTTTATGAAGTGACCTTCTCATCTTTGACAGACAGGTTCCACTGGCAACTAGCCAGCATTTTGCAGAATAATTTCAGTGCAATTGTGATATGGTTACCTAAATAGCTCAATAATTTTCACAGAGTTCTTGCTACTGAGAATCTGGAATATATGCTCTTGGTATCTGGCACAAGGCCCTAACTAATTAGTTCTTTATTTCTGAAGAGAAATGTTTGTTCCGTAGTTGTATGATGCCACTTCAGTTAAAATAAAATAAAAAAAATATTTTTAATTGTATATATGTGTGTGTGTGTATATATATATATATATATATATATATATATATATAAAGAAAGAAAGTATATATGTGTGTGTGTGTGTGCGTGTGTATATATATATATATATATATATAAAGGAAGTAAGATCTTTCTGAAAAAAAGAGATTATGGTACTGATGGTACTGGTGCAGTTTAGTCTTTCATACTCTGTTAAGCAACAGTACCTAATTTACCTCCCATTTCAAAAATATTGTGCAATTTTAAATGACATTTTTAGATTGAAAGTAAATAATGAATCAGGTCGCACTTGAATAATTAATGAATATGAACAACTAAATTGAGACAACAGAATGTTACACATGAGGAAGCAGAAATACCTGCAGTTATCATACAAGCAAAGAATAGTACAAAAAGCCACCCATATTCCAAACTTTGAGTGCGAGTTAAACCTCACTCAAGTCAGTGAGTGTGCTATCCAGAAATACAGAGATGAATTCAAACCCATGCTTAAATGCATCCCTGCATTAGTGCCATAGCCATTCTGGAAGATGATCAAAATCATTAAATTATTTGGGCTACAATCTTTCAGCCTCATTAAAACCTTAATTGTTTGAATGTTGCCATGAAATGAGGAAAATCTGCTGGACAAAGCTGCCAGCAGACAACCCACACACTGTCAACTGTTTAAGGTATTTTAATGTGACAAAAATAACATAAAATTAAAATTCATAAAAGAGGGAGTAAAAGGAGACTATGGAGAAAAAAGAAATTTTCCTAACCATTCAGTTTGGAGATTGCTTCTTGTAAATAGGCCAAAGAAAAAGGAAAAGAAGAAAAAAAAAAAAAAAGAAGAAGAAGAAGGAAAAAAAGACTTCATCATGTAGTAATTAATCCAAAGCTCCTTGTGCACAAGAATCTCGCTTTTGCTGCAAAGGATCCCAAGGTGAGCATGTAATATCCAGGCACTATTCCTGGAGGATCAAGTGGCCCTGATCACTGCTCAGTGCCCTTTTTGCCCAGAGTGCAGATAGTGGGCCCCAAAACTATGTGTGAAGACCATGGGCTCCAGAGTCTATATGTACAGACTATTTCAGATAATTGTATTTCTTCTAAAATAATAAATTTCCTTTAAGTTTTTGAGCACAAAGATCTTACTGTTGAAGGCCTTTTCTGCAGTGAAAGAAATCTGTGTTAATGGGCAAAAGAGAGCAACACCTGCTTACCAGAAAAGCATCTGGCCTTAAAGCAGCTCTCACAGATAATGGTAATTGTAGAAAGGGGGCTTTAATGTATTCCTAATATTTTATTTACAGCTGCTTGGCTTCTTGTAGGTTGAGGCTTAATTGCAGATGTCAAATCAATATCGTAGGCGTACTCACCTCATTTTGTTATCCACAGAGAAAGTCTTTCAACTGGAAAATAAACATCTTCTTAAGATCCCCCAAAGTCTTTCTAGACACAACTCCTTCCCTTCCCAGAATCTATAGGTCAGGATTCAATAATATGGGAGAGGAGCGTGCTTTCTGGATCCACACATAACTGGGATTATCAAATGTGACAAACAGCTTCAATGAGCTTTGAAATTTTTGCTTTATTAAAGCAACCAGTCATATTCTTGGTGTGCTTGAAGTGTTTTCAAAGTGCTTTTTTGGTTTCTTCCACAAAAAAACTATAGTATTAGAGAAAAAAAAGTGAATGAGGTAATTAATATAAAAATCAAATACAGCCTTCAAAATGAATTTCAGATTGAGTTTCATTGTTATGCAGAATACATAAAAAAATAGTACATGGAAGGACCTGGCAGCATGCCTGGATTCCATTTATCTTTGGAAGTAATACATACAAAAACATCACTTTTTAAAAACCATAAGGTGCAATAAACATGGCATGGTACATGTGATGACAGGCTTTGAAAAATTCCACACTGTTGGATTACACTGAGAAATTCTTGAAATAAACTGTCAAAAAAAAAAAAAAAGGCAGCTGATGGAAAGGTCTGTTTTTGCTTCTTGCTGCCTATTTATACACAGTGTTACCCTGACTTCACTGAGACCCATCTCAGAAGCAGAAAAAATATGCAAGGCTGATATACCATCCAGATTATACATTTGTGTGAGTCTGAGTGTGTGACTGTATTGATAGGCAGTGAATCCAACATCACCCAAATTAATCCAGGTTATCACCTACATCAGTTTCATGTCAGTCTGAATGATTATGAGCAGGTAATGGATCAGCAAGCGGTGCTCCATGATGAAATCTATGGTGGGGTCTATATTCATGTTCAGTCTGTGCCCATTTTGGCAGAGATACTGATTTCTTTCATGCCCTAAACAGTGTGAGCTGAATTGTCATCCACGGTATTAGGAAATTACATGAAGCCATGCGTGTGAGTAATGAAACGCACAGCTGGACTGATGGAGAAAGACAGGACTTGTGTAGCAGTTTATGGATGGCTGCTCCTTGGTCTAGGACTGCAGTAATGATTTCCTCTGAATGAGTCTGGCTTTTGTTCCAATGAACGATGAATGAAGAAAATAACTAAAGAATATATCAATTAGCTGCAGGCGGCTAGCACACTAATTTCTCCAGAATTGGCTAATTCTCAAAGCAAATTTTATTTATAAAGACCTTGCCTTCAAAGATATTGATGTGTCTTGCATTGTAAGATGTAACTGATAACACTGGTAGGGATTTTATGAAACTCCTGGAAACAGGCTGGAGGAAAAGATGCAGGTAGAGATCAGGAAGCAAAAGCAATCACATACTATATTACTCTGGATGATTATAGTATCTGCACATTTTATGCAAACACAACTGATATTTCTTTGAAATATGAGAGACAATATGAGTGGGCAAGTTAGGGAAGGAATGAAAAAAAAAATAAAAAAGGAATTTATGTCTTTCAAGAGTACTCCAAAAATGAGAACTTGGAAATTGCTGAACCTTGGCTGGGAAATCACTGAAGAGGAAGAATTTGCTCTTCTGAAATTGAGACACTTAAGTGCTTAGCTGATATCTGGTGATAAACATGTTGAGGTTTCTTTACAGAACTGTCTAATCGTACGTTCACTGAAAGGAAAGCCCTTGATTGCCATCTAGACTTCTCAAGACAGATAATATGCAGCTAATCTTTTTGTCATCATCCTTTCTGCCATATAAAAAATACATTGTAGCAGCACCTGAAATTGTCTAGTGTCGTGAACAAATGATGAGCTGTCTTTCTAGAAAAAAATGAATTGAAATTCATCCTTACATTTTTTTCTGGTAACCTGTCCAGAAATTACATCAGTTGATGTCTGAATTCAAAACTGATTGAAAGGTTTTCTTTTAAAATGACCTATCAATTTGATTCCTTATCCTTTAAACTAAATCTGAACCACACTCTGACTACATTGGCTGCTAAAAGCTAGTACTAAAAATACTCCAAGATATATGAATAACAGCTGAGATATATGCTACATGTTTAATTCTGAGATGAAAGCCAGAATAAGTGCTTTCCAGATCTAAAACTCCTCTGTTCTTCATTGTAGACTGACTCTCTTAATAGTAAGATTCTCTCTGACTCTCTAATAGTAAGAGCAAGATGTTAAATGGGCTTTATGACTTCCCATGAACAATTCTGAGAGTGTTTTAAGGATCTTTGTAATTTTGGAGATTTTTTGAATGGCCTGAAAACTATGAGCTGTGACAGGAACTGATGGCACCACTACTTCACCCTAAAATGACTATGTTGCCCACAGAAGAAAGCTTCCCTTATGATGCAGAAGGAAGAGTCTTTACTGTTGCACTGATATTGATCTGTCTCTTCTGGCTTGCATCAAACTGGAACAAAGTTTGAAATAACCCAGGACACCTTCTCTGAAGTTGAAGATGCTACAACAGCAAATGTGGCCAGCTCTGTTGTAGGTGAGTAAGCTGAGGATATTTGTTGGGTAACTGTCCTTCGAGTCCTTGGGCAGAAGAGGTCTTTGTACTTTGTCATTTAATTCTGTGTGGAATCAAGTGTACTAACAAATGCATTGCTAATTTTGTCACTGTAGAGAAATGAGGGAATTTTCAGGTGTTTCTGCACTGATGATTCACTAACTTCCTTACGTTTATGTCATGATGATGAGGTGCTCTTTTCTACTGCACATGACAAGGATGTGTTTTGAAGGCTTTGATATATAGAGCTAGATAATTGCTACTAATGAATGCATTTTCCTCAGCACCTGTTAACCTGCAGACATAAGCCCTGCAGACATAAGCCCCTTCAACGAGGAGGAGGCAGGGCTGTA
>NW_010586755.1:0-15589 GCF_000705375.1 Tinamus guttatus
AAGAAACAACCAACATGGAAATGTCCACCTAATCATGCTGTTCAAGTTGAAGTTTGTCCCCAGGAAGCACTTCGGAAGCAGGGACCAGGTCCGCCTTATTGTCCAGCAGTAGAAATTAGAAACAAGCAGCCCTCTGATCATGCTGTTCAAGTTGAAGGTTGTCCCCAGGAAGCACTTCGGGAGCAGGGACCAGGTCCGCCTTATTGTCTAGCAGTAGAAATTAGAAACAAGCAGCCCAAGTCCAGGAGGAAGGGCAGCACAGCTGGACAGCACAGCAGTGAGCTGGAGTTTGTGGCCAATCCATCAGCGCTCCTGCCACTACTGGCATTTGTAGGAGCAGAAATGAAGAGTAAGGAACGGAGTACGGAATGAAGGAAAGATCTGAGGGCTGAATTTCCAGTGGGTAGGAAAGGGCACCAGGAAGTAGTAATTTGTAGCAAAATGTTTAAAATACAAACAGAAACATGAGAGGAAGCCCTCAAAAGCCTGAGTAAGAGATGCAGAGAAGAGCAGTATCACAATCAAACTGGAGAAAGCAGTACACCCGGAGATGCAGTTTCCCAATCAGCAGCCAGCTAACGAACGCACAGGAGCGGTTTCTTGAGCAGCAAAGAAATGTTGGGGTGGCAAAATTACTTTCCCTGTCCTTAAGGGAGCACGGACTTAACTCATGAGCAACCATAAATAGTAAGGCTGAGGCAGAGAACAAAATTACAGGATGGAGTAAGATGGCAGAGCGCACTGCCGCGGCCTGCGCAAAGCGGCACCCGCGAGGCCTGGCCGCGGATCAAGGGCCAGCGCTCCAGTTGCTCTGCGGTTATACATCTTGGCGCAAGTATTTCGGTAATATTCAGCCTTCTAAAAACCTCGCTATGGAGAGCAGTCTTTTCCAGCCTTGTATCGTTGAGCCCTTCCCAGGGGCGCACAAGGCGCTACTGTGGCCGCGCTGGCTCCCTCACCAGCAGCACAGTAGTGCCGCGCACTGCAGAGCCACAAGACCAGAGCAGGACACGAGGAACGTCTCCTTTTCCAGCCTCCTCTCTCTTCTCATCATGTGCCTCGGCGGCAGGGCGGGCCAGGCCAGGCCACGGCTGGATCTGGGAATCCAACAGCGAGCTCATGGCCGTCGCGGCCTGCAGGAGATGGGCTGCTGCTTTCGGCCGGCAGCACGTGGTGTGGAGACCACCCAGAGCCTTATCCGAAGCCAGGAGCTCTCACAGGAGAGATCCAGGAGGTCACATACACCACTCCAGAGCCACATTAGCTTCCCCTGGAAGAAAGCGGGTGAGAGGGTAAGAAGATATTTTCTTTGCCGTTCTGTAACCCAGGACCTGGGATGTTCAGGAACAAAAGCAAAGGGAAACACTTTGCCTGGATACATGAGAACTCATGGAGGGGACATCATCTTCACACACAGTAGAGTCTCTCTGGCTTTCCCATAGGATACAGGCATCCCTCCAGGGTCCATGATATGAAAATATGAAAGATGGCAACAACACAACGGAGCAGCTTTATTTTTTATCTTGTCACCAACCGATCCAGGACGTCTCTTCACTTGAATCAACTGTGGCTATCACGGAACAGTGTCTGAAGTGCATGTCCTACGCAATCACAGCTTTTAAACTCCAGCTTGCACCCTCCTATTCAGCAGCTATTTGGATCTGACCAACTTGGCCGTCTAGTCTTTGATATCAACTGGGATCTACTGAGGTGTAACTTTTTTTTTTTTTTTTAATTTAAGTTCTTCATATGTTCCTTCCTGTGTGCTCAGAGAAAAAGTGTTTGCTTTTCATTCTTCCTTGCCCCCTTTCAGAATAAAAATCATGAACAACAACAAAATCTGATAGCAACTTTTTCCTAGGTGGGGAAGAAGTCCAGTCTTCCCTCTTCCTTCTAGGGGGAAGGAGGGCAGTCTTGGGCTCCTTCACAGGCCAGGCTGCCCTACTCTGAGAAACATTTCACTGACTGACCCCAGGACTAACTGCAGTGCCCTCTCCCCACCCTTCTGCTGGTCTTGCCCAAAACTTAGGGGCACCGGCTTTTTCCTCAGTACGTTTACAAGAACAACAGGGGATGGCACTTCCACAAATCTAATATGCAGTAATGAGCAACTCAAAGGTAGCAATGGATTTTCCAAAGTAAATCAGAAATGACTCATTCCACCCTTCCCCTTTTTAAATTAAAAAATAACCCAAAAAGCACATAGCTCTAAGTCATTTTTTTTTCAGTATCTGGCTTGCAAAGAAAAAGTTGCTGTTAGTGTGCCATTCACAAAGAGCTTGAGCCTGAGCAGTGATGCTTGGGAGACTGGGCTCCTCACTGCTGCAGCTGCTCCAAAACTACCATGGATGACTTCAGCATTTGTGATATCGCTATACTTGCGACCAAGAAATCAAGAAACAGAAACTCAAGAAATTGCACTCTGAATTCGGGGAAAAAGGAAGTTGGATTTATCACTATCTCAACTATATCTGGAACTATGCAGACTTATCATTACTCCTTGATTTAAAAAAAAGGCAAAAAGCTAACAAGCAAACACGACTATTTTCTCTCATCCATTTTTTTTGTTGAGCTACAGGTACCAATACCTTTGGCTATATTTTTCAAAGTGAAACACGAAGATAGGAGTATGCCCACCCCAAGTCGTGCTGTATGGGAATGAAAATAGGAACACATCACAAGTATAAACAGTTCTCGTCTTAATCGTATTAACAAGTTCTGCTGGAAACCCTCTTACAACAGCATTCAAGCCTGTTTCAGCAGTTGACTAACACAAGTCTTAGCAAAACCAGCCTCAGGATTATTTCAAAGATTTGTTCACAAACACAGGCCAACCTCCTATTTTTTTCCGCACTCCTACGCAGGTCTTCACTACCAGAACAGAAGAGGATTCAAGCTGCTAGTGCATGAATATAGGCAGCTGACTGCTACAGTTTTAGAGTTTAAATACCTTTCTTCTACACATACTTGTGTGGGTATGTATACACATATACACACAAACACCCTATATATAATTTCTCCTCACCCAATTTCCCCAGGGTAGCAGGACTCCCCACATGGCAGTGGGACTCCAGAGCATGGAAAACAATCCGGCAGGAGCAGAGAGCTGCTTCAGGAGTGAAAAAACAGGTTGTGCACCCATCCCAAATAACACTGCGTAGTGTAGTGGAAGATGAATAATGTTCCCACTACTCATGTGATTAACCACATGTAAAATCTCTGAACAGTAGTGATTGGTTCATTTAAAAGATGGCATCTCAAAGTCTGGTAGAGCATATGGAGTGCTGTTTACTCAGCTCAACATCTTGCCATGGGCTTAAGCTATTCCATAAATAAAGCTTAAGTTGGCTTCTTAAAAATATTCATTATGAAAATACTTCCCAGCCAACACGGAAAGCACAAAGCCAGAACTCTTAACAGCTGAGAGCAAGCCCATCAGAGAAAGTTTTACAATATGACCTAGCAGTTCAAAATAAACTGAGTTATAAGATGGAGTCTGCTTTATCCCCTCATTTTCTACGCCAAGGCTGAATATTACATAGGAACACCTAAAATGACTGATTTCAGAGTGAAAGTACCATAGCCCCATGCATCAATATGCTTCATACTGATAAAATCTAGTACTTTGAGGCCATCCTCGAAGTCCTCTCTATCCTATCAAGTGTTTTCTCCACTCTTTCAAAGTATAAAACATACCAGTAAGGACATGCTCCAAGCTGCATGCAACTAGCACAAGCTTGACATGGAAGTGCTTTTAAAGACCTCCCGTATCTACTGAAGTGTGGTCATCCCAAGGAGCAGTGGTCAAGCCACAGTGAGATTCAAGTTGGGAGATCAGATCTCCAGCGTGTCCCATGACAACCACAACTATCTGATTTCAGAACCGGCGTTGATGAATTAAAACCTCCACCAGTCAGGCTTGATTTTGGATGTTTGTGTTCTAAATTCTAGAACTAGTCAACTAAACAGGAAACTGTACCAATCTCTACTCCCAGCACTATAGAAAATCTCAGTCATTTAACATAGCAAAAGTTGCATCCTGCTACACCTCCGTAATTCCACACCAACATTTAGATCTCTACCACGAGATTTTCCAAGTATGAACAACAGAGGTCTTCACAGACTGTCCTCACCACCAGAGACAGCTTCCCCATTTCACTGTGGATTTCTTTCTTACTATTGAAACTCTCTACCATTTTACTTATTTGCAATAGATATGAAAGGCTGGGTTTTTTTTTTTTTTTTGCTTTTGCATTTGAAGATTTTTGTCTTATCCAAACGCAAAGGGAGGACTTAACCTCAAGTCTTTCTTGGAGATGACATTTTGGGGGTCTTTTTTAGGCTCTGGAGGGTTCTCACTGCCCTGCTGGAGATGCCTCTGGGGCAGCCCATGGTGTTGGTGCTCAGGGGAGCAAACACAGGCAGCTCCAGCAGACACCTCGCTAAAGGGCTGGTGCAGCAGGTCCAGCCAAGAGGGTATTTGCTTCAGAACCAGTGAGGGAGAAAAGGGAACTACCTAAAGCCAGTCCACTTGGTGGTGGGAAAACATCATTTGCTGGAAATCTTGTCTTTACAGATATCATCTGGTATATCAGTAAGCAGTTTGAAATAAGGCTATATCCATCAAATACTTGAATAAATTTCACTTTTAAATCATCCAAGATCCTTCAGAAAGTGAATGTTTAGACTCTGCACTTCATCATTCTCTATTGCTTTAGAAACAGAACCAAGGAATTTGCAAGCTCCTTAGTTTCATTTCCAGCCCGAGCCAACTATAAAGTGCAAGTTATGCAGCATTAAAAAACAGAAACTGGGTCATAAAGCAAAACATGATTTGTTAATATAAATCTGTATGCAAGCACATGGACACAAAATACTATCATACATCTATTATACAGTTCACATCCTGGAGGAGCAGACATGTGCATGAACGCAGGCAGCTGTGTAAACACAGTTGCAGTTAAAATACAAAGCATGTAAGGAAGAAAAGCATCACTACAAAAAGTTAAAGACATTTGTCCCTTCTGTAGCTCTACAGAGATGCTTTTTCTACTGGGTTACTAAGTACAGACTGTCTTTAAAAAGTGTCTAGTAGATATGCAGTGATGTGAAGAAAAAGGGAGGAAAAAAAGAAAAAGAAGCCTTCTCGATTTGGCGAATGCAAAGTTTACACAGAGTTTACCACAGCTGTAAATAGCACAGGGTAGTGAAGATTTTTAAAAATATATTTACCTTTCTGCCACTGATTTTTTAAGCCTATAAATATAGCAATAGGCATTGACCGTAAAAAGCTTAACACTTGGAACATCGAAGAACAACACGTTGAAACATGAAAACAAGTTAACCACTTCTGGTATGCCGTAAATTCAACCCAAGGCAACGTAAATTTATAACAAGGGTGTTCTGAGATTTGCTCAGGGAGACTACAAAAATCTCTAAAACCCCAAATTGTACCAGCTTTGCAAAATGAGGATATTAGGCAACCAACAATTTGCCTAGAGAAGTTCAGGCACGAGTCTCCAGTCTTGGTCTTACAGGTACTGAAAGCTTAACCTGGAGCACGTCAGCAGCCCACGGCCCTCGCAGGAGCACGAGCACAGCGAGTAAGCAGCAGCCTGTTTGCCTGTACACCATGGGGAAATGGAAGACACTGGTTACTCTAAGTCATTAAATTAAACATTAATTTTCTGTTAAAGAGAAGACAGACAATTCAAGTTCCAGGGATATCAACCAAAAGCTTTGCTAGAATGGTAATTACAAAATTCCAATTGGCAAATTGTGCATGAAGAGCATGAAATATTATGTTTTCCCAAAGAAAGTACAATCCCCTCCTCACAGTAGCCAGTAATAATAAAAAAAACAGATAAACACCCCACTGTGTATAGCTCTGAAATCTCAGATGCCTGTATAAGGTTACAAACCACAGAAACTATCAGGTCAAAAAATGCTGTCTTTGCCATGCCCATGAAGGGTTAACCCCTCGACCCAGGACACGGCAGCAGCAGCGCTCCGCACCCCAGCCCTTCTCTGCAGGAAAAGCAGGGATTCCCAGCGCTTATAAGCAAGTCCAGTCCTACTTATTTCTCTTCAGAAAACCAAACCTCCCTCCTCCCCCAAACAGGTATGTCGCGCACATTTATTTTAACCGCCAAGGGCTGGATGAAGAAAGGCAATACCTGCTAGACACCGTCCCACAGAGACACGCAGCAGCGGAACCTCTCCGTCCCCAGGGCGCCGCCGCGGGGCTGTCCTGGCCGCGGCGCCGCCGGGACGAGGGGCTCACGGGGGCGTCGAGCGCTGCCCATCGCCGCCCACCACCTCCCGTCACCGGGAGCAGCCCGGCTGGAGGATTTCTCAGCAGCTGAGGTGCTTCTCCTTTCAAGTTGTTGCTTTTAAGCTGTGAGATAGCGCAGCAAAATGTATATTTTTCATGCACCACGAGTCAAGTTCTTCTTCCTCTTTCCTTTGTCCCAGCCATATGCTGTTTCTGCATCTAATTCAAAATGCCAATGCTGGCACATGTGTTTTCTTTCATACAATGGAGCTTGCAAGATTATTCATGATTCAGAAATGCAGAGCATAATGTGGGCTGCTTTGCATCCTAGTCCCTGTCTTCTAATTCTCTGCAACTTGCACTTTAAGCTGGGAATGACACTAGGGAGCTTCCAAACTTTTTACTTCTGTTTCCAAAGCAATAGGGAACAAAGTGCAGAGTCTAAACATTCATTTTCTCAAGAATCTTGAATGACTTCAATACAAAATTTATTCAATGATTTGATAAAGGCGTCCAAGAACCCTGTGCGAAGCTGATGGCTGGTATGAGGCAGGGTATCATGTGAACACCGAGAGCTATTCTGTCTGCAGTACCAACCAGTTTGGAATAAGTCAGATTACATTTGTGGAGACAAGAGTCTCAGTAAAACCCCTTTTCCCTGAAGTGGCTCTACCTTTTGAGACCAACAACCTTCTCCCAGCTAGTCCTACCAGACCTGTCTCCCATACCCTGCTTTGAGTGAGGGCATCTGTCAGCAGACTTAAAAAAGTCTTCTCCTGGAAATAACCTGTAGACTGGCAGCCATTTCGCCTACCAAATAAAAGGCTGGGGGAAGACTTGAGTCTTTGGATGTAAACAAAGTAGTGAGGGAAATCCACACCAGTTACGATCTAGTAAGCGGTGAATGCTAATATTGCACAGTTGGGGAAAAAGCTCCTTAAAAGTCTACACTTGCAGTCGATTAATAATAATAATAAAAATCCCTTCTCCCCATTGCTACCCATGCCCCCACACATCTAGCTGCAGAAATCCTGCCTCCCGCCCCGTACGCACAAGCGGCGGCCACCCTGGTTCAGGCACCGCGAAGGCCTCGCGCGCAGACGGATGGTTTCCTGCGGGATGGGGTAACGCTGTTGAAGGACAAAAGAACGATGAAGGATGAACTTTGAGCAACATTCCTTGGAGACACATACGGAAACCTTTGCCTGATGCACACCCCACATCACACAGGCAAGAACTAAGAGCGTGGAGTGTTTTCACTGGCTTAAGTCTTTCAGCCTTTTTAAAAGGAAGGCACAACAAAAAGCACAGTCTTAAAAATAGGTGATTTTGGCAAATTTTACTGCTTATTCCTTTAGCATTGTCACAGCTACACCTGAAGTTGTTTCAATAAGTGACAATGTGAAAGATGGTAATCATGACTTCAGGAGTAACAACACTTTAAAATGCTCAGAAAAGCACCAATATCTCAAAGGAAGAGCTCAGAAGCCTTAAAAAAAAAAAAAAAAAAAAAAAAAAAGACTAAAACGTACCTCTGCTCTCTCTCAACAGGATTATACAAAGTCACCGAGAGCATTAGCAACAGATAGCCATGTACTTAACTTTGGTCTTATACAGAAGGAATCACTTGGGGCTGTATGTACTGGAGCTAAGCAAAAAAACCCAAGACACCTGTCGGTGCTGTAGAACATCAGCCCAGTTTCAGAAAAAGTGGGACCTTTCAAACAGCTGCTTAAGCAAAGGAGCATCTTTCCAGGCAAGCAGGAAGCCAGGGAACGGGTGGCAAGTGCAAGCAGCCCTATTTTTAGCACATGCCTAGAAAGCGCTTTTGCTGCTTCAGCACTTTGCAGGAAAAACAAAGTGACCAAACACATGCAGTTTATTTGCAGAGGGATGAGCCCCAGCCCCAGGAGTGAGCGGATTAGAGGGATGCTCCGTTTTCCCCCATGCCCCGCCAGGCAGCGGCCCCGGGACGCGCTGCTGCTGCTGCTGCAGTGGTAGGAAACAGATGCTGCAGCCTCGGGAAAGCTCCAAGCTGTGCAACTGTGCTGGGACAGCAGGAACTGAAAGCGAATACACCAAAGGCTTCCAAATTAACAGCACTTTGGACAGTAAGGGCTTGCAAAATAAGAAAGCGTCTACAGTGAAGTGTTGTAAAAGGCCCCATGAAACCAGTTTTTCTATTTTAGGTTCCATCTATTACAATATTTTTCCGGGCTTTTCAGTGCCTCTAGCATGAGTTGGTTAAAGAAACAAACAAACACACACACACTGCCTGTCACGGGCGATGAAAGCGCACAGTCACTTAAAGGAGGCGAGAAGGCCTATTGCCCTTGGCTACTGTTTCTCTTATTATCCGGTACATGCAGAATTAGACCACAGTGCATTATCTGGTAGCTTTTGCCTGTTGATATAAATATTTACCAAATAATCAAAATTTCACAATATATACATGCTTAACCTTTAACTCTCAAGTTATACTTGCACACCTACAACTATCTCTACTCACTCTCCCAGGAAAGTCTGTTACATTTTTTCCAGTGGTAAATGCCTTCTATTTCAATTATTATCATTCATATAAGTCTGTTTTTGGAACAAATTATTTCACACACTGCAATAACAGAGTCAGAGTATCCCTAATTATACGTTAGCTAACAAACTCTGCCACAGGGAAGACAACTAGGGCTAGGAGATGCACCGGGCTACCAGAAAATTGGGGAAGACTGAATGCAAGTTTATTCTTCCTTCCTCCACACGAGTGGCACCACAGTGCCAGAAGAGCTGTGCTTAGGCCACCCACAGGCAGGAAAACAAGTGCCTTGGCCAGGAGCAAGGTCCAAGAGCCAAATGCTCCTGGTCCAATTGAGGAGCTGGCAAAGCGACTTGCCATCTGTAAACAACTAACCTACCTAAAGCACGGCACTGGCCTCCGCAGTTAACGCAAAACAAGATTTCCAAAGGACACAGGTACAAGCCAGAAGAGCAGCTTTTTGCTCAAGGGTATAAAGGACACACTTCCACGGCCAAAGCCGGTCTGTTCTTTCCACTCGTGTCAGTTCCACCCAGAAACCCTGCAGCTTGCATGTCACAGACGGCAGCAGTGGACACTTGGCAACACGTGGGATCGCCCGGGCACCTGCTCAGTCTGAAAACAGAGGTAAGCAAAGCAGTTGCTCAATTAGCATGAGGACTGAGGTCGGAAGACAGAATTATGAACATATGAACATAGAAGAAGAAAAAAAGGAAACACTCCAAAGTAGTCGGTTCTCTTGTGCATGGAAACACTTCACAGTAACGCTAACTTCATCATCTGTTTTCGCTAGTTTGAGATAGAATATTTAGCATTGTCCAGAAGCTTTACACAGAACCCTCCACACACACACACGAACACAAGCCCTAGCAGGCAGTGAATTGTCCGAGTGCTCCGTGCTGCTCAGCGGGTCCCCAGGCTGCGGATCGCCCACCAGCACGAACATATGAACATAGAAGAAGAAGGAAAAAAGGAAACACTCCAAAGTAGTCAGTTCACTTGTGCATGGAAACACTTCACAATAACGCTAACTTCATCATCTGTTTTCACTAGTTTGAGATAGAATATTTAGCGTTGTCCAGAAGCTTTACACAGAACTCTCCACACACACACACGAACACAAGCCCTAGCAGGCAGTGAATTGTCCGAGTGCTCCGTGCTGGTCAGCGGGTCCCCAGGCTGTGGATCGCCCACCAGCAGGGACGTGCGACAACCACAGGCAGTGCCCTAGGCAGAGAAACCCAAGAGGGAGGCAAGGCCAACCGTGAGCAGCCTGGGAGGGGAGAGCACAGGGTCTGGAGGGCCCCAGAAGAGCAGCGTTGCTTCAGCTCTTACCTGCCCGCGACGGGGCCCTTCAGACCGCGGGGACAGCACAGGAACTAGTCTGTAGAGCTACTGAGAGCAGCAGAGCAAGCACAACCGCAGGGAGGAAACCGCGGGGAGGTACCTGCATCTCCTTTTTGGTTATGTTAGCAAATAAGGTGCTGAGCACCATAAATCCCATTAATTTTACACAGGAACAGATGTTTGTCGGACAGCACCTCAAAGCAGCTTCAACACCTGCTTGTAGAGAAAGTGCTACAAAGAATATGCCACAAAAAGAATAAAGGAAGACAGAATATATATATTTCCAAGCTACGGGATAGAACATCCGTATACTTGCAGTTTGGAGACAAACTCTGAACCTCTTGAACGCGTTACTACTGACAAAACCACCTTCTAAAACTGCAACCAACAGCTGAGCAATGTGGTAAGCCGCCCCCCAGGCCCAAACAGGCCCCAGTCGCACCGCTGGAGGGTGACCCAAAACCTTCATCTTGGCTGGTGCGTGTGGTTAACCTTGGCTTTCACCCCTTGTTGTTCAAAATAAAAAACCACTCCAACCCAGGGCACCTTTGGTTTTCAGTCCTAAATTCACAGTTTTAGGAAACTCTACACAGAAGTCGTGAGAATCTCTTTACAAAAGTAATAATAATAATAAAGCCACAAAAACTCAAACTCTTCAGAGTTGTGTCTTGTCAGCATGGTCCTCCTGCCATCTCTCCCTCTCCTCCTCCTTCTCTCCATTTTGCCCATACTGGAGGGCTTCACCTACACACAGGGACACAAAGGAGCCGAGTGAACCAGTGCTCCACTCTGCTGGGAAGGGGATAGGGAAGAACATGCAAGATTCAGGGAAGGGAAGTAGCAAAATAAGGGGAAAAGAAACAGAAAAGTACAGAAAAAATAATTTGCCTCAAACTGTTGAGTAATTTTAAAACTAGACCCTTAATTCAGAATTATCTGCTTTTAAAAATAAGTCAAATATTTAAGGTCCACTTTATAAACAGAACCCTGGAGCTCTGTCTTAATATATGCCACTTTTCAGTGGCAACTGTTAAAATCATCCACAGTCATTACAGTGTCCATCAAGTAAAAAACCTGCTAGCACTGTACAAATGAGGAGAACATCAGTTAAAATATTACACAATGATTTCCAATATCAACGTTTTATTCTAAACCTTTAGTTATAATCAAGTTTCTGTATGAAATATTCCACGCTGTGGCTCTGCAGTGGCACCAGGGCCCCTCCTTGGCGAGCGCTCGGACGAGCAGAGGTTCTGACAAGGGCTCCCCCAAACCTCTTCTAGCGCTGTTAAATAACAGACCAGGCTGGTGGACTCAGACCTGCCTCGCTCCGTCTGCACGTGGAAAGGCGAGGGCGAGAAGGCCACCGACACACGACACAAACCACTGAATATGGAGTTCCTAGTTGTCGAGTTAGGCAAATACTGCTGCAAGTCCAAGCCAAATGTTTGTCTACCACTAGAATTGAGTTCTGCTCATTGGTAAATATAAATATTGTTAAGAATGTTCTTAACAATGTTCTTAACAGACATCTTATTTGGGTGCGAAATCCTGTTTCCAGAAGTCATTTGTCCTAAAGAAAAAAAGTATATAAAAAGTATACAAAAGTATATATAAATAAAGCCACACGCCGAAAGATGTCCGGAGCGCTGACCTACCGCGTGTGTTTTCTTCAAGGTTTAGTGGTCGCTGTCCCTCCGTTCCTTTCTGCTAAGGTTGCTCCAGGAGAAGAGTGGAGCTGGTCAGCGAGGGCTCGCTAAATAATGACTGGCCGAGCCACCAACTTCTCTCATTGAGATTAATGTCAGAAGTTAGAAGCAAATTGACCTTTAATCGTGACTTCATAAAGAGGATATGATCTAGCAGTGTACCCAAAGTAATTATAATTTAAAGATCAACTTCTTTCTAGCCCTTCCTTTTTAGGGCTGTTTGACCACAGAGATCATTTGACCATATTTTCTGTATGAAGAGTTTCACTTTGCCAACATCAGCACTCCCCGGTTTGTTTGCCTTTAGCGCAGGAGAGAGAAAACATAAGAAGCTGACAATCATGGTTAATCTGCAGGAACTGTTACAAGGAGCCGGCTGAAAGCAACTTTCCACAAAAAAGACACCCAAAGCCAAAAGCAAAAATAGCTCTCATACACACACACACACACACACACGCAGTCAAGCTTCATTTTTACTAAAAAACTTTTAAACCATTAACTGAGTCATCTCAAATCCCCAGCTATTTTTATAAGGAATTATTCACACACTGAACTGGACTCAAAAAAAAAAAAAAAAAAAAAAAAGAGTAATTGCGTACATTTCCAGTGGAAACTCTACCTCCTCCTGTCCCATTCCGCCTCCCCCGCCCCAGGCTAATTAGAGCTACATAGGAATCCCCCGATTTAAGTGCATTTCCTTTTTAACTTGCTCACCAATGAGAATTTAAAGCATATTTACCACAGTGGTTTTGAGTTCACCTCAGAGCAAAAACTTAGCATCTTCTACTTACTCAGCCAACACAAAATTCCCTCCTCTGCTAGGGGGCTTTCTACCAAAATAAATGGCCAGTGACCAAGCGACCGTGGTATAGCAGAAGAGCATAAAAAGCAATTAGCAGTAAAGTTTTTGTGCGTTGTGTCATTCCGTATTCCTTCCACGCCTGCACCAGGCAGCAAAGACTTCATTAAAACGAGCTTTGAGAAAGAAGCGACTCCTGCAATCACTGCCCACTGTGATTACTCTTAATCTTAGTGGGAGCAGAGCTATTTCCACCCGTTGCTTATTTGAGGAAGGCCGCGTTCGTGCAGCGTTTATTTTGGGACGCCGCGGACGGGGCGGCACGCGGCCAAGCGAGCAGTGCCCGGGCGCCGGCGCACACGGCAGCGCTCGCTCTCTAGGAACATCCCTCGGCCGCAGCCAGGGGCCGGGACCCCCCGGCACTCCCATGGGATGTGGACGGGGCTCCCGTGCCCAGGCGAGCCCCCAGCGGCAGCCCCTGCGTCCTCGACAGCCTTCCGCTGTGAGGGGACGTGGAAAGCACCTGGTGTCTGAGGAACTCCCAGAGCCCCCACGCAGATGCAGAGTGCTCCAGCTCAAGCTTAGAAACGTCTGCGCTGCGCCCACAGGGCTGGCTCTGTCTCTGGCAAAGAGAGATGAGGAAAAGGGGCACCGACTCTCACCCTCTGCAGGAAGGCTGCACATCCCCTATAGCCCAGGAGGCCCCCAGCTCCCAGGGGATCACCCCATCGCTGCTGCCATTCGAGATGGGGAGGAAAAGCCAGCACCTTCCTCGCACACAGGGCTGCGATGGGAGCAAAACAGAAATTACACACCTCTTCCCACCAAAAAGGGGCAGACCCCTGTATCACGGGCTAGCAAGTTTTATTCGGAGTCAGGATGTCAAATACGAAATCTCACCTCACGCCAGAGCGGGGAGCAGTGACGCGTGAGGCAGGACCGCACTCACCACGCGCACCCGCCGTGCTCCTCACGCCGACACCGCGATGCTCAGGAGCGGGCAACCCAACGGGGGAGCGAGCGGCATTGCGGCGGCCGTTTTGTTCCTCCGCCCCCATCTCGGGGAAAACGAAGTACTGAATAAAGAAAATTTGTGAGGAGAAGGGCAGGGCTCAGAATAAGGTACTAATCCATTTGTCACAAGTACTATTTTGTTTCCTTCAGGTAACATTATGAAACTGCATATTATTGGGTTCAAAGACAAGCAGAGAAGTAAAGTTTGTAATCTTCTCTTAAGAACAGTATGAAGGAATTTGGGACTCAACTCATAGCAAAACTTGCTATTTCTGAATCACAGAAATACTTCTGAACTGTTCATCTGGCATGAGACTAACAGTCTGGGAAGATCTATTTAAAAGCACTTTTTTTTTAATTTAAATAACTGTGCATGAGATGTTGGAACTCAGCTATATACTTTAATTTTCAATCTTTTTATAATCTACAATTTTCTTTTGCCAAGTTTAAGATGTCAAAGTGAAGCACAGCACTAGTACACAGTATCTGTAATTATCTTGTTAGTCACAATTTGACTTTGATGGTATCACTGTCCTGAAACCCATTATTAAAATTACCCTTCACTTGATTACAAAGTTACCATTGCTTGAATGAGAGAAAACTCATGAGGAAGTAACTTGGTACCTTTACTCGCTCCAATTAGATCACAAGAGATAAGATACTCTTGAATTTCCTTTTCAGCACTACAAAAACCTTCGAGGTGCACTTGGATGGTTCATGTGCTCTTGCCATGGCCAGGAGGAGCACTAGTGAACAAAGTCCAGGTGCCACCAAGGTCAGCAAGGGGTTTCGGGGGGTTTCCCCGCACAGTTCTCTGGAGGAAGAGTCACTGGCACCTGCTCATACATTTTAGGCACTGGCTATGTCATTACTCACTGAAAATTTCCCATTGAGACTGACAGCAGCTTTTTTTCCGTATTACTTGCGAAATGGAAATTTCCTGTCTGCCCCAAACGCAGCCTGAGTTGGTTAGATATAGGAAGGCTAGAGAGAACATTTCCTACTGCATAGACACTAGGAAGTAATCCAAGTGCTGCTGGAACAGCTGCTGATCACTTTGGGTTGCATTTATTTCCACTAAGAAGAGAAATTCAAAGAGCAAAAGTGTCAAATGTCACTTGCAGCTGCAAGACTTGCCACTCCAGCAGCTACGACAAGGTCTACAAGCTGCTTACTCCTAAACACAACTCTTCTGTCCCACCGCCCCGAGTCTCACAACCGGTAACAACTGCTTTGCTAACAGCAGGCACCTTCTGCTGAAAGCCAGAGTGTCCGTTTCTCCACGGATACAGTTTATCCAACGGTATCGCCATTTGTTACTTTTTAAAGGCCTCAGCAACACTTGGAGATAGACACGCTGCAGAAGCGCACGCCTGTGAGCGCCCCAGCCTGACACTGCCCGCGCGCGGTGACCCGTCCTGGCGCGCTCCTCTGGGGCCGGCCTGCACGAACAGCGGCCGCGACACCCTCCGGCCCGGCACCCCTCGTGGTTTGGCACCCCTCTGTCTGGGGACCTCTCGTCTCCCAGCGCAGCCTCCTGCCTCATGGGAAGAGGGGCAGAACCCCGAGGCAGCTCCCCACAGCAACCTGGTGAGTTCTCAGCTTCTCCTCCAACCCACCGCAGGGCCAGACCGACCTGTGGAGATCCCCTGGCACTGCAGAGCCAGAAGGTTCTTCTGCAGTTTGCAACCGCACATCAAGGGCTAGCTTTGCTCTAACGGAGGTGGGACAGACATTGCACCTCCCTCCTCAGGCAGCAGATGGACCCTCTACAGTCAGCTGCGCAGAGCAGGGCAGCATTCCTGACCCCACCGCCCTCAGGACAGCACCTCGCGCTCCGGAGCGATGCGTGACGGGCAGCACGGCCCAAGGCTGCCAGAGGCTGCAGCTCACGTTGCCAGCTCAGGGAGGGCTGG
>NW_010586755.1:21611-47489 GCF_000705375.1 Tinamus guttatus
AAGGAGCGCGCCCTCGGCCCGGGGGTGCAGGGGGCACCATGAGCCGCGCCACAGGCTGCCATGCGCCCCGGCCCCGCGGCCCAGCTCCCCCGACACGGGGACGAGGGGACAAGGGTCGTGTTGCTGCTGTTGCTGGGTGTTGTGTCCAACGCCCGTCCCACGGCCTCCTGCCCCGCGTCCCACGTTCCCCCGAGGGCTACTCTGCACTTAGAGCAGCAACACGCTCTAAAGGACAACTCACACACCCCCAAACATGCAGGCATACACCTTGTTGTCTATACTAAAGCTTCTAATGTGAATAAATGGCTTTTCAAACTTTTACTCTTTCCACATATACAAAAACACATTTCTTCCTAACTTGTCGCCCCCCTCCACCGCTTAGGAAAAAAACCCTTCACTTGAACAACCTGACAACTAAACTTGTCCCCTCCATTGCCTACTACTGAAATACAAGATTTATGGCATTTAGACAACTGCTAGCACAGCTGCTATACAACTCACCGATTGCAGTTTTTAAATTATTTGGAATGGGGTATTCTTGGTAATAGGATAAAGATGTTCTCACAACAGAGGGAAACCTCTCCTTTGCAGTTAAGAAGTTAAATAAACTACAGGACAGCAGGTCTTTGGATACAGAGAAAGGCCACGGAGGGCTTCAGGGATGGGGGCTCACATTCTGTTCTCTATCAGAAGAAGCAAGAATCCACAGCTCCAAAAGAGGACTGATGAAAATGATGCAAGAAATTATAAAGAGAGAAAATGACTGCAATTTATATATATATATAAATGAAGGTTATAAAATAAACCTCATAATATGAGGTTTATAAAATGAAGGTTTTTGCAATGAAGCCAAATCAGTGGAAGTTCAGAAGGTGACTGGAGTGCAGGAGTCCAACGGCAAATGAAGTTGCATGCACCTTTTTAGCAGGAGTCACAGGACAACCTGTCATGGGTTTCTCCAGCATGGTGGAGAACTAGAGAGGAAGAAAAGGTGCAGAAGGTTTCATTCTGACTTGTATGGAGGGCATTACTGACACCAGAACACTGGGAAGACAACAGAGCAGACTGATCAGCACATGACCATGCACTGGGAAATCAAGAAGGGAGAATGGCAAGGTAAAAAAATCACTCCAAAAGCATGAAAAGGTGAACAAGAAACTTCCAAAAATGCAGACTTCAAAATGTTCAAAAATCAGGTCAGAAAAGTCATAAAAAGTTAGTTCAAAAGGATGGAGGAACAAGTCTCAAAGCAGCACCACTTCTTTGGGTGCATAACGTCTAACTTTCCAAATGAAGTATAATAGACCAGTTTGTTTAAAACTATATTTTGGGATAAATGAAGAACTCACAAGAATAATGCAAAGTGCAAACTAGGAGAGACTGTTAAAGAAGATAAAGTTTATAATGTGAGCACAGGAGAAAAAAATAGGCCAAGATCAATAAGGAGCAGAGATTTAATGAGACATCACAGGCAAAGAGAAATCACTATCAAAGTACTTACATAGCAAGGCAAGATGTCAGTAGACTACTTGGTGGGGAGGAAAAACGAACAAAAAAATTCTAAAGACAAATAATACCTTTGATAGGTATTACTGATGGGATTAACATGGCGTTTTTGCACTGCTCCTCACTCAGACAACTGTAAACAGACGCTTAGTGCACAACCAGCACCGAAGGAGTAAGACAAAGGAATAAAGGAAGACACGACACATTCCGACATTTTATAACTGACTAGTTCAGTTGAACTGATGAAGTTCACTCACCTTTTCTTTCAACCATCTTCCATCTTTAAACCTCTAGTCAGTCAGATCTGGTGGAGGACATCATACCACAAGAGTGGTGTGGAAAAAGAGTAAAGTAAAGTGTGCAGCCTAACATTTTAAAATAATTTTTTTTTTTTTTTTTTTTTTAAAAAAAAAAGAGTTGGATAGTTGCAGAGTAGTCATCTAAATTCTATTCTGGGGGGAAAGATGCAGAAGAAATTGAACACAGAGATGCCTGAGGGACACTAAGCAGATGACCAATACTCAACCTTTATTTGACATCCCTAGGTCTTGATAATTCTCTCTGCTTTCTCATTGCAACAGAATTAACCTTTGTGTGTGTGGGACAAGCCAGAGATCTCTCTCAAGATGGCTTTTGTTACTGGGCTTTTTGTCTTCAAAGAGAGATGGCGTAAGATAAGCACAGACAACACTACCACACTCTAAGAAAAGTTGATCTTTTGATAATTATAAGCTAATAGCCATTACCAGCTGACTGCCAAACCAAAAGCTGTTTCACGGGGTTTTACAGGCACCTACCAAGCCTAGGGTTGTATCAGCTTTTCATTAACAGCTGGGATGATGGAATAGCAAGAACACTGATTCAATCTGAGGACAGGACAAGGCTAAGATAGAGTGCAAATCCAGTGGGAGACAAGATAAGAACTCAAAGTGATCTTAAACTGCAGAATCTATTCTGAAAATGCCTCATTGGATGTTTCCAGAAGAGAGTCATGAGAGCACCCAGCTGCCCAGAAACACGGGTTTTGAGGAGAGATTGGAAGAACTTACTCTTTCCTTATCCTTCAGACACATGGGTGTTCAAATAAGAGAGCTCCTGCAGAGGCTAGAGCAGCATCTTCCCCCTGCCCCTGCCGGGGAGCACAGCCGGGCAGGTGCCCTCCTGGAAAGGGGGACACGGGACACCAAGATCCCCACCGGACATTCCTACACCTAGACGGCAGCAGTGCACACAGATAATTTGTACGTGCTTAGCATTCTGGGAGCATTTTTATAACTATCAATTATGCTTACAGCACTACATTAAAAGCTAGGATTCTTGGAGGAGGCTGGAGGTGACAGATCGGATTTCAGCGCGTTTCCAGCTTCTTCGTTCTTGATTCTCTGCCTTCCAGAACCCTTCTCACAGACAGGAGCTCAGCTCCTTCTTGCATCTTCCCTTCCGCCTTGCTTTATGAATTAAGATTATACATGGCAGGAAATTCCCATTCTTAATTGTGGTGTACTTGTACTCTTTTCTGTATCCACAAGTTTCCCATCTTTCCCCTTCACAATCTCTTCATTGGTATGTTAGAATAAGCTGCAGCATAAGCAGCAACATTCACAGGCACCATTCATCAAGAGCAATTTTTACACCACATCTCTAGAACAAACAGAAAAACAAAACAAACAAAAAACACACAGAAGGGAAAGACTTGCAGCTCAGCTGCTCTAACCCAAGTAATAACACAACTGCTGTGGTCTTTCTGCTGATCCTCAGGACAAATAGTTACATGCACTATGATGAGATTTGCTCATACTGATCACAATCAAAATCAATTTTCAGCTTCTTTAAAAGAAGTGAGGATCTTTCTTGCAATATATGCAGATAGATTTGAGCCACCTCCACTCTTTCTACATTCACCAGAAATCTCAGTGTAAAATCTGCACTCACATTGCAACTCTGATTCAGAAATCCTTTCCTGGTGCTTGCTTTGCATACACCATGTAGAGCGTTAGCAGTCTTTTGCACAGCTATGAGGCTTCGCTTCTCATTTCCATGGAAAAGCAAGAAGCAGCAAACCCTATTTAGCAACATCCTCTTACCCTTGGGTAAGCTTCCCACACACGCCTCTCCCCCCAAAAAATCCAAAAGCCACACAGCAAAGCTGGGTATACACACTCACCACGCTCCTGCTTCTCTGCTTGAAATAGGTTCACACTCCACAGGCTGGGCTTTTAATCTGTCCTTTTTTTTATTATTTTTTTTTTAAATCATAAAGTTCATCAGTGTTTTATCCATTTGCTGCACACAAGCCAGGAAGAAAACAAACCTGCAGACGGTGAAAACGCTCCGGTGGCTGCTGAGGCAGCGAGCACCGTTTCGAGTGCCACCCGTGTCCTGAAGGTCTCTCTCTAGCCCCTTTATTCATTATGCAAAAAAATACTTATACTTGGAAGTTTCTTGAAAAAACTTCACACCGAGAAAGCTAGTTTTTAAATTCTTCAAAAAGCAAGCATGAGCAAAATTTCACATAATGGTTCGTTCCCAGTCAAAAACACATCCAATCCTCCACGAGTTCCAATCATGTTGAATCAGAAAAACTCAAAGATACTTCTTCAGGCTTAAATCAGTTCACCTAGGCCTCCTCCTAGAGGGCACAGTTTGGTCTTACAAATACACCTCCAGAACTGAGTCCTCGCAAGCTGACTAGGAGATTACTCACAGTTACAGAACAGTAAGAGTCAAAGCTAAGTTTTCTTGTGCTAGAGACTGCAGCTTAGGAAAGAGCCCTTTAAACATTTCTGCAGAGACCACTGGGCTTGTCTCCGATAACAGGGACAACGCTTGTGTGAGCAATGAATGGGAGAAGGTGGTAGGGGAACTCCTTTAGCTGCCATAATTCTTAGCTTCAAACCTTGAATTTCATGTTTGCTGAGCAAGAGGAGGAAAGCAGGAAAGAAAAATGCTCGCCCACTATCACTAAAAAAGTGCACTAAATATTTGTGGGCTTGCTTCAACCAACAAACCTCGTGAGAAACTAAATTTTGCTTTATTAAAAATAAATCTGTTAATGCATATGTTCTTCAAATTACTGGGTTGATAAAATAAGCTCTATATGCACTTCATGTGCAAGCACAAGCAAGGGAAGAGGGTCCTTTCCAGAAAGGATGATAACGTTTTTACAGAGCATGGGCGTTGATCCAGAGTACTCCCACAGTCCAGAGAGGGAAGGGGAAAACGCGAATGACCTCCTGGATGGAGAGAGAAGGTGATCCCAGCAAAGCCCCTAGCAAGCCAGGTTCTAGCATAAGGCTGAGGCAAGTACTACATCTTCCTACTTCAGAGGGATGCTGCTTTGCCTCCACCTCCAGACTCATCCAAACGAGGTGAGAATACCAGAGTCCACAATCCCCAGTTACAGAAACTGGCAGAACCTTGCCAAAAATCCACTGGTACTGCAGGGAGGAGGAGGGGAGTTCACATTAATTACCAGGCAAGTTCTGCACAAACTTAACCTTGAACGTGCTAGAGAAGGCTGGGCAATGTTATCTTCTGTAGCTGCGCTTTGAGAGCCAACTCCTCAGGACAGAAACCAAGCCAGCTCGGTTCAGTGCAGATTATAGCACGTGATTATCTGCTTTTCTTCTAGCACTTAGCCCTGAACACAGTCTAAAAACATCATCTTGCCCATTTTGCCTATATCGCAACAGCCTGATAAACACACAGCAAACTCTTACATTACCAAGAGGGGACAAATACAGGTCTGATTGTTACTGCCAGTTACAAAAGCCAGTATTTTATTCAGGAACTTCCTGGACCTACAGGAAGGAGAAAACTAGCTGGTATATGCTTTCCTTTAAAGGGCAACCACAAAAATTAGTATTTGACATATGATTTGAATAATTGGTTTAGGAAAAAATCTAATGCTCCTTACTCAGTGGCAGTTACACCCAATACATGTTTCTCAGTCTACATGAAAGAACTTTGCAGGTCAGGTGTCCTGCCTTGCGCGTGCATGTCTTTACGACAATGACTCTCTTCCAAAGGGAAGTGGAGCTGTCCGTAGCAGTTTTTGTTAAATAAGTGCAGACACCTCTTACAAAGGCAAGAAAGACATTTTCTTATGCTAATATCTCATAAGGTGTTCACTATCCAGATTAAGTCTCTACTTATTCCCAAAACATTTTCCATTGCTGAAAACCAGGAGGCGACATCTCTGCCTCTGGAGCGCTCAGGGGTGAGAGCTGCTGTTGAACGCTGCACTTTACGCTACAGACACCAACATGAAATTCTTGCGGGACCAGTCCTAGCAATTTCCAAACTAACGTGCTGCATCTAAGAACACTGTAGAAGCTCTGCTTTTCAGAAGAGGCCGCGTGGGCAATACTTGCTGTAAGGAAAGACCTTTTTGCTGGGCATTTGCACAGACCCACGCTGGGTTTCAGCCCTCGGCTCCCAAACGCACACGGCAAGAGGAGCTGCGGGGCGCCCTGCTCCAGCCGGGCACACCTCCTATGCAAAATGGTATAGGATGGCAAGAGGAAAAACAAGGGATAGATTATTTCAACAGGGCTGAGTATCAGACCTTAGCCGAGAATGAAGAGGGAACCTTCACATTAATGAGTGTGCTAGGAAAAAGGTCTCACAAGAACATTTATCTTTCTTCAAAGAGTTTTCTTCGTATTTCCCCATGACGGCCTAAAAACAGAGGTGCTAAGTGTGCTTAGTGTTTCAAAATCCACCAGACAGGAGGGCTGACACAAAACTAGCCCAGAAACCCCTCTCATCAGTGGTTTCTCGTTTGGTTCGAGGGATTTAATTCACATTAGAAGTCAGTCTCTATTCAACCAATTAACAAAGAAGTGATGAGGCAAGCAGATTGGCACAGAGGGACCATAAGAAACTATTTAAGAAGTAAAATTGCTCCAGCTACCACACACGCACAGCATCCTCTCAGAAAACATTATGCAAGAATGTTGCTCTAATATAAATCCCTCACTGTCTGTATAAACTTTTACTCTCCCTTCCAAGCAACCGGCTGCAAGAGCTTATTTTAAGGAGGAACCAGCTGAAACTTTCTTACAGAACTCAAACGAAGCTTATGAAAGGTCTTTTAACACTGAAGGAAGATTCCAGAGTGTCAAGTAAGTTTGACCTAAGAGGATTCTCTAATGAATCTAATCACCAGTTGCCATTATTTTGCCATAAGGACTTCTCTTCAAGACCACACAAAACTTACCTGCTTAGCGCAAAATTGGCAGACCTCCAGTGTTTATAGAGAAAAATTGTAGCATGTTTGTGGACAAAAGTATTTGTTAAGTATCCCTATTATCATGAGAGGTGCTAAATGCACTGTAAAGGCTATTTTGGGGGCAACATCCATTGAAACACCGTGCCTGGACCAAGACTGTCAGGTATGTACAAGGAGCTCCAGGAAAGCCAGGCACGGCCAAGGTGACGTCCCCAGGGACAATCTTAACACTTGTTTGGGAAGTAGGAAGACTGTGTTTTAAAAAAAGAGGAGTGGAGAGAACATACCACCCTCAAGCCCAGACAGTACCACAGAAACCGCAGTAATTGGGAAGAAAGGGAAATCATTAAAATAAATAGATTTTAAAAAATCAGGAAGCAGAGTGAAAACAGGGCAGAAACCTACAACATAGATGCAGTAACAGCTACAGACAAGTAAGGAGAGACAAGCGTTCTGAAACAGGCAGAAGCATTTTGATGTACTCTGTCCACAAGTCAGTGTTCATTCCCATTCTTCCAAATCAAATATCTGCTGTCTGATATGCATTTATTTCTCTCCAAAATTCTCAGAGACTACTGGAGTTTGCCCCAGGGAAGAAAATAAAAAAAAATAAAAAATAAATAAATAAAGGCCTCTTAACCTCCAAACCAGGCAACCATGCCTATTACTATTCTTCCCCAAAATTCAAAACCTAGTAACCTAGTGTCAAGGGATTGACAAAAGGTGGTTCAGAATTTGGCATAAGTGGCAGCAGTATAAAAGTAGGTGGATCCTATTCAACAGAGCCCCCTGCAAGGGGATAAGTTTAAGGGGGGCAGCCTGTCGTGCCAGCGCACACCAGGACGGGCTTCAGCAGCGAGGGGTGGCAGTTTTGAGATCCTACAGGACCCCTGCAGCTGATAGCCCCTGTAGCTGGACAGGGCAATAGCTCGTTTTTCTTTCAAGTCAGGAAAGAACAAAACCAAGCAAACCCTGCAAAAGAAGAAGTGGCTTCAGACAAAGTCAGGTGAGGTGGGCAGACCAAACCTGTTCAAACAGAACAGCATAACAAGAGCCTTACCCTCCACCCCCACCTCCCTCCACAAAAACCTCCATAAAGACAGGAAAACAGTGGTTTATTTGCATACAAGGTAGGAAATGGTAAAGATGACAGATCTGTTCTCACAATAGCCCACTACCATAAAAATACTCTCTGCACTGCAACCAGTGTCTAATAGAACAAATTAGTGAGATCCAGGAAGTGTAAGAGTATGAGCCATGATGCCACCATTGCAGAAGAGCCAAGGTGGGAGGGAAAAAAAAAAAAAAGAGAGAGAGACAGAGGAAGGCTCATTATCACATTTCTGCTTTGGAGGAGGTTTTGGCCAAGTATTTAAATCTGGACTTGCATTAAGTTCACTGAGTCCTTACAGCAGCCAGGTCTGAGCCGGACAAGCTTTCAGGCAAAGAGTGACCGCATCAGGAAGTCAGCATTCACCAAAGAACCCATTTCAGCATTTTTTATGGTTAAGTCGGAGCGCAGAAGCGAGGCAGCTATCTGAATCGCTCAGAAGGCTCCATTGTTCCCTCTTCCGAGGGATTTTTCCCCGGCACAGAATGGGTGGTGTGTGCAGAGGCAGCGAGAGATGGGGGAAGGGGGAGAGCCTTGGGCGTGAGGAGGGAGACAGAAACACACAGCTTTAAATACGGACGTCTTAATTTTAAAAGTAATTTCCTACCTCCCACTGCAAGTGAGGCGGGATATTTCTGATCTGAAGTTTCCGACTCCTGCAGACGAATTGAAGAAAATAATTAAAAAACAGAAAACATCATTGCAAGATAAGGCAGATATGACAGTGTCCACATTTAAGTATCTTTCTTAAGAGGCACAAAAACAAATCCGCAGCTCAAAACCCAACAAATCACCAGGAAGAAATCTCAGGTCAAAACAATTTGAAGTCCAAAGAGCTGGTACAGTAATACTTGTTCTGTATTTGACACTGCTACATTTCATGGAGTCTCTACTTGAGGACTATTTCCATTTAAGCTTTCAGGTCTAGACTATCTAACTTTCTCTACAATAAATGGGCATAATAATCCCATATATTTGTATAGGATATTTTCTCCCACCCTTAAATTATTATTTTTTAATTCACCAAGAGAGAATGCTGAGGATTTTGTCATTATTCGGCATAAAAAGGGGAGGCTAGAAAATGGATGCGCACATTTGTTTTGCGATTAGGCTGTTCATTAACCTAGAGGACTTCATTTTAACATTTGTACGGGAAAAGGTTCCTTATCTCCGCGGCTGGGGGAAGGGGTGGAAAGGAGCAAATTCATTGTATTTTCTCCCCACCACCACCACCACCCTGCCCCACTTTGGCTTATCTAGCAAGTAAAACGCTCCCTTGGAAGCGCTGCTGTGGGGCCTGGCCGCGCAGGCCGGCCATGCGCGGCCCGCGCCGCCTTTGTCTCCTCCCTTCCCCCAAAGTGGGAGAACAAATAAATGCCGGAGATGCCACGAAACCCTCGGGATTTTGAGGAATGTGTAGATTAACGCGGTTCCGGCTGGGTCAGGTAGCGCACGCCGGCTGGGTCAGTTTGGTTGTTCTCACAAGGAGCCACGAGCCAGGAATCTGGGGGAGGCAGAAGGGGGAAACTCGCCCCAACGAGCTGGGCAGGCCACAATGGCGTTCGGGTTCTCCCACACCAGCTAAAGTAAGAGCCTTGTGCTCAAACACGGAGGGCTGCTATTTTAATTGCTCAAAGTTGACCTCTCACAGAAAGCTCCCCATTTTAAGGGCTTTTTACAGCACAATGGAAGTTTGTTAAACTTATACAGGCCAGTAAAATCTTGCGACGAAACAGGTTTTGGAGATGTTCCTGTCTAGCAATAAAAGGGAAGGCTTTCATTTCCCCTCGCAGTTCCTTTTAAAATACACTCCTTTCCCCAACACTGCCACCCACACACTCCGTCCTGCCACAAAGTGCACATCTTGAAGCGCTTTCCTCCAAAGACATGGAGGCAACCAGACCCTTAACGTGAAAAGTTCTGGGATTTGGTTTTTGTTTTCCCCAAAGTTCTCCTGACTAAGAACTTATCCCCAAAACACTATAGTGGCCACAAGACCAGGAACAAACGTGCTTTCTCAAAATAAATAAAACTAAAAAATAAGTGTGAGCAGGTCTCAGTCACGCAGCGCTTTTCAGTTGCTTTCGACCCCTCTCTAGCAGGCAAGGGCTCATTTCATCGTTTGCTCACGGTCACGCAGGGGGCCGGGAGGTGGAACAAAACCCCAAGGCGCGCACAGCCCCTTTTGAGCTGCCGTTTCCGATAACAAAGGAGGAGAGGGGAGCCGCTTCACAGCGAGAGGGGCAAGAAATTCCTGCGAGGCTGCAAAAATTCCCTTAAATCGTAATCTCCGTGAGGGACGTCACAATGAAAGCGGCCACGCTGAAATGGCAAAGCTGCGCCACGCTAGCAAAATGACCTCGCGCAGCAACCTGAAATTTGAGGGTTTGGTGCTAAAAGTAGAAAGGAAAAGAGAGTTTCTCTCAATGTTAAAAATACTGGGAAGTTGTAAAAGCATTAAAAAAAAAAAAATCACCAAACCCACAAAATTGGCACTCAACACTCTATTCAAGGCGCTTCAAACTGTGCCGTGCCATTAGTGTCTCGCACTTGTGGATCCCAATTAAAATTCATGAGAGCCTCGCAGGGAGCAGCGCGGCTCGCGAGGAGACCGCGCCGCGGGCACCCGCGGCAAACGCTCTGCCGCGGCAAGAGGTACCAAAGTCCTTCCCCGAGGCACGTGCACGAGTTTCCCATGCCTGCCTGCCACTCCACGTCTCATCCCAGGGGAAAAGCCCGCAGAGCTTCCATTTTGACTCCCATTTCCCCACCACCAAAAAGAGCCTAGATACACTCATATATTCATTCAAAAATCCCTTTTCTCTTCCCCCGTGGCTTTGCAGAGCTCAGAAGCATGATGCAACTTCAGACTTCCCCAGCAGAGAAGCAGCCGGAGCGCCCGGAGCGGGAGGAAGAGGAGCAGGGCGAGCAGCGCGGAGGAGCTGCGCGGCAGCGAGCGGACCCGCGCACCTCCGCCGTCCGTCCGCGGCAAGAGTGAGACACCTATTGCACAGAGTGAGACACCTATTGCACGGAGCGGAGAGGTCGCTCCAGAAGCACTGGGAGAGCGGCAGGAAGCGCCTCATTCAAAACTGTTCACACCGGCAGCGGAGGCTCGGCTGCGCCATGGCCAATTCCAGCTGCAGCCACCAGCGCACGAGTTTCAAATCTAGTCCTTATTTACACTTGGGGTTTTTATTTATTTATTTATACAAATTTTCTTTCTACACTGTGGCTGTGTTGCAGTTAGCAATGAGGGAAGCAAAACGACTGGGCATAAACACAGCTCCATATACAACACAGGAGAGAGAAAGTGGGGGGGAAGATAACGTGGGAGCACATTCCTGAAAATAATTCCTTCCACCTCGGACACGAGCAGCTCTTTTCAGGGTGCTCTCCACCTCACCCAGCCTGCTGCCTTCAGCGAGATGTGATGCGTGCAGAGCTCGAGCACTTGTGCAAAGTTCATGCACCCAGGCTGCGTGAACGCATCGGGCGTTTTTAATAGTCTTAGGTTTGCCTGTAACTGCTCTATTACCATAGATTAATCAATAATTCACCAAAATTCTTAACAGGTCCTTAGGAAAATATTGCCAGCGTGTCTCATCTGCGCAGCTCATGCTTGCACCTTTTCCACTCCCAGGAGTTGTGTTTTTTTTTTTTTTAAATACATTTCATTCATTATAAACACACATCGCTGATGGTAATCACCTGAGAGAGGAAAAACGTCTTCCTGAGTTATGCTGAGGATTTTACTCTGTATCATATGGAAGTTCCTGAAAGCTGCCTGCAATTCACACCCGCGTGAACAGGTTTGTAAGCTTGTTTCTGTCCCTCAAACAGGCCAACAGCATCTTTTAGTGGGGAAAGGGGAACCAGCCCCACTGGTTCCTCCACTGAGGATGTCCGTGGCCAACCAGCAGGTAAGGACTCACTTTTGTTAAGAGAAATCACCCCCTGTCCAACTCCTGCTCGCAGACACGACACAGGTAACGGGATCAGTTACTACGAGCAGCTGCTGCTGCTGAGGGGACATTAACAGCATGTCTGTGCTATACGGGCATGCCGGGATAAAAAGGATAAAGCAGTGTAACAAGGACAACTTACTAAAAGCCACCTTGGTGATTTGCTAAAGAGAAATCTCCCATATGCAAATACAGAGCAAGTAGCCCCAAAGGAACTCACCGCATGACCAGAACAACAGAAGTTGCAGCCTTCTGCCCTACACATTCCCTCTTTCTGCTTCTCCATGTACATCTCTCTTCCCTCAAGCCATTAAACCCTCCTGAGTTAAAAGGATCTCAAAAATTGGCCATCTACAACTTTCTGGGTTAAACAAACATATTACGTATGCCACAATCTCATTATATGTTTTATGTGACATTTAGCAAAGGCAAACGCACATTATCCCTTAAGAAGCTTGGGGGTTTTATGACAAAAAAACAAACAAACAAACCCGTACACCACAGGAGAGACACATTTATAAAGGAGAAACAATTAACCACCACACTTTTTCTTACGGTCCCTCATAGGTATCTCGAAAGACTAAGTTCAGTGTTTGAAGGAGAGAAACAAGCACGTAAGAGACCACCACCGTATCCGTGCTCCTCGGACCCACCTCCACGTCCTCCCTCCCACTAGAGGGCTGCTGCCTCCTCCCTTCCTTCCCCTTCCTCAACATAACACTCCACATATGTAACTCCACATAATAATCCATTCCATTTCAGCAGCCATGCGAGCTATGTGCCAACATTAGCACCTTAAACAGCACAAAAAAGTTTTAAAATCTTCTATTAAAAAACAGAAATATGTTTGAAAGGATTAAGTGAACATGGACAATTTTGGTCCATTCAGCTGTTTGAACTTACTCCCTACGGGAGGGGAGGCAGGTTCCCTACCTTTTCCACTTCCCGGGAGCGTAAAGGGCAAGTGCTTATTTGCTGCCTCCGTTCCGAGCGGGCGCTGCTATATCGGTAGCCTGGAAAAAGCCTTGGCGCGCGACGCCAGGAGCGCAGTTGCGCTGGGCACGAGCACCCAGCGCGGCGGCAGCGGGGCTCGCGGGGCTGCCAGCAGATCCCCTCGCCGGAACGACACGGGCATTTCCTACACCCAGGGCACCGGCAACACAGACCTCACACGAGCCCCGGGCAGCTGCAGCAGGAGTTTGGGTTTTTTTTTTTTTTTTTTGTTTTTAAAATACACAGTGACTAATGACGTATGGTGGGAAAAAAAATAATGATGATTTCTCTGTAAAATGCCTTGATGTGAACAGCCATAGAAGCAAATTTAGGGACTCCTATCCCCAATGCAAAACTGCTGTTCATCAACTTGAGTTTACAGGGCAAGGGGAAGAGGGGTCTCGTTTCCTCTGGGACAAGAAAAACAGGCAAAACACTCTGAAATGCTGCACACACCGCTCCAGTTTTACCCCCCATCAAGTGGTCTTAAATAGCTAACACATGATCCCAGCAGAATACGTGAATGTTTCTAATGCTTCTCCACTGGAGGGGAGGGAAAAAATAAATAAAATTAAATAAATAAAAAGGAATTTACAGGCCGAAATCCCCCTTAGCCTGGCACGATGTGGGGAGGGTGCAGACGAGGCCTCTGCACAGCTCTCCCTGTAAGGGGGGCTGAGCGTGAGCCCATGTCCTGACTCCACAGTGAAACTCCCTTCATTTGATTCATCTCTTTTGTCTTCAGAGTTGATTCTTCAAAGCACCTAACACAGTTAAGACCACCAGAGCAAAGCTTACTCAACATGCACTTTAAGCCTTCTTCTCCTATATGTATTTCTGTAATCTAATTTACTTATTCCTTAATGAGCAGCTCTGATAAATACAAAGGGTCATATTCCCTCTCTAGAAAATAGGCGTGCTGAATTTTTGTTTAAAATGTACTTGGGAGCAGTAAACTGGCAAGTGAGGCTTTTGTATCATTTCTAATAAAAAGATATCAGCGCCCAGCATACACACCGGCCAGGGCAGGCTGGAGGCAGTCGCTGTGTTTGGCCCACTCAAGCTACCAGCTTGTGAACCAAGAAGCTCGTCTTGCTGCCTTACCCTCAGAAAGGACCCAGGAGGGGTTTCAGACACCTCCGAGCTGGCAAACACGACTGCTTTTTGCTGCTACGGCCGCCGACCCGGACGGTGGGAGGCGCGAGGAGGAAACACTCCTGCTCCCGTTCCAGCCCCAAGCCAGCAAGCGGAGCAGCCGAAGGTGGAACGAGCCACAGGCAAACCGCACCACACTCTGACACGCAACCCAGGGCTCGACTTAAAGGCACCCAGTATTACCCAGTGAGTAATAAACTCAGCATATTTCACCCCACCTCTCAAGGCTGCAAGACACGCAGGTTGGACCCTGTTGCCAGTTTTGCCAGGTGCACAGCAGCCGCTGGAGCAGCAGTTTTGGAGAGGCGCGTTACTCCGGCCCTTGGGCCACCCTGTGGATGGCCCCATGCCCCAGCTCTTCCCAGCGGCTGCGAAAGGCCCCAAGGGCTCCCAGCTCTGCCTCTCCCTGGAGCTGCCGCCCGGGCTCGGGATAAACTCCAGCATCGCGCGTGGGGAAACGACAGGACCTCGTGAGCAGGACGGAGCTCGGGAAGCACGGCCAGGAGAGCGGCAGGAGCCCCGCCAGGCACAGATACAGCAACTAATGCAAACTTCACTATAGGTTCCTGATTGGGTTTAATTTATTCAGGTTGGCTGGGTAGTATGTTTTCACTTATTACCGTTTTCTCCAGGATTCTATTTCGACAATTCTTCACACTACTAAGTAGACTAAAAGCATATATTCATTATTTGTAAATCCCTACGAGCAGGCCATGAAGACACTTAAAAAAACAAACCAACCAACCTCTAAAGATTCCACCACTTAACCATATCAATGCCAAAGTCCTCGTTTGGAGGAGGGGGGGGGAAAAAAAAAAAAAAAAAAAGCCCTGCACACTTTCCAGGTGTTAATGTAGGTTGTTAAGTTTTTTTTTTTTTTTTTTAAGAACTAAATACAACTTAGAATTTTATGAGACTTTCCAGCAGTATCTTTCAGTAGAAAAATGGCCTTCCATCCACCCTTAATTGGCATCTCTGACATCTCAGCCCCTTTCCTCTCTCAGAATCCTTCAGAGAAACTGATTTTTTATTATTTATTTGTTAAGCAGTAATTTCTCTTTCACTCTCCTTCCCCAGCACTGGGTTCCTCACACATTGTGCTACTGGGGTCATTTTCTCTAGGGAACATTTTAGAGCTATGGCCACTTGTCATTTATTCTCCCAACCCATCACAAACTCACAACTAACTGGGATTTAGGTAACAGCAAAAACACTCGAGACGCCCACAAAAGACCAAAAATAATGCCTTTAAAAAAGGTGTTTTCATGTCCAAATATGTGAAAAAAATTGCTTATGAGCTGTCCTAACCAACTGACCCAGCACTCCCTTGCTGATAGGGCATAACGCGAAGTTAGAGGCTGGGGAGCTCAAAGCGGAGAAAGAAAAAGACGGAGTTCTGAATTCTCAGCAAATTCGGTGTCTTTTGAAATGCCAAGGGAAGAGCAAGAACATTGAGGATATTCTAGCAGCCGTTCTAAAGAAATCAAAAATGTGTAAGCATTTAGGTAATGGAAGAAAACAGAAAAAAGCCAACATGAGGCTTTGCTGCCTTTGCTGCCCGAGCAGCTGCACGCGGTGCCATCTCAGGGCTCCTCTTTTCCTTTCTGCCCCATGACCACAACTGGCTCCACGAGGAGCTCGGTGGGAATACGTGACACGGCTACCGCAGGAGACGCCAGCGCGCGGGCAACGCGCTTGGCTGGGGCAGGAGGGCACCACATTAGGTCTCCTCTTTAACAGCAGCTCGGTGATTCACTCTGCCGAGATTAAAATATTTAAATAACAACTAACTACAACAAAAATCAGCAACGTTCACAGATAAACTCAGGAGTGACCACACTGTTAACATCAGCTTGCACTACCACAAGGTTTGCTTTTAAAAAGATGTATTTGCAGAAAATAGCAAAAATACTTCTAGGGTCCTTTGTGTCACAACTATAAGCAGGGAGTCTAACCTATTTTTGGTCTTTTTCAGGCCAGGTTCAAGTGAAACTAAGGCCGCTCCTGCTCAGTTTGAGGTCACCAGATGCCTCAGATTAACCACTCAGATCCAGTTCTTGTCTGAAGCAGAGGGGAAGGTAAAAAGTAATATGTAGGGCTTGAAATAAAATAGCAGGAGCTGCTCCAGGTACGCACTAGACCTGTGGCTGAAAAACAGGGCACATGGACTTGAAGCAGACACCATAACACATCTGATATAAACTCCTCACGTCGAGAGCAAACTACCTATAGGGGCACAGCTCAACGTGGGCAAGCGGAGGTGCTGTGGGAGCACCAGGACGCGGCTCCCCACGGACAAACCTGTGTGGCATCTCAGGCTACTGCACCAAAACTGGAATAAATCTGTGCCCAGTTCTTCAAGTTATCCCTGAGAACTGGAGGGGAAAAATAAAAACACCGTGGAAAGACTGCTGCACCACCTAACTTCTCGCAGCTTGCATGCTGTAACTAGAGCAAGTGAACACTGAGAGTGGAGCAGGGTTTTAAGTGGGTTTGTAACCCTCAGCTAGCAGACAAGCTGCCTGGCATTTTTAGATGTCTTCAACAGCGTAGAAGGATATTAACAAGGGAAAATAAAACACCAATTGGTTTAGGAATCTGTTGGTATCTTTAGATATTATTATTTTATAAAGTCCTGATGCGTAAAAGACAAAAGGAGCTTAAAAACAAATTTAGCAAGAGCAAAGAGCAACTGAACACGGCCGTCCTCAAAGCAGGTGCGTGTGCCCGTGCGCAAGGGCCCACGCGGCTGCCCCGACCAAGGCCAGCACTGCGCTCACTGCCTGCCGTGCTCCTCGCCCCTCGCAAGCGCCCGCAGGGAGTCTGCTTACACACCAAGGCTCTTTAAAAACAGCACACGCACACAAAACCAAATCTATTGCTTCCTTGCTGTTTTCCACTCTTCAATCTCAAGACAAATCAGAACTGATTAAAAAGCAATGGCAAGAGCTTGTTTTAGAACCTCTTGACATGCTAAAGAATGAGATTTGGTAGAATTTTTATACTTGAGCAGCATTGAAACAGCAAAAATTCCCATTTTACCAGAGATTTCCTGCTAATATTGTTTGAAAATAAATTTTGCGTTCCTTCTCAAAGAATTCACCACAGTGAACCTTCACACTAGTGAAAAGTATGTACTTAAAAATCAAAAAAAAAAAAAAAAACACACACACAAAACCCAAGAACAAAGCTATCAGCTCTCATTTTGATACTCTAGTAACTGCTCTCCTGGCACACGTGGCTGGACCAACTGGATACCAACAACAAAAAACACGTGCAAGTCATGGCCCTCACTAGCAGCAATTCCACATAGCTCCACACTGATGGGATGTAACGTGTGTGAGATGTAACCCTTCCGTGGAGCGATAGAAAGTGCGGGGTTGCTGTTAATGCCACCAAATGCTATTTTTTTCTTCCTGTCTCCTGCCCTGCAGGAGACTCGCAAGCACCAAAATGGACTACTCGGCAGTTCAGTTTTGTCATTTTTATGCTGAATGCCACCAGATGCAGAATTTAAAAACAAAGTATTTGCTTTCTCTAGACTTAAATTATTTACAAAGGGAAATAAACCAAGCTAAAGGTTTTCAGATAGTATAGTGGCTTTTTTGTTCGTTTAAGTAATAATCTCTGAAACATTCTCCCCAAAAGATAACATCCCAATTCAATTGCACAAAAATTGCAGGGACAGAATAGCACCAAATAAAATTATTTCCTACTTGCAGGGGAAAAAAAGATTACATTATTTAAAACAACTGCCTACTTCTCCCTGACAAAAAAAAATGTGCTATACTTTCAAAGGATAAATATATTCTTTCAACCGAGATATAGAAGATGTACACATTTTGCATGCATACATGATTTTTTATACATTAAGTTTTGGTCTAAGGACAGAACACTGAACGTGTAACTTTGAATAACCTGTTTTTTGAAGTTAACTTTAGTAACATAGTTACATCCGTGCAATGACTTCTATGAACACAGGTATGCATGTTATTCTCTCCCTTTTTAGGTGGTGATAAAATCCATCAGGATAAATACATCTGCAGTGCATCTACACTAATAAATCTGCATTCACACTAAATATTATGTACTGCTATAGTTAAAGAATTGCAGCCTGTATGCAGACAATATTCCTTGCAACTCCTTATATTTACCTCATAAAAAGATGTTAGAATTACATCTTTCATAAAATTTAATTTTTAAGAATTTCTGAAATGCTTGTACATTTCCATCAAAGCAGCTTTGTTGAGCATACATTGGCTTACATAGAGTATATGGAAGTAATTCCTGAACTTTCATACCAGACCTTGATGAAAGCCTCACAGTACCATTCTCTACTGCTCAAATGGAGAAAAATAAAATAAAATGAAACCACCACCCCTAAAAGTGCACACACATTTTAACCTTTGCAACAGTTTAAAATTACTCCAAAATTCTAGAATTTCATTCAAAAGCAACTTATGTTCCAAAACATTTCTGTACAAAAGGCATGAGTGTAGTTTCTTTGTTAACCATTAGTACATAGAGTTACTACATAATAATTTTCACCCATTTTTATAACATTATAAAAATTTGTCATGGCCTTATGGAGTGGCATAAAAGCAATCACAGGATAGCCACTATTACCTTTTAAATTCTTCTTCATTCCCCCTCTTCAAGGAGACTATAGCGTACATTTTGAGAAGAAGTATCATAGCATTTGCTTTTTCATTGTCACCATAGCTGTAAAATATACAGCTGTTTTGATCAAAGAATAAAAAGAGTTCACATTCCTGCAGTCCTGGGAACGGCTCTCTTGCACCTTTACATAGTGCAGCAGAAAAACATTTCAACTATTTTAGCTCATGGTGTATTAAACCGAGTGCTATAAATCCAGATCAGCTAGTTTTAAGGCAAAAAGAGGCCTATACCAAGCTACAGCTATCAGATGCATAAATATAATTATCAATTATAAATTTTGAGGTTATTTGCATTTAGCAGCTTACAGCATTCAAATGCACGGCATTTTGCTAGATACTTAAGTCAAGAGTGGGAGAGAAATTCGTGTGAACAATGATGATAATTTTGATCAAGTTTAATAAATCACGAGGTAGTTAATTGCTTCAAAGTTAGTTTGTGTAAAGACTTGCAAACTTACTATCATACCAATGCAGCAATCACCATCTTTTCACCATCCTAGAAGCAGAGATTTCTTAACAAAGATACTTAAGTTATCAGGTGGTATCTGCCCCCACCACTAGATCAATTTACTTTTACTTCAGAGCCTAGTTTAATAGTTTTAATATGTCTTTCAAAAAGCTTTGAAATTCAACTGCTTCATCTGCATATGGATCTGCCCAGCAATTGGGGATTTAAAAAGAACATTTAAAAAAGACATAAAGAGGAGAAAGCTAAAAATACCTAATTACCAAAAATAAAATTAAAAAAAAAAAATCAGCATAAGGAAGGCTGTGATGTTACAAGATAAATATTCAACCCCAGGAAAACATAGATAGATGGATCGTATTTCTTTAGGAGTGACTGCTCCTTTTTTGGACACCTCGGTGTTTGTGGCCTCCTTTATTCATTCCCTCCACCCCAAAAATTCCACTTCTTCCGCATCTTTCTGGCGCCAGTTTAACGCCAAGCTCTGGGCTGCACAAGAGCAGCCGCTACCAGCAACAACCGTGAGCGAGGCCGAGGCCAAGGCCAAGGCCGAGCAACCGCCCCCTGCCCGCAGCGGGACGGTCCCTGGGGCCAGGCCAGAGGGCCGAGCCCTTGCACACGGTTCCCATCAACCCTCCTGGGCTACAGGAAGGGAAAACAGCCCCGAGGAGCCACCCGCACGAGCTGCCCAGGTGACACGAGCATTGGGGCGGGAGAGCAAAGCGAAGCAACGCGCCCGGCCTGAGCGCCCGGCACGAGCCGCGCTGGGCTCCCCTCAGCCGCGCGACACTGAGGTAACGCGGGTTTCACCCGCCAACCTAGGAGCTTCACGTGCTCAGCACATCACAGCAGTAACTCCTCCAAAGCTTCTTCCAGCGTCGCTTCCAAAGAGCGATGGGCGGCTTCAGCATTACGCGGGTTCAGCACCTGAAAGGGTGATTTTGCTCGTGGCTCGAGTTTAACTGAACAACTTCCAGGTGTACAAACAGGGTCGCACACCACAACCGGCTCCATTAGGACCTCACACGCCGGTGTTACACGCAGAATTTGAGGTGTATTTACAGGGCAACTTCAACAGCCGCTTCTAGCTTAAGAGAGCAGCCAGGGTGCAAGGGGTAGGATAGCACTTTATATATGAAAATTCCCTCTCGTGTGCATGGCAACAAAACGAAAGTTAGGGAAATAGGCATACAACTCCGTTTAAGTAAATACATTGCTAATGCTGCAAATGAGCAGCGGTTCCAAGCAGGCTACCAAACCAGAACAGGACCTCACCGCTTGGCATTGGCTCTCAGAGCACCACTGAGTACCAGATTTAGTATTTAGTGAAAAATGAACCAACGAACCATAATGAAAGGACAGTTGCTTTGTTTGACTATAACTTAACGTTCCTTTTAGGAACCACAGCATGCCACTAAGCATTCTGGTGAATCTTTGGATGAAACAGTATTAGCAGCAAGAGAACAATTTTACATCACTGCTACTGAGTGCCAACATTAAACGCGGAGGAGAAATTCAGCAAAAAGGAGTATACTTTTTTTTAAAAAAAAAAAAAAAAAAAAAAAGAACATCTCTGCTTCCCCATTAAGAGCTATCCATTTCTCATTTACTTTATTCTACTAGCCTGTGCTAAATATCTGAGCTGTGTTATAGGATCCTCCAATTCTTTTACTTCAGCTCTAATTAAATCTACAGCTCACATTAAACTACATGCTGGCCACCTCTTTGCATGTACTTGAAATAAAAAAAAAAGTTTTTATACAGATTTAAATAATAGGCATGCATTTCTTACCAAATTCTATACTAAACGCTTCTGTGCGGATTCAGAGCTCATGCAATCATGCAACAAACATATTAACGAGCTATGACACCACTCGGTAATGGTCAATAGGAATAAAACCAGCTCCCCGCCAGCAATGGCAGGTTCCAGCTCAGTCACTGAGTGACCCTATTCTCCACGACCACCTAGAATTTGCTTAAATAATTGAACTTGTGTAAAAGCAAGGCTTGCCATATGAGATCTCTTCTTGTTGCTCAGCACCAAAACTCTCCGTGATCAATACCATTAAAAGACACTTAGTATTGAGTCGCTCTCGCTTGACCCTAGTGAATGGCTCTGCCTGCACACCAGAATGCTAGTTTTAAGAAAAACATGGCTCAAAAATGCAGCTGCTTCAGTAGGAAAGACATGTATGTGTTTTTACACTTCAGTAGTGCACATCAGTAACAGACCAACACTGGGGAAAAGGGAAGCCTGCGTACAGTATTACAGAATTAAATAATTGTTTGAGTAGTTTGCTAATTAGCAATAATATTCCGAGAGACAAGTAAATGCATTTTAAGATTTTTTCTACCAGAAGCGGATTCTGGTTATCACAAAACTTAAAAGCCACGGTTTTAACTCACCTCAGGAAAGAGGGGAGTGGTTTACACTCTCAGGGTAGTCTATTATCTCAGATTAAATTAATGCCTAAATTCATCAAGCATCCTACAGATTACGCTGCTTTTCAAGTATTCCTCCAAAGATGCCTTCCCCCCTGGCTCCCAACCGCCCCTTTAAGTTTCTTGCTCTAGAAATAGTAGGAAAAAAAAAAAATGAACTGGTCTTCTATGGTAATTAGAGAGCTGCCATCACACACAGACTTTTTTCCTAGGTACATGGACCAAGTAATCTGCTCTGTTGCAGAAAATAAATTTCTGGAGATTTCTTCTGGAATTGTTTTGAAATTACTGGGGTTTTTTGTTGTTGTTGTTTTTGGATTGTTTTTCTGTGTGTGTATTTATTTACTTTCAGTCTGCATTACTAGGTGGTATGTGCGACTTCCCTGCAGAACATTAGGGCAATGAGGGTTCACTCGGGGGCTGCCGGCAGGATCAGGCACCCAGGGAAGAGCTCTAAGGAGAAACTGGAGAGAACAACTCCCTCCTGGGAGCTTTTCTTTCCTCCCTCCAGTAAGAGGTAGCCCTCTTGCCCTGCTTATTCCTAGAAAACTGGAATTCCTGATTGATATCCAAGTGCTAGATATTTACCAGTAATTCTAAACATAAACACAGCAAGCTTCGTCACTAAAACTATTACATAACATGAAGTTTCAGGCAAAATAAATAATTGTGAGTGTGAGCACAGCTCACAACTAGAGGAGTGTATTCATCAACAGAAACATTTTTGCTCGCACAAACTAGAGCTCTAACTGGAATTTAAATTTCTACGCTAGAATATTTAAGAATCCATTAGGATGAAGCAAGCTCCATTTTTCTTTTTGAGTTAAAACACATAGAATCTGTACATTTTAAATCTAAAATAAATCAATTTGCCAAAACAATAAAATCCTATTTTTACAGAGGAGAAAAACATATTAGACACGCAATGTAGACTACATATTTTAAAATAGCGTTCCTAAAGTTCAGCTGAGCATGAAAGTTAATCTTTCAAAAGTGAACATGCAGCTCCAATTCTGTTCAAGTGTACTAATACTAGCAAAAAGAAACTTGACTATTTTTATAAATTCTCCAGATATTTTTAACTAGTCTCTTCCTAAACCGCAAGTGGTTTTATAGCAGAATTCTTTCAACTAAATATATATATTAATATACTTTAAAAATATAATATACACTTTCTTTGAAACATTTCTCTGCATTATTTCTCAGTGGACTACAACCACAAGGATATCATGATACCAAAAGAAAAATTGAAGAGGGCCTTTCCACCTGAAGACCTTCCATTCCAAGGCAGTTCAATATCAACAGTTAGTCCCATACCCCAAAAAATCAGATCCATCCTTTTCTGCCTTTATTTGTGCCCTTATCCAAATTTTAACTTGGTTAAAAACAGATGGATTGTCTCATTTAACCTGTTAGAAGCAGTTTCCCTTTCAGATTTTTAAGGGGACGATTCAGCTGATGCTGACCCCGCTGCACCATGAAGAGGCAGCACAGAGCAGCTGGTGCCTCGGCTGCACGTATGGGAGTCAGCCCCTACCCTATAGATTTCTCGCGTGGCAACCACTACGAGAAGACGCTTGAGCGAAACAAAGAACATAATTTAACTCATTTTTACATTTCAAGCATTAATATTCATATACAGGAGGGAAAAAAAAATCCTTGAAGCTTTTTATCTGTCATTAACTGCCACACGTACCGTATTTTAATGCTGACCTTAATGACACATAGTTTATTTAATAAATACAAAAAGATCCAGCCACAAACATTAAAATCTTCTTGTGGGTTAAATGCATTCATCTTTCACACGCCCACAGACACTGCAGACTTAGAAAGCAGCAAAACTAAGGGAGAATTCGGTCGTATAATCTGTTAACTATCTTAAACATGTCCAAACACAAAAGAGCTTATGCTCCTGTACAGGCACTTTCCAAAGACAGTTTGGTTATTTCTGGTGATGAGAGGGAATAACCAGAGGTTCCAGGTGAACAAGTGTCCCCGGAGAGGCTGAGGAGCCCCCAGCGGCTTCCTGACTGTCCCAGCACCCCCAACCCAAGGATCCAGCTGGGATTCGGAAGCTCTTGCAGCACTTCCAGCAGCAACATCTTTATGGGGCAGCACACGGAGGCTCACGCAGAACACTGGGTTGGAAAGACATAAAAATGCAAGCACCCAACACGGCCAGGAGAGGGGAAAAAATAATAGAATAAAATAACGGATGGAGCCGTCAGATTAAGGCTTAACAATGACACAAGTGTTCCTGGTAACGTCACATTTCCAGAAATGGAAATCAAATCTCTGTTTCTGGTATCACTTTCAGCAGCAGTTAAGAGATAAGTTTACACCCTACGTCATTTGAGAAAAAGAACCAATTGACCTATGGATAAATACTTTGCACGTGCAAGCAAACGGAGAGAAGACCCAGCGAGGAGAAAGACATGGAAGTCCTGTCAAGTTACACGTGAGTTCCAGCATTAGTAAACACACCAGTCCTACTAGAACTTTTCCACTTGCCCTTCTACCTCTATAAAACATTAAAAGCTATTCTTACTTACAGCGTCTGGTACTTAATATTTGCACCCCTTCCCCATCTACTCTCCAACTTCAGACAACCAAATTCCAATTGTCTTACAATTTTTTTAAAAACTCTAATTATCAAAAATCCCACATCACTACCGCACTGTTCCTATCTCACCGTACTGGTGTAAGGAAGAAGCCACCAGAACTGTTTTTAATTATGCTACACTCCTCGAGGCACCAGTTAGATGGCAAAATCCTAAAAGTTAGGAGGACTTTAAGGAGGGGAGTAGGTTGAGGGAAGGAAAACTCTTCACGCAGCTTCCCTTGAAGGCTGATGCTGACCATTTTTAATGGATGTGTATTAATTCCTCACGGGCCCCTCATGGAAATTAAGGGAAGCATCTCATGTTCTGCTAGACAGGCAAATCCCAAGCCACTTCAGAATTTTTCAGGTCCAAATCAAGCCTTTAAACTCCATCCAGCAGCTAGCCTGAAGCTATAAGTACTCCAAACACCTTAGAGTCCCATGCAACTAAGTGAATAAAACCCCATTTTTCAAAATTATCACCCCTAAGGTCTCAAAAAACACATGGAATAGTTTCTATTAACCTATGATTAAGGAAAAAAAAAAAGGAATTATTTTTAAAGCATTTCTTGGTTATATTTTATTATCCTTGAGTTTCACTTCCAAGATACGCAACTTCTTTATTTCCTTCCTCCTCAAAAATTATACATCCACACAGGTTTTGATCCACATACAACAAAGTGCTCAACTACCTTCTGTAAAGGGATTGTGGTAAAGACAGTGAGCGCGTAAACAGTCCCCCATCAGGATGCAAGTTTAAAGACATGCCTTTTTTAAAAAAAATGCAACAAAAAGGATACATTTGATGACCGGGCAGTATGAGGAGCTAGACAACCTAAACTTTCAACAAGGTAACAGGTAACATAGTCAGTGAAGACACACCTGTCCTTGCCATAACAACCTGTTGCCTACACAGGAATTACAACAGCTATTCAGATTCCTATTTTCCATTACAATTTTTAAGCTTTCAAAAAAAAAAAAAAAAACACACCTGGAAAAAAAAATACACGTAGAAGCAGAACATAAAAACTCAAAAGTCACTAGGCAAAAACTGGGGCTTTCATTCCTGAAGACGTATTAACTTGGACCCATGCATGGTCCCCAGCCTCCTTCCACTCAGCAAAGCAAGAATATGGCTAATAAATGAATGGGGAAGGGGGGAGATTTTTTCTTTTTCTTTTTTTTTTTTTTTAATCACTTCTACTCATACTGAGCGTGTTTCTCCTTGCTTGATATTTACAGGATCACAATTAAAAATCACTGCAACTAATCTCTATTTAAAGTAATTCTGCCACGACACACCACGCTGTCTTGTGAAGCCATTTCCCACTGCCCTGCGCACTCAAAATACAAACCCTAATTATGCCAAAAATCAGCAAAGCCCAATTCAGTGCCCGCCCAACAGCATAAAACTCATTCATTGAGCACAGGCGTTTTTTGTGCAGATTTTTAGGCCAGTTTCCCCCATTCTTCACATCCTGTGAGGCTCTAGGTGAAGGATGACGGGAAATTCATTACGTTATCCGTAACAGACTCGCTAAGAACCAAAATAGCTTGGTAAGAGGCAGCACCACCTCTGCGCCGCTGCTCGCTTCCCCCAGCCCTCTCCCAGATAGAAACCTCCGAAGGGGAGATTGCAAATTTGTCTTCTCAGTAGTAACAAAGAGGCCCAGAGGTGGGGGGGAAAGAAAAAAAGAAAAAAAAAAAAGAAAGAAAAAAATCCAAT
>NW_010586755.1:66081-83138 GCF_000705375.1 Tinamus guttatus
GCCGCCGCAGCGGCACCGGGGCTGCATCCCGCGGTGTCCCGGGCAGGCGGGCAGCCTGGCAAGGCGGGAGGCACAGCCTGCTCGCAGTTTCTTCCCAGAGACATTTCCCTTTGGCTGCTGCTCCTTCCGCAGGTTTCACAGCACAAGAGAGGAAGCAAACAAAGGCAGACGTTGCAGGGAAACTTGGCCAGACCAACACCCAAAAAGCAGCAAGGGACAGCAGCTCTTCTGGAACCGAGGAGGGGATTCTATAGCTTTTCTTGGGATGGAGATTAGCTCAGCCCCCTGAGCAGCTCTGTGCCCCAAGCCGCATGTGCGGGTGCAGCGTGTGTGCCAGTGCAGGGTGTGTGCGGGCGCAGTGGGTGTGCAGGTGCAGCGTGTGTGCCAGTGCAGCGTGTGTGCCAGTGCAGCGTGTGTGCCAGTGCAGCACGTGTGCGGGTACAGCCTGTGTGCCGGTGCAGCGCGCAGGGCGTCCACGCGCTCCCGTCCTGCCGAAGGCAAAAATCAAACCAGTGTCTTAAGTGACTGCTACGTGCAAGGAAGAGCTGAGCCAGGAAGCCCTCAGATCTGCTCTGCTTCCCTTTTGATAACCCAGCCCTCCTCATCCTCAAGGTAGCACTGGCACTTTGAACAGAGGAAGGAAGAAACCGTCTCAAAGAAAGACAGCTTCGTGACTTGGACTCCTTTTCTGAAGAGGGCAACTCCTACAGTTTATCTTAGAAATGCTGCACATGAAAATCCTGTTTGGTGCTTTTTGGGGGTTAGGGAGCAGCCTGAGGGGAGATGAGGCTGGGGACATGTTTGCCGCGGGAAAGGTGGACCTGGCAGGAAACTCCACTGTGCAGCTGCTGCATCTCTGCTCAGGGAGGCTCAGTCTCACCAGTTGGGCTAGAAATAAGAGCATGGATAAATACTACACTCGCTCCATGTTGCTATACTTCCCAGCCAGCCCTTCCAGAGCGAAAGAAGAAGCTGCAGTTGTTTCCAAGAAGAGAGAGGTGGGAGAAAACCCCTTCTCCTCCTCCTCTTTCTCATGGCAGCACCTCTGTTTCAGCAGACTAGCAAGAGAACTGTGCATCTTCCAGGAGAAGGGGGGTCACCATTAGCACTTCTTTAAGGCCAGGTACCACCCGTTGTTTAGGTAAAGGAGATACCTTTACAAGGTTGCTGAGGCTGAGCTGGGGCTGGACAGAGTTTGTTCTTGCTCAGACAGGCACGAGCTGTTCTCCTTCCCGGGTGGCACACGGGCACCAGGCAATAACTCCAATTGCAGCCGCGCTTTCCCGCTCGGTCCCGCTGCCTCCCGCCTGAAGGGACCGCAGTCCTGGCCGCTGCAGCGCGGGAGCTGGTCTGCTCACACGCAGGGACGGGAGCTGCCGCCCTGCTCAGGTCGCAGGGAGCAGCGGGAACACGTAAGGTCAGTGCTGGAGCAACACACTTCACCAAGGGCAGGGCACGCTCCTGTTCGCCTGACGTTGCTCCCTCATCTCCATAACCTTATTGCAAGAGCCATCCTCATGCCAATGCCCAAGGCAGCTTTCCCAGGTCTCTTTGGTGCCCATCTCCTTAGAAAAACGTCTTTTCTCTCATGTTCATTTTTGGCTTTCCTTCCCTGCTTAAGTGCTATGGTGACGTGGATGTCTCTGCCTCCAAGGTGCATTCAGCACAGGAGCTCCCGTGTCCTGGGGCAGCTTAGCTCAACCCATGAGCGTTTGTGCTCGTGCAGGGGTTAGACTCGGGCTCCCATGCAGGGGATAAGCACACAGCTCAGAACAAGCATTTACTTTAAAATGAGTTTTGACTTGCCCATTTCACAGCAGCAAACTTGAGCTAAGTCTTCATTTAGCTGGCTCTTCCACGCTGGCCCCCATCCGCGATATCCCTGCCTGCCACCTACGCGCTTCCCGCTGCTCCCCTGGCTGCCTCTTGCAAGGCGATGCCGATGCCCTGCGACCTTCCCTGCCAACCCCACGGAAAATGCAACAGGAGGTGGCTGCAGCGAGGGCTATAATATGGGCAGACTCTACAACGTCCACAGTAGAAACATATTTTGAAGAAGCTGAAGTAAGAAATAATTAAGCAGGAATTCTTGTGTTGTAGGAATTTGTTTAAAAAGAAGGCATGTCTTTCATAGGTCTGGCAATTTCCTTGTTATCTGCCTCTGTTAATTAATTGAATTGATTAATGATATTCCTAGTCAATTAAGACTTGCGGCAGCTTAAAAGAAAAGAAGAATAAAAGCAGTCTGGCAGCATTTCCATCCCTCGCGATGTTGTTCCAACAGGTGATGAAGATTCCCCTTTCCACGAGGAGCCAGGTGGTCACCACTGACCAGGAATAGCAGACGGTCTCTCCTTGTTCCCAGATGGGGACCTCTGCTGGAGCGATGCCTCCCGGAGAGTTTCGGGTTTGGAGTTACAGTGCAGCCTGGGTGGCCGTCGGGTCCTGGTTTCCCCGGCCTCGTCTCTTCCTCGGAGCAGACTCAGAGTTTCATTTGTTCTTGCTGACTCAGGCTGGGCTTCCTAGTGCAACCACATCGGCCTCTGAATGGGCTAGCATGGAAAAACAGAGCAAAGGCAGCAGGAGCGAATGCCTCTTCCGAGGTGGTGGTGTGGCAAAGGTGCAAGATACCAAAACGTGCGTGAGTGTTCTTGCGGGTGCTCTTTTCTTACTGTTCTCTGTCCAAAGCCACCACATGGGGCTTTTCTCTTCTGAAGAGCCCAGAGGCATGTGCAGATGCAGCCAGCCACATGCACGGGCCATGTTCACCCACAGGTGTGGGTGGTGGATGTCAGGAGGAACATTGGGCTGTGCAGGGGGTGCAGACATGGGGACCTGCCCCAGTGGGAGGCGATGGAAGTCTGAGCGCTGCCAGGGGACACGGCCCTGGGGGCCAAGTCTGGAGGCCCAGGCGGCTCTTCCTCGTGGGCATCGCCTCTTTCTCACACTGCAGTAACAGCCGCACTGCGGGGAGCTGGTAGCTGGAGAAGCAGGGGCTGAACATGTGGGAAGGAGAGGGGCTGGCGGGAGGGAAGGAGAGGGACTCGCAGGAGGGAAGGAGAGGGGCTCGCAGGAGGGAAGGAGAGAGACTCGCAGGAGGGAAGGAGAGGGGCTCGCAGGAGGGAAGGAGAGAGACTCGCAGGAGGGAAGGAGAGAGACTCGCAGGAGGGAAGGAGAGAGCCTCGCAGGAGGGAAGGAGAGAGACTCGCAGGAGGGAAGGAGAGGGACTTGCAGGAGGGAAGGAGAGGGACTCGCAGGAGGGAAGGAGAGGGGCTGGCAGGAGGGAAGGAGAGGGACTCGCAGGAGGGAAGGAGAGGGGCTCGCAGGAGGGAAGGAGAGAGCAGAGCCCAGAGCTCCCTCGCAGGCACCACCACATCTGGTCAACCAAACCAGCCTTGGCCGCGGCTGCCCGTGTCTCTTCAAACAGAAACCAGGCCTGCAAGGAGGCGAAACTTCATGGTCCCCCGGGCTCCATGGGGCCCCTGCTCAAAGGCAGTGGGGCTGGGCTGGGGGCGGACGTGTCCCCCAGGCTGCCCAGGCTGGTGGGGGCACTGGGGGCACCTCGGTGCTCAGCTGCGTGAGGCTGCTCCCAGCCTCACCAGCAGCAGCAGGTTAGCACCAGCAGCAGCCCACGTGGCTGCCTAACAGACTGGGCTCTATAGCTGTTTTTAACCTGGCGTCGGAGTGTCCTTAAAAATCATAGAATCATAGAATCTTTATGGTTGGAAAAGACCTTCAAGATCATCGAGTCCAACTGTAAACCCTTCAGCACCATCTTGTTGAACCACGTCCCTAAGTGCCTCAGCTACATGTTTCTTCAATGCTGCTAGGGATGGTGACTCCACCACTTCCCTGGGCAGCCTGTTCCAATACTTGACTACTCTTTCCATGTAGAAATTCTTCCTAATGTCTAACTTGAACCTCTCCTAGTGCAACTTGAGGCCATTTCCCCTTGTCCTACCTGTAGTTACCCCCAAGCTGGTGTGGCCACCCTTCTGCATCTATCTGCTGCAGTATAGACCCTATGGAGTTATTTATAATCGCCTGTGAACTTGGACACCTTTCCTAGATCCTTTTGCAAATAGTCCATTGCTTTCCAGTGCTGGGTGGGACAAAATAAAAGTATGGCAGCAGGGTTGTCCTCGTGCTTGGAGAATAGATTGAACACTCTGCTCAGGACTACGCACGTGGGCTGAGCTAGGAGCTGCGTGCAGCCCTCCCCGCGCGTCGGCGACGTTGTGCCACCATGAACCGTCCTCTGCAAGGAGGAGTTGCAGAGGACGTGCTGAAACCTACTCCAGCTCTTCATTCTAATAAGGTTTTGTCATTATATTCTGAGTATTTATTTTCTCTTGTCTTCTTTCTACAAAGGCCTCAAATTGGTTGTGTCATCCACTGCAGCCTCCAGATAAACACTGCGCACAAAAGGATGTCTAGAAACCATCTAGAAAAAGCAAACCTGAATTTGTGTTAGATGCATGTCTGGAGACCAGAATGGGATTTTTGCTTTTCGTAAAGCCTTGCTCCTGATAAGGTCTCCCTTGGTCACCAGCAGCAAGCACAAGGATATGAGAGGAGCCCGCTGGGACGCGGCTGCAAGGGCCTGCTGGGGTGGTTGGGGCTGCCATCGCCCTCCCAGCCCATCCTAGATCATCCACCTTAGTTATTGCTTGTTCTTACTGTAAGCATATGAAAGGTCCCTCAGCACAAGCTTGAAGCTTGTCCTCAGCCTGGCAGGTAACACTTATTTTAGCTGCATCAGCTTGGAGATGTTCCTGAGTATTGAGGTGCAGCCCATGAAGAGGAAAAGCAGCTGGCCAATTTGTGAGGAGAAAAAGCCTTAAAATTTAAAGTGCAGGTTAAAACCAAGTCTCCCTTGCTTTGAGGCTTGCATTCAGCACACTGTCCCCCTACACCCGGGTAAAGGAAAGCTCAGGAGAGCCGGGCGTTCAGAGAGCAGCCTGGGAGCCAACTGAGGCGGCAGCTGCCGAAGTCCCTCTGCTCTGACAAGGGGCAGTTTTATTACCCGCAATTAATCTGCCTCTGCCGAGACTCAGTGGTATTGAAGAAACACTGTGAGAGGTGCTCATGCCCTGTGGGGTTACACAAACCCTTTAGCCCTTCTCAAGGCTTCTGTGATGGTGTATTATTATTATATGTATTTTTTTTTGGTTGAAATCAAGCCTATTTCCCCTGGCTGCCAAACATCTACTGCACAGTATCATGAAAGGCACAGCAGAGAAATCCAAATTGGCCCTTCCTCATGAAACAGGGTCCTCGGCCAGGATCGCTTCAACTGCTCACTGACCGGGGGTTTTGCATCTGCAATTTTTGTAGAGGGTCCTCGGCCAGGATCGCTTCATCTGCTCACTGACCAGGGGGTTTTGCATCTGCAATTTTTGTAGTGTGAAGCAGATCATCTCCCCTGACCCTGCACTGACTCTGCTGGGCTGGAGGAGGAGGAACCGCCTGGCACCTGGAGCAAGGGGTGGGAGCAGAGGGCGGGAAGGCGCCTTCAGAGCCTGGCGCTCCGTGAGCAGTGGGAGCTGCTGGGAAAGCTCCCCCTTCAGCAGCCATTTTACAACGGCCCAGATCAAGGTAACTCTAACAAGTTGAATTCCCCCTGCTGCAGGAATTTTGGGTTTTTTTAGAGACTGAATATTACATGGTACATATTTAAACATCTGCATCGCCATTATAAAGAAATTCAATGTTGTTTGAGTAAGAAGTATTTGGTGGTGCTTGTTTCTCATGTGAATTGTTGAGTTACAGACCAGCTTCCACAACAACTAGAGAAGGTAGCAGAGCTACTGCAAATTATCAAAGGCTGCCATTGTGTGTGGTATAAACAGCAGTTTCCTTCAGGTATTCTTCAGGTCCTCTTCTTCTCCCCAAGTTTTAAGGTTTTGGCCATGAAAGGACCAATTTACAGCTATCGAAGCATTGCAAAGGAGCAGCTCTGCAATCTTGGCTCCGCAGTCCAGAACGCTGAAGGATGAGGTGGTTACGGTAGTGCCAGAACCTGAGCAAAACCGGAGCTGTGCACGAGGGCCTCAAACAGCCCCTTTCCTTGATCTGCAGATTTGCAGGAGCAGCCTCTATTCGGAGCTGACATCCTCTGCTTTACTTCTCAGAGATTGTATTTATTTTAGGGCTTTCCCCCCCCTCCTCTAAAGCAAATAAAGACCTATGTGAGCTCCTGACCACAGCTGTGATATAACTGCACGTACCATACAACCGTATGTACCATAAAGAATTTTCCAACAACACTTTCCCTCGGGATACCTCTCCAAAGCCTAACGACCCCGAAGCATTTTGCAGGGTTATCTTGTGTCTTGCCATACGTATGTAACAGTCCAGGACTGGGCCTGCCCAGGAAAACCCAGCATGGAAGTTCTGGCTCGCGGAGCTGGAGCTGCTGTTCAGCGACTCCGTACGCCGGTTCTGGGCGCAGCCCGGAGAGGAAGACGAGGTGGGAACCGCTGCACGGGATCGCGCAGCAGCGGCGCTAACCCTGCCGCTCGGCGCCCAGATCCGCGCCCCAGCTCTTGCCAACGCTCAACGCGTCCGACTCCCTCCAGCCCCCACAAAGAGTCACAACGTAGAAATAACTACCCAAACAGCAACCATGCAACCACTTTTGGAACAGAAGGGTCTTTCTAAATTTAATTGCAAACTTGAACTGTGTACCAGCACAAAGTAAAGTTTCTCCTCTATTTTGTTAGATGGGGTGACTTTTTATTTTTACTTTGTTGCAAAATCTCTGTATATGATTAAAGTACGGACTAAGCTTACACTTTCCCTGGGTGTTTTTACGTTTTTATTTAATCTACAGTAGTCACCTGCTTAACTAGCTGTTTTTAATAAGACAGTGCCAAGAGTTACTCTCTTCCACAGAAGTAGCAGCAGTTTTATCTAAATGTATTCACCACAAAGCAGCAAGAAAAACTGCTGTCCTTGGAGAATGCTGGCTACAAAAGCTACCGCAGAAAACACACACACAGGTCTCAGCTTAGCTCCTGGGAAGTACTGTATGAATGAGGAACCGGCTATAAACCATCCTGCCAGGTTCAAGACTGCTCTAAAGTGAGCATTTGATTCTAACAAGTATTCATGTTAAATACGTGTGCAAGTGTGTCCAAATACTGTAAAAATAGCCATGATTATTACTGATTTACCTTCAAATACACTATACTGCTTCTGTCAATACAAAACTTGCAAAAGATGACTGCCACTCTAAGCATTAAACAAGAATTTGTGCAAGAGAAGTTATGTGGATAATAACGCACCACATAACAAAATTTCCACTTACAGCTTCATATAGTGATTTTACAGTTACTTGAGTAAACCCTACCAGAAAGGCTATTTCACCCTGCTCAAGCTCAGCACAGACGCTCACAGCTTCAGCTCGCAGGCAGCCGGGTTGCTGAACGGCTCCTCCAGCGACGCCGAGAAATCTCAGCCCTGGCAGCCGTGGCGGCACCTTCGCACTCTGGCCACTTTCTGTGCTTTGTGCTTCATGCTGCCTCACTCTTTCATTCAAAATTAGAGAGAGTTACATGCTTAAAAAAAAAAAAATCCCAACACAAGCATTTTCTCTGCTTAAATTTTGGCCCTTCAGTTTGTTGCAGTCAATACGCTGCTTGACCCTGAACTTCGTTGATTCCAGTCACCAAAAGAAATGTGTTATTTCCCTTGGAAAGACCACTGCAGTGACAGGAGAGGGCTGGACAAATCATGTATAGATTATGTTTTCAGAGATGTGGTCCATTGTTTTATCCAGACATATTGTAGTCGATCCTTAAAGGAAATTTAGGTAACAAAATATTTCATACAGGCTTTCTCGTAATATCATGAGAAACCTCAGAGTTGTGTTAAGGACTCACCAAGGCAAGAAAGTAACCTGTGTTTTTGCCATCTTCTGTTAAGATGAAGAAAAATTGCACTTCAACCCAGAATCAGATCATTGCTGTAACTGAACTCTTTCTTGCAGAGATGCAGAGCAGCCTTTCCAGTCGCTACCACGCAGCTCTCCAGGCCCCGCAGCAGGCACTGGCACTCACCTTCCCTCACGCGAGCCCGTCGGGGCAGCTCTGACCAGCAGCAACTCTTCTGGAGACGCTCTGCGAGAGCACATGGGACGATGCTGGCTTGCTTATTTGTACGGCCCATATGCACATTAGCCTACTCTTTATTAACTTATCCACCAAGGCAGCATGCAATATAAAACAAGACAAGAAATTGCATCTCAGTGGAATTAACTTTTATTGAGAAAAAAAAAAAAGTTTACATACAGTTGTAGGTTTTTCCATCCACATTGTCAAACTCCAAAAAGGAGTGGAAACAAAACTTGCTTAACCATTATTGTAATACCAAAAAGGTGGGGTCATTTTTGCTTTTATTTTTGTAAATGAACAGCAAATTATACAACTAATTGCTATGTTCAATAAATAGTTTTTACTCCTGCATTGATTAAGGGGAAATATTCAACAGAGTACAATTAAAAAACAAAAATAAAAAAAAGCTTTAACTTCAAATGTTACCCGCTATGTAGCAGTCTGACAGCTTAATGTAGAAAACAGTCTAAATTTTCAGTGTACAAGAATCTATTTTCCCCAGTCAATCAAATATCAAATTTTGCTCTAGCTCAAATATTCTACATTCAAAATAACTACTTGACAAAAAGATCCTCTGGTTCATGACTATCTAAATAAATTTGTCATTACAGAAAAGGCTCAAAAGGTGTTACTTGTTTCTCAAAGTAAGAGGTAAACATCTTAACAGAAAGATTAATGAGTTACTTGGAAATGCAGGTTTATATTGAAGTATCTGAGTGTGCATATTACATATGACATGCAAGCCTTAAAAATATCAATCCTTTCTGCTCTTTTGATTAGCCAGAGTCCAATTGTTTTAAAAACAAAATCAGAATGACTTCCAAAATGTATCAACATCTTGGGTTCTCTATTTAATTTTGCTTAGGATGTTTTACTACACAAAACTACCAACAATTACAATATTTAAGAGTATTACAATAAAGAGGGATGGAAAATAGGAATACTTCAACTGAAAATATGTATACTCTAACTGAACCAAAGATCTGTAAAAGAACTGGATGGAGGATGAGGAAGGGAGAACAGGAGGGGAAGCAGAAGGGAAGCTAAGATCTGAAGTTTATATTTAAAAATCACGTCCTTGCTAACTCTTCTGACCTTCAGTAGCGCCCTGGAAAAAAAGAGAGAAGACACCATTACTATAAACAAGGCAAACAGCTTGAAAATGCCCCATCAGATGCACCAGTTTTGCTGTGGCATTCAGAACTGTCCCTGACCAATTAATACTGGTAATAGCAAGGTTTAAGCCAGCCAGATGCGGTTTAATCATTTGTGTTTACTTACGTGGACTATAGGAGCGGGATCTTGATCGTGATCGGTATCGACTATAATAAGGTGATGGTGATCGTCTCCTTCAAGGGAAATTAAAGAAAAACCCAACAACGTGCATTATGAAAGATGCCTTATTCACATCAGTTCTACAGAACAGAACCATTTCCTTAGCAATGAAAGACTTTGGCCTGCATGAAAGATTTCAGTTTTATTTGGCTGGGGCTCACTTTTTAAAAAACAAAACAAACGAAAACAACAAGAAAAAAACCCAAATGCTTTTATAAAACTCCATTCAGTGTTTTGCACTGTAGGACATTTCTAGACAACATTTATTAAACCCTTAATAGCCCTGCGAGTGCACCAACTACTTTAACACACGCATACAGCTCTTGTTCAACAACATTCTCTGACACTAGCTAACTTTCAAAACAGCAGGACAATTATGAAGCCTCAGATGTACTAAAAACATACCTGAAAAAGCCTTGCTTAAAGCAGCACTAGTCATCAGCTGTCCCTGCTTCCATAAGGATTTTTCCCTTCTTTTCTGCCCCTCCATTTTGTAGGGCATTACCCTCTTTCAGGTCACAAGACTGACCCTTCTCCCAGGTGTTCACTGTGTGACTGTTTTACAGAAGCCTTAAAGATTAAGACTGTTTTAACCCTACAAAACCTAACACATATATGCATGCACAGTCTTGCTACAGATGGGGGGGGGGAAAAGGCAAAAATGCTATTCCATTTCTCCCACAAATCCATTTTTTTCCCCCTACAAATAAACTCAAGATTACCTGTATCTGTAGTCATATTCTTCATATCTGTCATATCCTCTGTCATATCCCCTATCGTAGTAAGAGTCACGACGACGACCTGCTCCACCACCACCTCCTCCTCCACTGCTATTGGGAGGGAAAAAAAAAAAAAAAAAACAAACACACACACACACACACCTTTAAGCAGCTAGAGGCTATCGTTATTTAAACTATTTACAAGCTTTTGCAGTGTTCTTACAAATAATAAACACTTCAGACCACAACATAAAATAATAAAAGTTTTAAAGAAAAAAGCTTCAAAAAACACAATAGTCATTTATCCCACCAAAAACTAAAAAACAAATGGGTACCTTAATACCTTCTGCAAGCTACACGTATCTTAACTATGACTGACAATTTTTAAAAAAATCCTTCAGCAAACTTTGAGAAATGATGACACAAGAAACTCCAGTAGAATAGCATGCAAATCTCAATGATACATACTTTATATAAACATACTGTAATAAAATGCAATTAGCAATATTGATAAAATACAATTGGGAGAAAAAACACCTCAGGATTATTTTTTAAAAAGGAAAAAAAAAATCAGAAAATTTAAATTTCTGTATTTTCATTTCCTCAGTCAGACTTCAAACTCTCCATTTGTATCAACTTTCTCCTCATTAAAAGGAAACGAGGGAACTTCTTACTGGGTTGGCCTGCCCATGTAGATGCCTGGAGTGGGCGTATGCGCTCTCTTGGTGATGGAGTAATCCACGCGGATCCTCCTGCCATCCAGCTCCATGCCGTTTGCATGCTCCATCGCCTGCGGAGACAGAGAAACGGGCCGTGAGCTCTGGGAGCTCCTGCTACGCAGGGAAGCGCTGGAGGCGCCATTTTCGGCGAGGAGGGCAAGCCCCGAGCAGGCCTGAGCGGGGCTGGTAACGAGTGCCCCTCTGTGGCGCGGCTCGGCCGGCCGCTCACCACAGGGCTGCCCCGGGGCGCCACACTAACCCCTCGCGCACTGGCTCTCCTTATACCCAGGCTTCTGCCCAGCACAAGGGCGAGCAGAAAAGCCAGGGCAGGGCTTCCTGCAAACCGCATCTTTCCTAGGGCTATCTCCAGTGCAGAGGGGCCGGGCAGCTCCCGAGGCTGTGCAGAGCAGTGGCTTCCTGTAGGGTGCATATGGCCTCTTTGCTGCTAGTCGGCTGCCATTTCATGCTCTCCCAGCCTCCTGCCATCTCCCTTACAAGGACCCGCTCCAGCGGAGCTCAGTAAAATGGCGGGTTCAGCCTAGAGGGCTCCCTAATTGCAGCCTTCCTCCCCCCGCGCTCGCTCGCTCGCGCAGAGGCGGCTGGCGGCCGCGCACACAATGGAGCAGCCCGAGGGGCGCCGGTGCCCCCGGGCTCCCCGGCCAGCGGCGCTGCGGCCTTGCTGGGCTCCGCATCACACACGAGGCTGTGCTAAGCGCCGCCGCGGCGCTGAGGACAGCTACAGTGCCTCAAAAATGAAGTAAAAATGAATTAAAACATGAAGCAAACAAACAAGGCAAACAAGCCCAAACCCACCATCATCACTGCAGCTATCTTTAACGTTTAACAAACAGACAATGCTGTATTAGACGACAAGTATCAAAATTTGTAAAGATAAAATTATTTGGTCCTTCCACCTGCTGCTCTAAGATTTCTCATGTATCAGATCACAATAGTTGTTTCCATTTTCCATAAATTATTTCCATTTTCTCCCAACATACAAATTATTTCCATATTCATGTTGGAGAAGAGACGCTGTTCAAACCTTGAGAGTTAAGCCACACAATCACTTTGCTAGTATTTATCTCTGAGGCACGATATAAAGGGCTCAAAACATAAAGAGTACCTCTGAACTTGGCATTTTCTCTGGTATAACAAACAACTACTCAGAAACGTAATCTTTTTGCAGCCTGCTAACAAGGACTTTATTGGACTAAGTTGGAGAAGAGAGGAGCTCAGCTCCCCGACGCTTGCTGCTCCCGCGCCCAGCTCCACGGCGGGTGTCGCGCGCAGCTAGCGAGACGCGCGCCCGGCAGCGGCACAACGCGGCCCCGCCAGGCACAGCCCGCAGCCTCCGCAGGCTTCCCGCTTGCGTTAACACACGCGCCAATAACGAAACAAAACCATCAACGAAAACAAACAAACAAATCTCCAGCCCAGGAAGCTAAAGCCCTGCTCCACACGCGTGAGCTAAATAAAAATGAAACACGTGCACGCAGTGTAATAACCCAGAACCGAATGCTACAAAAAGCTGGCTGAAAAATTAGCTTCATGACAAAAAACAACTTTCTGGAAACATGGTAACAGATTTGAAAGACAAGGAGTTTTCTGCCTTATGACATTTTTATATCAAATAACAACTTTCAATGTAATAAGCTTAACTGACAAGACAGTTCAACCTGAACATCTGGCACATGTGTCTTGTTTAGTTATATGAGTAAACAGCCCTGATTGGCAAAAGGAAGATTTATCTGACAAGGGGAGCAGAACCAACCAAAAAAAGCAAGCAAGCAAGCAACCAAGATACACGAGTTAATTTGGAGAGCCTTGGAACTGCCAAAAAGCATATTGCATTTCAGAGATACAGGGTAGTTAACAGTTCCCGCTCTAAACAAAACCCAAAAGGCCTGGTCACAATGTCTAGGGAATCACCCAATGTAAAACCTTCATTTTTTGGCTTTTAACAACTGCCAGTAAAAATCACCAAATATATTTTTTTAAATAACTGAAAATCTGTGTGTTGGCAGTCAGAAAAGTGAATAAGAACTGCAAATGATGCAAGTAAAAATAATACCTTGATGACTGTTTTAAACTAGGGAGTAGTCTATCCAAAATAATAAAGCTCTTTCAAACTCTCTGTAACTACCAACAGGCTGACAAGATGAGCATTTCCCAAACTAGAGCCATGACCCCTAGTGGCTCAAAACTGTTATAGAGAAAACATTAACATGAATACAGCTCTATTTCATCTGATATTTAATGCAGTATTTGGGATTTTTCAAATGTATTAGTAAACAAAATAGAACAAAAAAAAAAAAGGGGGGGGGGGGGAAGGGGAGAATGCTGAACTTTTAATGATATGCAAAAAACACCAGATGTGACTGGTGTTCGCTGAGCAGTCAGGAAGTCATTGAAGGAAATGAAACAAACTTCCAGTTTGTAGAATGCCACAAGCAGACAGCATGGGAAGTTTTTAGGAACCTAATCTGTCGTGTGCTTAGAGAGGGGAGCTAGACTTTGCGGAGCTGTCAGCATCCTTCATAAGGACTAATGCACAGACACTTTACATTTCTGCTATGGAGTTCAAATAAGTTATCATTTGTTTTGCACCAGAACATCAAGTTTTCCACTTAATGTTGTGTCTAAATTGCTCTGCAAGACTTCAGTAATGGACATCACTACAAAATTAGCAGAAACAGATTGAATACTTAGTAATTTGTGAGAAGCTTTTATGGCAGTATCTATATATCCTAGACAATGACAAAAAAAAAAAAAACACACAACAACAACAACAACAACAAAAAAACAAAAACAACCCTCCCCTATTTTACTTAAATTCCACCAATAGAAAGATCCTCTCCACTCTATCACAGGTCCCGCACAGGGCTAACAGACATGAAAGACTAGCTTTTTCCTCAAGATATGAGTATCACTAGCCCAACTCTGGATTTAATGACGGCATGCAAAAACACTCTGAAAAACATCCAATGAGAAGAAGGAAAAACAAAACAACAAGAAAAACAGCTTTTTTTTTTAAACCACTAACTGTTGTTTACCAAGTTCAGAGGATTTCAAGCGTCCATTTTACTTCGGAATGACAGTTGATCTTCTCTAGTTTGAGGGGATTTTAGACAATTAGAATATTGGTAGTGATATGTGCGTACTTTGTTTTCTAAGTTTACACATCTGCTAATCCTATGTGGGTTTTTTTTTCCCCCCTGAAGTAAACTTTATAGCTTCAGAATTAAGAAATATACAGTTTCAAAGAGATAGAATAAGTAACTCAATGTATGTTTCTAGGTATTACCAATTTCATGGCATTTCACAGTATAAAAAAGGCTGTTACTTGTAATTCCAAACATTTGGGACATTCCTGTGTTCTTTCCTAGTATATCTAAGGCCGCTTAGATACCACAAACAAGACTTCAAGCATTTGTTGGACAAGCTGTGGGAGAAATTTAGGACAGTAACAATGTTTCTGAACTGGCCAGCTTGCACCATCGATTAACCACCTTGGAAATTAAAGGACTCCTATAATTAATCCAGTCTTTAGAAACTGAATTATGTTAATATTTTTTTCTCTCTTTTTTTTTTCCCCTATATAGCATTTGCCTTGATCACTAACTTGACACCATTTCAGAAAAGAGTTCCGAAATACAACTTGAAAGTGTAACAGTCCATGACTAGCATTAGAAAACTGAAAGTGCTGCGTTAGCAACAAGCCTTCAAGCTAATGGTCCTCAGCTGAGTTCGTTACCGATGCATAGTACACTGTACTCCCAATTTTGGAAATTACCGTTTTATATCATGATTTACTGAAAAGCAGGATAGCTGCATGTGAAGTCCTAGGTAACTGTACTAAGAATCATCAACCTATACTACAAAGTGCTTTGCACTCATAATACAACACTTCTGTAGAAGATACCTCAAATCTCTTGATTTATTTTTAACTTCAAGGCAAGCAATCTTAGTATATGGATTTGTATTTTTCTGTAACATAGAAAGAAACAGAAAATCCCAAAATAATAATAATACAATGGGCAACTAAAAATCTTTCACAGTTTCATTTAAAAAAATTTACAAACCAAGCAGTTTGGTAACAATGTTGCAAATACTGCAAATTATCAAAAAAGGGATGGCAATCTACTGAAACAGATCTTCAACATGAGATGTTTACAGATATTTTTCTTTGCGTAATGTTGCCGCACTCATATCTGGTTCGGAATACTTAGCAGAAGAATGGTCAGTGTAATGATATGATGCTACAACAGACAAGGGCAAACAGCAGCTCCAAGCATTACTTTTCTATCAAAAAAATCTTTAAAAAGAAAAATCCACAAAGCATCACACCCATAGGTGAGAATATCTTTTAATTTGAAAAACTGAAGTTTTATGGGCCTTTTTCTAACCAGGCTTTCAACAAACGCACTGAAAAGAACAGACTAGCACATCACACCTCAAGGTTCCTGGATCAACAGCTGTTGATCCTCAGCATTCAGAGTCTCCTGTTTAAAATTTGGTGGAGGAACACAGCTGACTGTCCTGGAGTTTCTTCAGTCCAAGACTGAATAAAATCAGCAAATTAAGTGCTCTATCTTGCAAACACTAGGCCATTGGAATAACAGACACTTGCTGGGAAAGGAATATTCTGTCCAGACCATCATTTTACATCCTCAGGCTCAGGAGAGTTTGAGGGAAAGTAGAAGAGATTCCAGAAGGAGTTTCTTTCACAAGCAAGCATGTGTCCAACATTTTATTCTGGATCCTGTTAAAGTGGAATGACTGGAGCTACTGTGATGCTCTGCCAGTTGTTCTAAGCAGGAGTCATCAAAAACTAAAATTCAACCTGACTATATCCAGGATGATCATTAACAACCAATTATGGCACCATAGCAGCCTTACCATTAATTGAAAGTTCTGGAAGTCCAAAACTGCTTTACTAATTAACTGAAAATAAGCTTCTGTACACTTCACTGCCCTTCTGTATTTTTAGGTAGGTGTGAAGAAACCAGAATAGCATCTGGAGACAGAGCAGTTACATATACAGCATATATAAAGTCCCAGAGTAATAAAGTCCCAGCTCTATAGTGGAAGAACATCAATGAATGTCAAGTTCTACTTACTGATGCCCTATAAACTATCTACAACACTACTGGAAAGCTATGCATTTACTACAGACAATCACTTAAGCATTCAGGGAAGAACTGGGTGGTGAAAAGCCAGAGAACATTCCCAGAACCTCAGAAGATGGTCCCAAGTTGCAGATCAGGTCTGTTAGGCAGGTGCTTGTTAATATGAACTAAAATTAATTATATGTATCAGGTATACCCTGAAATTACACATCAAATCAAGAGTCAGCCCCACTGAGAACAGGAGGAAATACCACCTTTTAAAGCCACTATTTTGCAAGATCTACAGATTTCCAAAACACTGAGCTAGTATAGGCTCAATCTCTACCACCATAAGGAACTAGAAAGTTTGTATCACTCCGCTTTCAGAACCTTAGCAGATTGCAACATTTTAACCAGCTTAGTAACAGTTCAGATTTGTGAGGATAACAGACCATAAATAAGATCTCAACAAGATTTTGACTACAACAGAATCCACATGATTTAGAGCAATCACTTGCAGGATTAAGTTGAGTTATACGAACATAAACAATTATTCACAATTCATTCAGTGACATACTTCAATATCAACTGTGCTTGAAAGTACATCCGCCCGAGAGGCTCCCTTCTGTTACCTTTCTCGCAAGGACAATAGTAAGGATAAGAAATCCTCAGAATTTGGTTTGTAGGATTCTCTACCTATCTAATCCATGTAGGACTGCTTTAAAGGCTGGAATTCAGCTAAACATCTACCACTTCGTATTCTCTTTATTCAGAGGTGCAGTTAGCCGATAAGCAGGTTTAAGAGAAAACACTATTTATTCAGAACAAAAGTAAACAACATCTCTTTTATGCGCACCCAGCTTTTCAGATTTGTGTTTATCTTCCACACAGAATTATTTCATGTCCTTCACCATTCCTTCTACAGAGTCTGCAGCTGGGTTTCATACCTAGGGCTGATATCCCTGTTTTCCCCCCCTGCAATAGCCACTTACTGACATCTTCAAAACTGACTTTAAGGTCCATGAAATCAAATCAAACCAACACGTTTTCCTCCACAAA
>NW_010586755.1:83161-97866 GCF_000705375.1 Tinamus guttatus
GGAAAGAGAAGCGCCAGAGATGTGAAACATTGAATACTTTGAATTTGCATAAGAGAAACTGTTTAAGGAAGAGGATGGGGGAAAATTAATTGCCTCTCCAATTATACTCCCATTTTTTTTCAGTTCCCGATGGAGATGCTCATCTTTATTTCTGTTCCTGATTTTGCATGTAATTTCCCATTTTTGCTTTGCATTCCACAGTCTTGTAGCATCTGCCAAGACAGCTTCACACCAAACACAGATTACTTTATGCTATTTACACGGAGCATTTTAAGAAATGCATGGCATCGTGCATGACCACTGCTCATGACAACTAAAAAACCTGCACTTCTAAATACAAAGTTGTAAAACAAACAGACGAGACTATCGTACTAACGTGACAAGTTTTTTCCAAGTATTTTGGATATTAACTGTAATGCAAAAGAACTACTGCGTTCTCAAAGTCCTACCAAAAGTGAAAAAAAAAATAAGGCCAAAAAGTCAGAACTGAACAAGCCACCTCATTAACTCCTCTCTCGCCCTGCAAAACTAGTAGTGTGAAAATAGTCTTTTTGACTTTTACAGCTGCTGGCTCGGAATTACACCATAAACCTGCCAAAGCTCAGAACCGAGTCTAGCCCAACCAAGTCATGCATGGAACTTCTAGCCATTAAGACGTTATCAGAGCAAACAGGCACTTCTAAGTTTTCACTTCTCATTCACTGTTACTAGGCCCACAGTTGCCACTCTCCATTCCTGCAGCATCAGGCAGAACACATGCCCAAGCATTAGAAATGATCCTTACCCAATTAAAAAAAAAAAAAAAAATCAAACAAGTTCCAAGATGTTCCAAGTCCGGAACATTTGTCCAAGACTATTCAGTCATAAACAAGATGCATGAAGTCTATGACTCAGTTTCCCCATAAAGAAGTAATTCTACAGTGGGTGGTACTAAGATGACATTTGTCCAGTTCTTAAAGAACACACAATAGATGGTACTAAATAGTAACTGACTGAAAGAGTGGCTTTTTAATTATGTATTTATTTTCAAAGTGTTATAGATGTTATCTTTACTTTTAATAGCAACCATACCCAAAAATTTCAGTATCTTACACAGCTAGGAAAACATACTCACAATATCATGACACAGATGGTAAATACTGATTGTTATAGAGAAACATAATATAGGGTGCCATTTAGATTTTTGCCTATTTCTTTAGGGATCTATTATTCTACAGACAACAACTCAGGTCAGCTACAAAGGGCTAGCTGCCTCACCAGCAAAGTCGACAAGCAGGTGCAATCCAAAAAAATCCAACCACAATTTTCAAATGTATGATGACAGACGAAAAGTAGAGAAGAACACCTTCAGAATTTTGATGGATTCAGGAAAGTACTTCCAAATATTTAAAGAATGCTAAATATCAGCTTTTCTAAAACCCACCTCCATTTTAAACCATTTGAACAAAGCAAAGAGTTACTTTTATCAGTGAGTCAAAGCACATAGCCGGGGCCCATAGAATTACAAAATTAAGGTCACATGCTTCATCTGTTCACTGCTTAGAAGGGCCATGTTGTTTGAATACAATATTTTAAATGAATCTCATTCTGACAACTATTTAGCAAAAGCATTCAAATCACTTCCAGAAAGGTATCTGTGGGGACAACAGACAAGCAGTATATCTATGACAACTAGCAAAGCATGAACTTACCTCTTTAGAATCATCAATTCGCTCGAAATAAACAAAAGCAAATCCTCTGGATCGCCCAGTCCGTTGATCATAAACCACGTTGACTCCAGTCAAAGGTCCATAACGGGAAAAGACTTCACGCAAATCTCTCTCAGTGGTATACAAACTGAGACCAAACACTCCAAGACAAGTATTAGGATCTGGATTAGCCTGGTAAGACAAATATTCAACTCCAATTAAATTAATTAAAAACAAATTGCATCACTCTCAATAAAGTTTCCCTTTTTCAATTATGTTATTAAAAAAATATAGCTGAAGAAAACTAAATTCTTCTATTCCAAAGCTTAATACTTGAACAGTTAACATTCCAATCTTAAAGTATTTTCAAAAAGCAACCTTTTCTTTTTTACATTGAAACGGAGGTGAACTTTTCATGTTGAAGATTCTGATCTGCCATTCAGAAAAATTAAGCATTCTGATTATAAAATAGATGTGGAAAGGGAAGCTGTTTTATTAGTGTTTCCCATTTGAATCATCCACAACCTGGAGACATGATATGGAAGTCCACACTTGGGAATTTAGGTAGGTTGATCCATTCTCATCTTTTGCCCTTCTGGAAGGTCACCGCTGGTACTCAACAGTCCATGCTACTTTCTATTTCACACACTAAATGTATCTGAGCCAGTAAACATGAGCAGTAACTTAGCTTCTGCTAAAACAGTTTACTTCCTCTCTCCTCAATGTTACCTATTCAATTATATTGAAAGTCAACATTTACATTTGAAAGTTTATCTCAGTACAGTCATAATTAACTAGATGAATGAAGCAGGTGATATTCGTCCAGTTTATAAGCATTGACGTATTCTATGAAACAGTAGCCCCAAAAGAAAATAAAGATTTCTAAAGCAGAGAAACAAAATCATTTATATATTTTACTTCAACTAAATCTACGGAGTCAAAATCGTACAACATGCACTGCAATTCACCTTCCTACTCGATTCAGCATTTTTATATTTAGCTTTTCCATATTCTACTGAGTTTATATAATGTCACTGCAAGAAGCTTAACAACAACAAAAAAACACTTTGATCAATTCTTACAGTGCACCTGTTGACCTGTTGTACTAGAAGAAAATTTAAAATAGCAGCAATATGTAGAGATTCCAAGTTTCTGTTAAAATAATAACTGAAAGTTGACACAGTTGAACTGAAGCTTAGAAATCTTAAATTGAATTGCAAACTACACTACACTGTAGTTTATGCCTCAGAGATTGTCTTTCAATCTAACTCAAACAGGTTGAGCTCTTTTGTCTTGTACTTTTCCCAGCCCCTCTCTACAATCTCCAAGATCAATATGTCAATTTTTAAGTAAAAGTTTGCATTTCAAAGTTTAATTCTACAACAAAGGAAAATTCTACTTTAAATTCGTTTAAATTCAGCTGTGTTATGAAACTAACAGGCAAAATATTTGCCGAAGCAAAAATATCCCACTGTCCCTAACCGTCCCTTACTCATGAACCCTTTTCTGAGGCAAGATGAGATGTACAAATTGCTTCTCAACACTTGAGTAACAAGTGATAGACATAATGACTGGAAGGACTTCTGTGGAAGCTAAAAGCCATTGCTTCCATCTCCAAGCTCTTTCTACAGGGTGAACAGAAGTAGCATAATCAGTATCAGTTTTTTCTGATGCCTTTAGAACAACTTCAAGTTAGGGCATAAAAATCTGCTTGGTTAAAGCTTAGTTTTTACCTTATTTCTTATTATTTCTTAGAATTAATGTGGAAATCCTGAGAAAAGGACAATGTTATAAAGTCATTCCCAAGGCAAAAGGAAATATTCTTAGATTTTCTAAAATACCAATAGAGATTCATTTGTATTTCTCCAGGAAATCTGCTAACCCTTGCAATGTTCTGTTATTCATGTCAGTTTTTCAAATACATTGAGCTCATGTTTGCTATACTGTGATTACACATAGCAAACCATCTGCAAAAAGCATAACTATATACACTGCCTCCCAAAAGCTTAAGCCGCTGTACATGAACACTGCTGTAGTCTTGCTCTCTTTTGCAAACTCTTGTCTTCTCCCTCACACTCTCTTGTCTTCTCCCTCACACTGACATTTATCTGATTCTGGTGAGCTGCTTCAGAGAGGTAAGCCTGCAAAAAAGTCATTCATCCTTTTTGATAGGATTAGTGAAAAGATTCAGGGAAACTGAAATGGATGGAACGTGTAAGAATCAGAAAATTACCAGTCCTCACAAAGGAAGAGATAGACCTGAAGCAACACTTCTATCATCGTGAACTGATGCGGAACAACAAGCTATCACAAACAAGGACTTTGGGGGAAACTCCTCAGAACATTATGGCACTAATGTATTAGATCTTGGCTATTTACTTCTTCCCGTATACACAGAGCTATCTGGTTGCTTCTCATTTAAATTTAGAGAGGCTTATCGATCCCTTTTCCTAGGTGTAAAATATTTTGGCCTATTAAGGTTTCCACAGTAACTAAAAATATAAAGGTTTCTTTTCCCAGCTCCCCCCCTCAAGACACACCAAATTCATTCCTTAGCGGCAGAAAAATGCTAGGGACATTGAATATAACTCAAGTTATACGAAACAAACGGCTGAGAATTTACTTCTTTTGCTCCTCTAGTCAATTTTGGGGTAGATATTTTTGCAGTTTTTTCTTTGTTGTTGTTTTTCCCTCTGTGAAGGATGCATATGCTTGGAACTGTCGGCCCCCTCCCCGTTCCCCTCAAAAGAAAATTGAAGCAGGAATAAGGATTCAACTTCTACAGTACAGGAAACACATCACTTTTTCCAGGCATACTGACTTGCAGTCATGTGGTTTCCAATACGATTCTAAGTGCCCTCCTAGTCATAAACCTAAGAAATAGGTGTCTAGCTGTAAGGACAAAGTTTGTTGCCCCTCAAAAAACAGTTTCCAGACCATTCAAAGACAAAGCAGCAGGTTAGATTCACCCAGCACATCACCTAGACTACATTAATGCAAGTAACAACTGTTTTGTTGATACTCAGCCTTGATGAACATGACATACTCTGCTGCCGGTGTGCCTTCTCCTGTTGGACATGGGAGAGTGACTACGGCTCCTTCGACGACGGTACTCTGGTGTGTATGATCTGCTTCGAGAACGTCTCCTATGGGAATGAGAATGGGAATGGGATCTGGATCGAGTGTAACGTCTGTGCGAATGCCTTCTGGACCTGGATCTTCAACAGAGAGAAAGCTTTTAGTTAGGTCATATGCACCATGTATTGAATTGTAAGCCTTACATTTCCCAGACAAAATCTTAAATTCATTTGAGAGGAGCTCACAAGTAGAATAGCTTATTTTCTTCTAAAAGATGCACTTTGTTCATCTAAAAAAATGCAGATCTTAACACAGACAGTAGCAAGATTTTTAATTCAGAGAGAGTGATTCTGGCATAAACGGAAGATTACATTCACGGTAATTTTCGAGAAGTTCACACAGCAATACAGAAGCCAGATATACCACAATGTAAAAGCTGTCTCCACTGGAAAAAAAAAAAAAAGAAACCAAAAAAGAAAAAGAAAGATCTAGCAATACTATAGTATCTATAGGTGAAGTCTGCGAAGAAAAGAAGTTTGGGGATATAAAAAAAAAAAAGAGATAAACTGATAAACCCCAGCCAATGATAAATTCCATTCGAAACCAACCTGTTAAATCACACACTTTCACACAGGGATTACATCCTAACAGCAGTCCTTAGCTATGCTGGCTAAGCACAACAAGAACTGAAGCTATAGCATTAGGCTGGGTTTGAGATTTTAAAGCAGAATCATGACTCTTTCTAGACTGCCCTGCTGAAGTGAACAAGGGAAGATGGATTGTTGCAATTATTGCCTGTGCAGACATTCTCAGAGTGAAAAAGGCAGACAGGGACATGTGTAGCTCCATATGATTATTTTAAACCTAAAACTCCCATAAACTAAGCAGTTCTCCATGCTCACTTTAAGCTATACTTCATTTTGTTTTTAAACCCTCTAATTAAAGCTATTCTTGAACCATCCCAAGTAGTCTGTTTCAGTAGTTCACAGAGCTTACTCCTTTTCTCTAACCCAGAGAAAGACTAGACTAATTTTGTGGCAAATTTTACTTGCCTTTTCTTCTCCCTTCCATTCATATCCACTAAGCCTTGTTAAAACACCCCCAGAAGATGATTTATACTTTTTGCAAAAATTCTGAACAATGTATCTAAGAGAACAGGTAATAATACTGAATTAACCTGAAGTACTTCCTGGACATACCTTGATTTTGATCTTGATCTAGAGTGCGATTCAGAATGTTTGGAAGCCCTCGATGGACTGCGAGATCCTGACCTGCTCTCCGATTTTACACGAGCAGGACTCCCAGCTGGAGATTTTGACTGGGAGCGAGACTCCTAACAAAGAAGACAGTATTACAAATGGTATTGGTTGTATAAATGCCTAACTCCTAACATTTAAAGTACAGTAATTCTATTTTATTGATTGCTCCTGAAAAACAAATGGTTAGGCAATACCCTCCAGAGCAAATTTCATTTTGCTAGCGCCCACTGTTAATATTGTATGCTCTCCTCAAATAGTTCCCTGCTTGAACCAGATCACCAATTCTCTATTAACTAAGCAATCATGCAAATTCATCTACAACTTGATCATACAGACACTGGAACATAAACCATACATTTACTTAACCTAGGACCCATTCATTCTTCCAGATTCTTTTAATTCTACTTCACTCTTGCTTTCTACTTTTCTTCATTCTTCATTGAGTTTTTCCATTTTTCATACTTCGTGTATTCTTCCCCAATTCAAACAATTCATTATAGCCTTAAAAAAAATTCAAGTGCTTCTATCTGACCAATCTTCTGTTCAATTTTTTCCCCCATTCAATTTTAATTTTCTGATCTTTAATACTTTTCATTAGCCTTCTTTTATCTTGATTTATCTTCCACATTCTTGGAAAAAACTCTTCAATCTCTTCACGAACATTAACCTTAATGGAAAAAGAACATTTAGTATATTTAAGCACGTGGGGATTATAAAACTCTGCTGGAGTTCAGATGTTATCTACCAAATTGAAATGCCAGCAGGTAAAGTGCAAGAAACTATTTTATAAAACAATTTTAAAAAAAATCTTTAGAATTGTATAAGTGTCTATGTTCTAACAACGAGCTTACTGAGTTCTCAGTGTTTTACTATATTTTCAAAGCTACCCTCCTCCCCTTTCAGATTCGTTTTTGCAAGATACATAGATGTACTAAAAAACTAATTAGCACAAATATATTAAAATTGATATCAGTAAGTGTGCTTCCCCCCCCCTAAAATAACAACTTTGTACTTCTCATTATTAAATAACCCAGATTCTACTCCTACACATTATTACTAGGCACTCAATTCAACAAACTGGCCAAAGATTTCCAAACAAAACCTATCTAATGCACATACTTACTCACATACTACATGCACATAGATATATGCAGGACAAATTATTTTTCTTCCTATGTTTTCTTCCTCATTGTTATCCTGTTTTCCTTGCATATAACTTAATCCATATAAAGCAAGATGTAAAATAGCGTATTTCAAAGCAATCCATTAAAAGGAAAGACAGGAGACTTTCTTGCATAATAATGCACACAATAGAAAAACTAGGAAAACAAGCAAACAAAGAGCAGGTTAGGATTACCTCCTGTTTCAGTATATAATATTTCTAAGGAGCCCAGCTATGCATAAAAAAAAGGGAAAGAAAAAGAAAGGAAGGAAGGAAGGAGGGAAGAAAAGATATGCTATATACATCTGTAACTTCAAACAATTGTGCAAAATTCTCTATTAAAAAAAAAAGCAAGTTGCCTTTCTACAAGTGTAACACTTCATTCCTATTTTCAACCTTTTTCCACCTGCTCATTCTCAGCACGTTTTCTCTCATCTTGTTGCTTACTCTGCCCATGTTAGGTTCAAATCTTCCATCTCCAGTTCAGTTCAAAGTACTCAAGAATTTAAGTCCTTTTAAAAGGACTCTTTCCTCATATTTTAAGACAATAAATCCACCATGAACAGAACTTGAAAGACCCCTTACTAACATCACAGCTAAAGCTGTACCCATACTTCTCCAGTTTACCTTGACAAAAGGATAAGAGACACACGGAGAACATCACCTATTGGAATGAAAGGCATGACACACTTAATGAAGGCTGATTTCAAAGTTTAGCTGTGACATGTGGCCCATAGTACCAGGTCTGCATTGCAGGCTATTCTTATTAAACTGGATATTCACTGATTTCAATGTCTTTCACTGAAACAAAGGAGGGATATGAACTTACATATTACCAAAATACTATTTGGTGTTTTTACTATATATCAAAAATTCCCTTAAAAATACATTTCCTTTTAGAGTCACTAACATGCTTTTTATGTACCTCTTCTCTATTTTTGTACTCCTCATTGTTGACAGCCTCATTAGATCTTCCCTTTACACTGACTACATCCCCTGAAACAATTCCCAAATCCTACAGGAATCTGTTCCTCTCCCCTCTCTATTAAAAGGGATCATCAATACAGAAAAAAATATTTAATATGACGCTGTTTAGGTTTAGAACAGCTCTTCCAATTAAAAGACAAGGGATTCATCCTCCTCAGTCCTTCCTTTATGAGGATACTGTGTTGTCAACATGCTTTACATTTGAAACACCACATCTTTAAGAACTTTGGAAATGTAAGAATAAAAGAAAACAGATATAGCACAATCTAGAAGTGTTGGGAGACAACAAAAATACTGAGGTCCCAAACACTTCCACACAATATAGTAAGTTAGCTTAGTGTCCTCAGTTAATCAATTGAAGCATTTTAAGATCTTGCTCACAGTGATCCCAGTAGTACCAATTCTGACAATCCATCTTGTCTGGCAACTTTAAGCTGCTGGAAGCGAACATTATATCATTCCATGCAGGTCAAGACCTTTCATAATTATTTGTATTGCCCCAAAGGGTTTAACTCCCATACAACTTCAAAATTGTGACAGAGGTGACAGCAGGAGTTCTTATACATTTCAAAACTTCCTCAAACAAAGAAACTGAAGACAAACTGCAGCTAAAGAGAGATTACCTGTTAGCAGTTGTATACTGTGTCTGTCATTGGCAGGCAATTACATCTCATCTTCTGATGCAACACACAGATCACCTAGTTATATTCTCCTACACAGCTTCAAAAGCAGAGTCTAAGGGAATCACAATAATCTGCAAGAGCTTAAGGATAATACTGAAAAAGTACCTATTAAGATTTATATCAGCATCACTAGAACCAGGGATTAAGAGATTCACAGCCTCAAGCAGTCACAGACATCTAAATTTTCCTCCTTTATTTCCATATAGGAAACAATAAATATCAGTCACAGTCATATCACAGACAGATCTGACTGTTCTGCACAAACAGTTTATATTCATTCTGCAACATGAGCACGAACATTTTGATTAAAAACAACTTAACATTCTTTTTTATTATGTTATCTTCAATGTCAGCAAAGAAACAATTCTACTAGCCAAAGCATTAAAAACTAGGTTCTTCACCAGTCCTAAAGCAAACTAAAAATTCTGGTCTCTGGTCCATTTTTAACCCAGACCTAAATTCAACTATTGTTCAAGACAGAGAAGGCTATAGTTTCTCTCTTGATCCTCAGCATTTTTGTACCTTTCTGTTCTAAAGATCCTCATCACTTAAGGGCCACAGTCAAGACTATTTCTTGGACTCAAGTTCTCATCCCACAATTATCTTACAAACAACTGTGTATTTTAATGCCTTCTGGTTTACTGTGCAACTGTTTAGCCACTTTTCTCACGCTTATAGGTTTGCAGACAGCTACATACGGTGACCATGTGAAAGAATCTATGTTCTCTGTCACTACAGCATGTAAGGTAGACAGACAGCTAACTACCTAACATTTTTCAAAGCAGACTTCTATTTTTAAACAAACACTGCACCTGCCAACTATGTTTTCCACTTGAAAAATAATAATAAAAACTGTATACTTCCTTAAAAGAAGAGGTGTATATACTGGTGGACAGGATTAATGATCCACCAGCTAAGGAGTAGAACTTGAAGCCAACGAAATTATAGGTGAACAGAAAATCTAGACAGCAGCTTCATAGCATAGCTTCATTCCGCTAGATAAGAAAATGAAGAACTAAAACCTGCTACAGAAAGCACTGAAGATTATTTTTCATCCCGGACACCATTTCTTTTCTCAGAAAGAGCAGCATGGAACAAAGTGATATGGACAGGGCATGATCCTCCCTCTCCCACAGGACCTCATAATCATATAAATTCAATAACTGATTAACTTATCAACAGCTTAAGATGAGCCAACTGAGCAAGACAACAGTCCTGTCAATATTTCATTCATAACAGCCCAACTGTTAAAATCATGTAAGTGCTTGTGTCAATTATCTTCCTTACATCCCTGAAAAAAGTGATGCTACTTTCTAACACAGTTGAGAAAAAAAAAAACAATAAAACAATGCAAACAGTTCTATGTAGAGTAGAACTGCAAGAATCTTCAGAAACATTCATTTAGAATAGCCCACCCAGAGGACATGATAAAGAAAGAAAAACTAACAAACAAAAAACCCTAGAAACATCGTCCTTTCAGTCCTGGTGAGGCCGCATCTGGAGTATTGTGTCCAGTTCTGGGCTCCACAGTACAGGAGGGATGTGGAGCTGCTGGAGAGAGTCCAGCGCAGGGCTACAAGGATGATCAGGGGCCTGGAACATCTGCCCTATGAGAAGAGGCTGAGGGAGCTGGGCCTGTTCAGCCTGGAGAAGAGAAGGCTGAGAGGGGACCTGATCAGTGTCTATAAGTACCTCAAGGGAGGGAGTGAGGAGGATGGTGCTGGTCTCTTTTCAGTGGTGGCCACTGACAGACTAGAGGTAATGGCCACAAACTGAAGCACCAAAAGTTCCACAGGAACTTAAGGAAAATTTTTTTTAACAGTGAGGATGACAGAGCACTGGAACAGGCTGCCCAGAGAGGTTGTGGAGTCTCCTTCTCTGGAGATCTTCAAAACCTGCTTGGACGCAGTCCTGTGCCACGTGCTTTTGGTGACCCTGCGTGTGCAGGGGGGGTGGACTAGATGATCTCTAGAGGTTCCTTCCAATCTTAAGCATTCTATGATTCTATGTCCTTGTCCTCATATTTGTGTTTTTCATGCCTTACCATTTCAGAGTGTGACAGAAAGGGTGTGTCACAATTTAAAGCGAGACTCTAAATTAAAAATAATATGAAGTTAACTTTCACTTTCTATAAAAACATACGAGAAGTGAAACAGGAGGGGGGAAAAAAATCCCCATGAAATACTAAGAAATCTTAGTTGGAATTCATTTGGCCTTCTTAAGAAGAAATACAAACAACATGTAGGGAGAGGAAAAAACAACAAAAAAATTAAAAAAAAATACCCCCCCAAAACATGCACAAGAGCTCCAGCAACCATGCGAGCTAGCAAAATGGTTGTTCAGGCATTAGAGGTGAAGAGAAAAAAAAAATTAAAATAGGATGAAAAAACATAGGCAACCAAAAAAAGAGCTAGAAAAATGAAACAGATGGCCAAATTCACTGGATGAAACTGTCAATATAGTGGCACCTTATATATGAGAAAAGAATGATTCAATTTAAACACCATTTTGGCAGAAACCTATCAACATTTCCTGAAGTTTACAAGTTAACTTTTGTCTTTAATCTATGTCCTATCACTTTAAGCTCAAAAAAAAAACCAATTCCTTAATAACCACTCTTTATTAATATTTAAACAGTGAACATAATAAGCTTCTGTATGAAAAGACAAACCCTACGTTGTGCTGCCTTGAAGGCAGATATATTTATTATGTCAGCAACATTAACAAACTCTATGCTCTTATCTGATACCACTTCGATAAGAAAAAAAAAAGTTTCAGCTTTGCAATTTACAATTTATCTCTTCAATGAGGCTTAAGTATTTGCCTGTTCAGAGAAGGTTTATTTATTAACAGTTTGATTAAACAAAGAGGGTTTAAACAAACAAACAAACAAAACGGGACTATCACAGCACTTTTCAAACTACTGCAGACTGACTTGCCTGATTTCTATACATTTTGAAACGAAAACTGCCTCCCTTTCCACTGAAGTGGCACATTGCCACTACTGGAGAGATTTACCACTACAGTCACCTAAAGAGACTTCCTCAAATTTTGTCTGAAGCAAAGCAGCAAATCTTAAGATTAATCAGACTTAGGCAGCTAATATTAGAATGTGTAGGAAATAAGTTTTTGTTGAATGGAAGCTTAATGAAGAAATAAGGCATTGGCAATTTATCATGTCCAAAAGTCACTTGCATAGGCATGAACTATGCATACTTCCCTCAAAAAGATGGCTCACATTCAAAAATCGTGCATTTCTTTAAATGATTATTAGATTAAGCACAATACAATATTGTGTAGAAAGCAGGAAGAGGCATCTCATGATGAGAATCAAGGAAGACAAGAAGAGAATTGGAGTTCTAAAATTGAGTTCTACCTTTGTTCTGATTTAGAGATATACTTTAAATAAAATTATTAATAAAATAGTATATTGATAGAAAAACCCTACATTTTTCAGATTATGGAAAGCAAATTTATCAGAAGCTCAAAAAAATAACTTATCAAAGCTGGTAAGTGGGGTTTCTAGATTGCAGGCTTGTTCAGATCACAATTTGTTCTGCGTTCTGGAAAACCTTACAAAGTTACATTGCAGACTATATGCCTGAAGAGCAATGTGTTATTAGCAACAACCAGACAAACACAAAAAGGAAGTGAAACTCAATCCTTGCTTGATTCTGCCTGTTCCCTGACAACAGTAGAAGAGAAAAAGCCTCATTTGTCTAACCAACTCAAAAAGAACATTCAATAATGATAAAAAAAAAAATTCTGGAACTTTTCCAAGATTCAAGTCACTGGATCAATAAGAAAAAAAGATTTTTCTGATATTCTTTCTAATGTCCATACCTTAACTCTAGCAATTTCCTATATCCCGGTATAAGATTTCATTGCTACTTTTAGCAATTTTCATTACAGCTTTTCATCTACACTGATGAAATGTGAAAGAACAAACTGAACTGCCTTAATTTTGTGGTATTTAGATATTTAAAAGCCCATCACAAAATCAGATTAGTTAAATTTTAAACTAAATATTGTGTGTAGGAGAGAAAGATTGGGGGGAGGGGATGCAAAGCAGAGGAGGGAAAAAGGGGGCAAGGGAGGGAAACTAAGAGAACTGAAATCTCCTTAAGAGTTCTCCTTTGCGGCAACTTCCAGGAAAGCAGGTTTTTGTTGGTGGTGGTTGCCTTTTTACCACACAAAATAAATGCAGGTTTTCCAGTTTCTTTCCAGGTTCCTTCACCAATTGGAAATGTATGCCATACTCTCACAGATCTGTGTGTGTGTACGCACATACAAACTAAAGCACTAAGACATTCAGTGCATAAAATAAAACTTCTACCCAATTTGGATAACAGATTAAAAACTAAACTTCCAGCAAAAATGAAATATAAAACATTGCAGCCTAAAGTATCGCTTGTTATTTTAACTATTTTTAATAACATAAGCAACAAAAAATGACTAAAGAAACCATACTGTTCAGGAATACAAAATGATAAATAAAGAGTTGCAATCATGTCAGTTGCACGTGGAGGAGGAGGAAGGAGAAAAATAAAAGAAAAAGAAGGAAAAAAAAAAAAAGGCAGGCAACAGTGCCATATACTGATTCAGAAATTCCACTACTAGGGGAGAGAAAAGAATAAATGTTTTCCAAATGGAAGCTCAACAGGGTAAGCAGCCCTCTCCAACAGGTAATTTTTTCACCACCAAAAAAGAACAAGCCAACTGAAGTAGCAGTCACGGAAACAGAGAAACTGCTAAACAGGGCTTCTTAGTGTCAAAATACATTTTTTTTTAAATCCACTTCCACTTTTGGCGAATGTGGAAGGAAAAAAAAGTTAGAAAAATACCGAAGTCAAACAGCCATACCAGCTCTGTAACACTAACAATAGATGCATAATAAAATATTAGGCAGAAAAAAAAAAAACTTAACACAAATTCTATCAAAAAACTTCAGTGGGACAAGAAAAAAGCGCAAAAATAAAAAAAAAAACTGTATACTAAATGGTTCAAGTAACAAATTAAAGAACAAAGCACAAAACATACTCACTGCTCTATTTTTTCAGACTTAACTGAAATATAAGCCAGTTTTCCCTTCACAGATTAGTCTGCTAAGCTAGAAAGAGCGTAGCTACCTTTGTCAAAGCAAACAACACAAGAACAAGTTTTGTTTACCTCACCTGAGGAACCAGCAGCAGGCACTGCACAACCAAGCACAGCACACTCGGCCTGGGGAATGCTTTTTAGCTAACAGTACAACGGAGTAACGATAATTCCATAAAAACATCGCTCTTTCAAAATTTCATTGCTCCTTTCCCCAAGGCAGTAACTCTATAAAACAGCAAAGCTGCTGTCACTGGTTCATCAGAGAAAGTCACCAAAAGGATGCTCAGGTGTCCTTCTAAAGAAACTCCTTAAGAGTCAATAACAACAAAAAATCCTGCAAAATCAAAAGAGCAAATGCTGGAGTGAGGATAAGGCACGTATCTCATTCATGTTTCAAGCACTTCTAAATCCTGCTTGCCCTGATCATCACACGGGGTGGCGGGGGGGTGGCAGACTGAGAGGCAGAAGATTCAAGTGGGGAAATAAAAGAGAAGGGACAGGTCAGATGTGTCCACAAAAACAAACAAACAAACAAACAAAAAAAAACCCGCAGCAATCCAAGGACATAGATAGAGAAAAAACAGGCCTGACAAGGCTAAGGACCGCAGCAGCTCGCTGAGAAGGCCCGTGGCTGGGTGCAGAGCAAGTTTCAAGGGTTTTACAAGGAAGGCCGTGCCCCTCGCGACGGCTGCAGGAGCCCGAGCCGAGGAGCAGCGGCCGCGGGCGGGAGAGGCCCCGCACCCCCCGC
>NW_010586755.1:103796-120775 GCF_000705375.1 Tinamus guttatus
TGCCGCGGGCTCGCGGCGCCTGGCGAGGGCAAAGCGCGCGCTCAACCCTCCCGGGGACAGCAGCGCCGGGCCAGGGCCGGGCCAGCGGGTCTCTGGGCTAGCGGACGGGGCGGTGTCAGGGCGTTATATAATGTATAGGGCATTCTGACAGCGAGGGGGGCGAAATAATGTGTCCTTCTTAAAATGGGATTTAATCGCTTTTATATAAAGTCGCTGCTGATATTTTAAGTACTTTTTTTTTTCACTCTGCATGAAATTTGTTTCTATAAATATTGACGATGTGCAGTCATAGCTGTTCTGTGTTTCTGTAGCCCGGTTAATCATTTATTGTTACTAAACTTCCTCTTCAGTTCCCTAATCTAACATGATAGTATCCTGCAAATTCTCTTTTATGTATCTCATTATCTAAAAGGCACTGACAGCTGGAACAGGGTGCGATTCCTGTGTTTCTGTGCCGCAGAGCAGTTCAGAGAGGAATTTTTGTTCAGCCCTGTGACATGATGTAGGGTCTTTGTACTGCAGCTTAGAACAGCTTAGTGATGGGTGATTTTTCTTAGCGGGTGGGTGGGAAATTGGGAGGGAAGTGTGACAGTTTTTCACTTTGCAAGGTGAGCTTTCTTGGAATCGTGACTCTTTCAACAAAACCTTTGGAATATAAATACAACGTAATAGCTAGGAATGTATGTGGTTTGCTCTAACTCGCTGCGATTTAGTATTTATCGTAAATCAAATGTCATGAATTGCTTTTTTCACTGCTTATAAGAATATCAAAGAAACAAGGGGAAGATAAAAGCATTATACTGTAAGTAGCATCTTGTTCTAGCATCACAAGTGGAGAGATTGTAGTTGTAGCTCAAACATGGAAGTTTTTTGCTACCTTTTTCCCATTTTAATAGCTAGAGATACCCACGCGTGTATAATGCCTGAATTATTCTGGCCCCTCTTTTTCATTTTATGTGTTGCAATATGTAAGTATTTAATAATTCATTCCAGCTACTTGATAGTTCCAGGGTTTTAAGCAATTATGTGGGATTTCCTTTGGTCTGGTAAATAGGTGTTTTTCCTAAAGCAGATGTTACTTAGGTTACTTCTAGTTTAGAGCTTTTGTGTTCTCTTCTGTTACAGATGCCTTTTGGCTCCTAGCTAGTTGAAGGAAATATTGGTATTAGCTAATCACATATTGTTTAGCTTCAGGGCTAGAGGTCATTTAACTACTAAAAGTAAAATATTTCCCCTGGACATCATGGTCTCTTCTTGTACCTTCTCCATGAATAGTTAGGGACACCAGTTCTTGCATCTTGCTCAAACTATAATTATTATAAATGTGTGCTATCAGCTGTGTAGTGTCATCTGTGTATATCTGAAGAAAAGCAAATATCGAAATAGCCATTAAGTTGTTTCCAGTAGTCATCACAAATCTGCTGTGCAGCTCAATCATTTCTACAAGAATGTGCTGTCCTAGTGCAGGTTCACTGCTGGAATGCACTTGACCTGGTATTTATTATTTGACAAGCTTTTTCAGCCATGTTTGCAGTCTGGTACCGTTAGGTGGCCTGGGTTTTCTCGAGTGTTATTAATAGCCTTCTAAATCTTCTTGTAGCATTTTTGATTTTACTTTCCTTACTATTTGCCTGTGTAACTTCAAAGCAGCCTTTGTAGGTGTAAAATATAGTATAGACAATGCTAAATTCAAGAGGGCTTGAAAGGTATTCCACTGGGGTAGAGAAGGTGAATTTAATTTGTCTGGTTACCAGGAACCTTCCAGAATACAAGCCGAGTACCTTTGCCCACTAAAGGTACATTTTCGTGGTAAAGCTTCAGTGCTCTTTTTTTGTTCCTGTTCTGTGGACTTAGTTCTTGTGTGTGCTACACAGTGTGCACGTGTATGACTGGTTCTGCAGGGACAATCTTTCCACCACTGCAGCAGTGACTTTGCTATTTCATTTTTTTTTCTTTAGTTCTCTTTAAAATGTTTGCTGAAATGCCTCTCTTCCCAGCAGCCTACATTCATGATCTTAAAAGTATGGCTTTCTGCAAAACTAGCTAATTTTAGCTATGCCTTCTGGCCTCAAAAGGAAGTTTTGAATTCCTCTGTGATTTGGAAGGTGAGGTGCAAACATAGCTGTGAAATCTCATGCCAGAGCAGGGCTGCTTGCTAGGGCTTCACGAGTGAATATTGTCATAGCCCGGTGTTAAACAGCAGCAAAAGAATTGTGGCAATCCTACAAGAGGCTAAGAAGGTACCCGATGCTGTCTCGTAACTGTGGTTCTGATGAGCAAGGGTCTTGCTATAGTCGTCTGAAAGATGGTGATAAAGCCTATGGAGAAGAGTGTGCCAGACAGAGGGAAGACCCTTAAAGAAGCTGATATGGAGCTGTGGGAACATTCTGAGGCCCAGATGGACCTCGTGGGAGGAGGGGGACTTCAGTAAGTATAATAGTCTGTACCATCGATATGTGCTTTCTTTATTTTTTTCACATCCCTTGCCAAGTCATTTTCCCTCTCAAAATCTTGACTGACCGCCTACAGGCAAGGAACAAAGAATTTCTGTTTTTAAGTAGTTGGTTTGTTTTATAAGCCTGCACTGACGGCAGTAGGCAAAATAAAGAAAAATAATACCAGGATATTTTAAAGAACCAAAAAACATTTCCAAATGCATTCTTAAGCAAAATCCTTAGACTTAATGCAAAGCAAAGACAAATGTTGGCAGGGAAAATGTCAAATAAAAACAATGCAAATAGGATTCCATGTGTTTAATAAGTGTTACTGCAACATGAAGGCAACCTAGTGTTTGGGTATTAAAATGATTTTACAGCAGAGCCATTGTAAACTTGTGGGTTTTTGAGTCTAAAGCAGTATTTTTTTGCTTTCAGCTCAAAGTCCACCTACAAAACGGATTGTCTGTGAGCTGCCCTTAGAGGCTCGTGGAAGGTAAAGCTGCTCTTGTGTCCAGGCGTGTGTTTTGAGGCGGTCACAGCAGCTAGTCGGCCGTGACCATACCTGGCTGCTTCCAGAGCTGTCACTCACATTGGCTGCGGGTGGCAGGAGCACGTACTGAGATTTTCTTTCCTCTTTTTTTGCACCAGTGTGAAAGAAAACTATAGATATTCTGGGTAGTTTCTCATCTTTTTATTGCTGTTTCATTAATTCCAGTGATGACTTTTTGAGATTTCATTTGGATTGTCCCTTGAAAATATCCCCTGAAAGTGGGGTAGCAGTAAAGCATGGGATTTCTTCTGCTTTCCTCCTCAGAGTTCCTGGGTAATTCCAAGTCTGGAGCCCACAGAGGCAGAGAATAAAGGAGCGTGTTGTGGCAGAAGGCATAAAGACGGAAAAGGCACCAAGCATTAGGCAGCTCCTTTGGCTACGTGTTAAAAAAGTGGCACAGAGCAGCTGAAAATGGCAGTCCAGCACCCATCGTTGTGGTGGGCTGTTTTTTTTTCTCCTGGGAAGATGTGGTCTTAGGCATTTCTCAGATAGAACAGCACCAGACCACACAGCTTTCTCCTTGACCCCTGTAGGTGTTAATACCACTTGTTTTCTCTTGGATGCTCTTGAGCCTCGTCAGCACCCAGGCCAAGCGTTCGGACGGGCTCTGATGCCTCAGACTTTGCTGAGGCTTTTCAGAGGTGATACCCATCTGTCTGCTCTCTCTGCTGGTATGTTCTTCTCTTGACTTCCTGAATTTTATAGCAAGAATAATACACGTCCTTAACGTGCTGAGAGTTCATCTTGTGAGGAGACAGCCCAATTGTGGTTGCAGCCTCCTAGGGACATCCAAAGCTCTTGGTTGTTTGGCCCTTAGTAGGGCTGCTCTTTCATAGTGCTGTGCAGTTGTTTGGGAACCAAAGGGTGCTGTTGGTCTATGAAAGTTGCCATTGCCTGTGTTCCAGTACAGGGAAATGGTTTTACTGGCATCTTTTTGGAAACTTGCTTTTAAAAAAATGTGAGAGCTGTGATTCCTCCTGCACAGCGGTTTTCAGTGTGAATGAAATGTGCAAAATGATTTGTTTAAGGAGGCGTGTTTATGAAGAGAGAGGATTGGAGGGAGGTAATTTGAGCATGTGCCCTTTTTTATTATTATTATTCCATCACAGTTGAATTAAGTGCACTGAAAATTATCTCTCCGTCTGTTACTTTGTAAGTATTGCCAGATATCCTTGTCCTGTATAATAGGATATACTCAGTTTCTTTGGGCACCTGGTTGTCAGCTGCACCTTGTGCAGAATTTTCTGCTACCAAACTGACAGCCACCTAAGATGGCAAACTACCAGCAGGCGAGCACTGCTGGCACAGCTCTGATTTTTGGTGTCCCTGCTCTGGGAAAACCTTGGCATGCAGCTCCTGGAATCTGTGCCTCAAGGTGCTTATGTCATAACCCTATGATTAATCATCAAAGGTCAGAGGGAAGTGGTGGGGGGAAATCTGGGAAATCTGCAAAGGCTTAAAAAGGAAGAGTAATGGGGTAGAGATAATAAAACTGTGAAGGCATCTCCCGGTGTTTTGTAATGTGCTGCACTTTTTTTTTTTCCTGATGCATATTTTGGATATTGTGATGAAGGATCAGATGGCATCATTTGTTGTTTACTAATGTAGTCTCTCACTGCACTGAAGGACGTTTGATGCCAGAACTTTAGTAGAAACTTCTAGTATAGACATAATTTTAGTATGCTAATTTTAAATATTCAATGCTTCATAAAGTTGTTGCACTTCCACTGATATTGTAATAAATTCTAATTTTGTACTGTACAATTATTTTTAGTAATTACTAATGTCAACTTCTACTTGTACTGTCCTAATTTCTGCCTTTTTTTTCCCCAAGATTCCCTCCACCTGCTTCGTCTTTGTGATGTTAGTTGGATGCAGCCTTCTATGACAGTACCTGGCAGGTCCCTTTTTGTTATCTCTGTCATTATAAATCACTCTCGCTGTTTATATAGTTAATAATGACAATTATTCACAAAGCCAGGCTTGCTTGTGAATTCACTGTGTCAGACTGCTGTTGATCATAATTTGGCAGTGAGGAACAGATTAGTATTATGGTAGCAAGTAACACATTGAGTAAGATTCCGATTTATCAAAGTTTCTTTCTTAATATATCAGTTCTTTAAAGACCTAACTCTTTGTATAAGTCTCTAGGGTATTCCTGAGGAGCTACTGCCTGAATATTTGGTATTGTATCTTTCAAATTTACATAAGCAAAGAGGTGGCTTTATTGGACAATATGCTAGTGATACTATTTTCAATGCATTTTGGGGGCCTTACCTTAAAAATCTTTGTAACCTTGAGTGTAATGGCATAAATACAGTGCTTAAGGCTCTGAATGTGGCTTTCATTTTCGCTGTTCTTTCCTCCTTTTGGCTCTATTTTGCAGCCAGCTTTTGTTATGCTTTTGCTAAAGCATAACAGCATTACTGCTGAGAATACCTGATGCAGAATTAAGGTAGCCTGCTCCTTTCTTGTAGCTAGTCATCTCCATCCATCCATCTTTTTTTTTTTTTTTAAGGAACATGTCACACAGTTTTAAAAACAGTTTTGATTTTTTTTTACCCTCTTGATGCTTGCAACCACTCATAGCAGTTCAGGAAGGACGGGTTCCTTTTGTCCAGACCAGAAAAATGCTGACAAAATATTTTTAGGGAGCTGAGATGAGGAACCTGCCACTGCCTCATATGTCCTCTAAGTGCTGCTCACTGCAGTGCTCAGCTGCCTTCATGAGCTGAAAGGGCAAAGGAATAAGGTACATTGTGACCTTTAAGGTATTTGAATCTGCCTTTTTTTCCATCCCCTCCTTGTTTTCAAACTCCTTAGGTTTGTTTCCAAAGGTGCGTAGGGTTCCTCCTTGCTTAGGGAATTGCTGTGTTTGGTGTTGTATGTGAATATGGGCTCTGGTGTTTACTGGGAATAAGTAAAGCAGAATGTGAAGAAATCTTTGCAACAAGGTTGAAATGTGATGTTTTGCAAAAATAGGGTGATTTCCATGGAGTACAAACAGTATTCAAACCTAGGTCTGGTATTACTGGTGAGTTAATAAGCAGTAACCAGTTACTAGTAAGAGATACTAAAACTTTGCTTTAGTTTTAGAGTGTCTATTGGATTGTAACTTTTTTTTCCTTTGTTCTCCTTTTGCGTCGTGCGCTGATGGTCACTCCGTGCTTGTGGTGCGGGAGCACAGCTCAGAGGCTGCCGTGGGCCAGGTCGAGCCGCGCTCGCTGCCGCGCGGGTGGCCGCGTCCCCGGAGCCCTGCGCTTGGCAGGCTCCTTGCGCCAGAGCTCGGCAGCAGCGGCGGTGGCGAGAAGCAAACTGCGTGTGTTTATGAAGGGCAAGTCTAGCCTCAGAGGTAGATAGATAGATATGCATATATATATTTGAATTGTCTCTAGTTGAAGATAAGTTTGAAATATTCTCACTTTTCCCAGAGTCCTGCAGTTGCCTTTCTGCCCGCATAGTCATCTCAGTTTTACTACATTCCCTCCTCAGACTTTCATACTGTATCTTGGCTGTATCCCTCCATCTTCAGCCTTCCCCTTCTGTCTCAGAAGGGGTGGTAAGAATGTAAAACATGCCCAGCTCCATGTCCCTTCTGCCTTTACTTCCTGCCCTGCTTTGAATTTTCCGTTCCCGTAAAGCACTTCCAGGCTGGGAGAGCAGTGAACCTGCAGGTCCTGCTGGGCTGAGTCAGGGAAGAAGAAAGTCTTAGGCAGTGGCAGAGAAGGAGAAACCAAGAGGATGAGAGAAAAGGAAGATGGCAGGAGACTTGGCTTCTCCTTCCAAAGCATACCATTACCTCATGGGATAGTACCTGTGAGCTACTGAAAAAGGTCCATTCTGTAGGCAGGTTTTCTTTAAATCGGAGGTATTTGTGCAAAGTAGTACTGACCTTTTAGAGCAACAAGAGGTAAAACTTAAACAATCTCTCCTTCTTATTGCACTATTTTCTTCTGAATATGCACATCTGCTCCTTCCATGCATTTTTTTTTTCCCTACTTGCAAATCACACTAATATAACCTTGTTTTTCATCTTGTCGCTCTGTCCTGCATAACCTTGGGAAGGGTCTTGCAGACAGGAGTGTGCTGAGGGATACTAGGAGATGTGCATGTATCAGAAAGGAGGAGGAGGAGACCAGATCTCTTCTCTGCAGAACTTTGCAGCTTTGCTGAAATTCAATAAAATGCCTTTGCCGCACTGGAGGAGTGGCTGGTGCAAACAGCCCTGTTTATTTTAGTACCTCTTTCACCCTGTCCAGTGTCAGTGTTTGGGTGTTATGCCATATGCCCACAACACTAAATCCTTGCTCTTCACCAGGCTCGGTAGCTCTGTGTGTGCACTGTGAATCCCAATACACATGGCAAAGGCCCAGCCTGTAGTTCCTCCTGCTCCTTGGCAGGAGTTTACTCAATCTGTTCCTCTTGGCTGGGACTCTGCTGCTGGCTCGTGATCTCGTTTATAGTGTGACAGCAGCGTTATTCCCATTCCAGAGCTCTGCAGCAATCGTGTCCGCTAAAGGCTTTCGGGATGAGGTTTGCGTGGAGAAGATCTGTGGAGAGCAGAAAGTCACTACAACCCTGCAAAGAGGACCTGTGGTGTTTTCAGCTTCCAAATAACAGAGGTTGAAATATTTATGTGTGTAAAACAGATCTTTGAGGAGGGAGGTTGGAAACTTGTGGTTTTCTCTTTGAGAGATGCTGTTTGCTTCTCAGCCCTCGTGTGAATACCCTCTTTCTGAACCTAACCTACAAGTGTTTCTCTCCTACGTGACACCATTGAGGGACTGCGTAGATGCAGAATGACAGAGGTGCAGTTCACACTTCGAAGCCCAAGGCAGAGCCCTGGATTTTGCAAAGAGCTAGGGAAAAGGAGTCTTGGCTAGCCTGTGTTTGGGGAGGCTCTGTCCCACATATCCATAGCTGATACTATGGCAGATCACATCTTTGTGGTTGCTTCTCTATTTCATATTTTTAAAAGTCTCCTTTTTTTCTTTTTTTATCTTAAAAGTGGTTTTTGAGGGGACAAGTACATTTTCTGAATTAAAAAAACAACGCATTGAAGTCATGGTAGGAGGTGGGATGCTAAATTTATTGCACATTGGCTATCTTTGCCACTTGTGTCTGTCCCTTTGGCCTGCCTGCGCAAAGCTCCAGCAGAAACATGAACGCGGGAGGTAAGCCCCAAGTGAGAACACCCTTGCCGCTTGTGTGGGCAGTAGACCAATGTACAGCAGCATAAAACTCGGTCAGGTGGACAGGTGAGGTGATGAAAAACACTGTGGAGCTCTGTTAAGTTTAGATCAGTGGTTAGCACGTTGAGAAATATGGTCTAAATATTCTAAACTAATCCTATCGATTGAAAACAGAGGCCTGAGAAGTAGCACTGTGGAAATCCCAGTAGGGAGCTCTGCTAAATGTGTAGCTGCAGTCCAAAGTACTGATGTCAGATTGAAGGTGGGAAGGGATGGAGGCTACTGTGGCAAACATACTATTATATCAAATAAATAGTTTTATCAAGACTTCTGGATGAAACAATAATAACTTTCTCACAAAAAAAGGTGCTGCATAAGTGGACAAGTTTCGGAGATGGCTGAAAAATGAGAAATGTGAAGTAACAATGCACATGTGAAAAGACTGAAAAGGTTCATTTAATGGAAAATGAGAAAGAGGGTACATATACACCCTGTGTTGACATCAATTCTTGGGCATTCAAATGTATGCATTTATAACCAAATGGGACCGGAATCTAATTTTTTTTACCCCCTAATGGTTGCTCCAAGTTAGGCTTTAAAATATAATTCAGTTTTAAAAGCATGGGGCTTGAAGTGTTCACCTTCAGGCACTTCCATGTGAAAATTTTAGTTGTGTTAGTCCTGCAAGTTTTCATGTTCAAATGTCTTTTTTTTTTTTCTGTAAACGCAGAGCCTTCTGAAGATGTCTGCCTCACTGTTTCAAACCGTCTGGAGGTTCCCCTTCTAACTGTGGAAGCTTTCCTACCATTTGCTGTATTTCTGAAGCCTTGATTTATTGAGGGATCAAAATTGGCTCCTATGGTAAGTTTTTTTTTTTTTTTTTTTATATATATTTTCTTTATTTTTTATTTGCTTGCTTGTTTGTTTGAGTACTCTCAAGATCCTAAGACTGCGTGGAACTTCTTATTGGTTTTACTTATTAGCAAAACACTAAACTGAGAAATTTCTTAATGCTATGCTGGGCTGATGCACAGGATTAGTTTAAGAATCTCTGTTCTGCATTTTATTGTTCTTACTTATCTTTTGCTTCTAAGTGAAGTATAAAAATGAAGCGAATGATTTCACAAAATCATTTTTTTTCATAGATATATCTACGTAACTCAGAATGTGTATGTATTGAAAAACTTTTATAGAGAGGCCTTTTAAAATGCATTTGAATGTAATGTGCTTTCCAATTATGGTATTTAAAACACTTGAGATGATTAGTAGAAGCATTTATGTATTTTTGAGGAAAAATGGCAGAAATAAGAAGAGGAAACATTGTAACAACATGCGAGGTAAAGATAAGTATACTTCTAAGCAGATATAAATCCACATCTGTTTTATAGACTATGCAGTAGGATTACATTTGGAAACTGGTATTTTTCCTTGATGTCAACAAATATGGCAGTTTTTAAGCAGTTTTGAATAATCAAGTAATGTTTTACAAATTTCAGGAATCAAGAGCAATACGGAAGAGATGTATTCAAGATGACCCCGCCGCAGGATTTTTCACTTTGTAGAAGTTGTCTTTTTGTTTAGTATGTAAAATAATTTGACAAAATCAGCTTCAATTTCTTATCTCAAAATAAAGATACATCCAAGGCCTTCATCAGAAATGTTTTTAACATTTTCAAGAAAAAGTGCATCCCAGAAACTGAGTTTATTTTTGCTAGTTTTTGGAATCATTTGGGGTTTGATGTTGCTACGCTACACATTCCAGTATCCCAGGCGCCAAAGCAGCAGCGAGTTGCGTGAACAGATATTAGACCTAAGTAAAAGATACGTCAAAGCACTTGCAGAAGAAAATAAAAAAATAATGAATGGTGGCAGCGGAGCTTCTATGGCAGGATATGGTAAGAGAAAAAGGATGCTGGTTGTTCAAATACAGTTTCCTTGAAAACTGTAGAAATATATAAATATATATATATATACACTTTTTTTTTCTTCTTCAGGCAATGTTAACTGCACTTTGAGAGCAAAAAAAAAAACCTCCAAGATTAACTGATTTGATTTTTAGCTTATTCACTGCAGCTGAAATTTAAGATGTGGTGAAATGTAACACTTGAGAATAGAAGGCTTTTGTAGAAGAGTTTGTTTGAGACACAACTCAAAACTCAGTGAATTAGTCCTCATTGCTAATTTCCTGAGTTGCGCTTACCAAGGCCATGAAAACAGCTTTTCTTGGTAATTACGACCTTTCAGCTTCAAGGCCCTGTAGCTTCTCTTGAGGGAAGCCTACTCTGAATTCCTGGTTAATCCCCTAGGTGTTAGGTTTGAAGGAACTAGCTGTCTATGTTCTGTCAAAAATAAAGATATATCCGTGAAAATAAGGGTAATGTAAGGCTTAAAAAGAAATAATGAAAAATATATGTTTTGGTTTTATATTTTAAGATTTATATTAATATACTTGAATACTTCTTTCCTGTGGAATCTTTAAGAGGCTGGTTTCTACCAGTAGTCCAATAAGCTTGTAGGTACCCTTCTAAGAGGACTAACAGCAGGAGTGTACCTGAACTCTTTGCTGCAGCTCAGGAAGTAGGAGGCAAGTCTAGATGAGCAGAAAGCAGCCAGGGAGGCTGGGAGGAGGAGGGCAGTGCCAAAATGTCCTGCCTTTGTGGCACTACGGAGTGTCAAAAATATGTGTCATCTGTTAAGTTTGTTATTATTTGAAGTCTTCGATGACTTCCTTCCTGAATTATTTTCTGGGAGATTCTATTGAAAAGATAAGATGCAAATATGTCAAAATAGGAGTTCTTTTCTCCACACAGTTAGTAATAGGACCTAACTGTTGCTGCCGTTTCCAGCTGATCTTAAGAGAACGATTGCTGTCCTTCTGGACGACATCCTGCAGCGCCTGGTGAAACTGGAGGGCAAGGTGGATTACATGGTGGTGCGCGGGCCCCGCGGGCTGCCGTGCTCCCGTTTGCCACAAGCCGCTTCGTTGCTGGTAGGGCAGAGCAGTAGCTGACTCCAAAGCTGCGCGCGCTGTTCTGCTGTAGACTGTGCTGGGTGTCTGTCGGCTTAACTTCTGTGCGTAGGGTTCCCAGAGCATTGCCGCATCGCCGCTGCGCAGTTCTGCTGAAGTCATCTTTGTCTCTAAAGATATTTTAGTATCATGATTCGGTGTTGTATGCCGTGGGATGCTAACCATAAATGGAAAGCATTGGAAAATGTTTCTAAATATATTTATTTAACTATAAATAGAGCATATCTTTTGGATAGATGGGCAGTATTGTAGCTTTTTTTCGTGATCTGCTTTTAAACAGAGATAAGTAAGAAAATATATTATTGCTATTAGAAAATGTTAAAAAAATACTTAGAGTATTTTGTTACTCATTTATTTACTAAAATGGTGTTAAATTGAATATAACGTTGGAGGTAATATTTTAAAATTGTGACCCAAAGAATGTCTTTATTTGCACTGTCTGAATAGTTAGAGAGAATTTACTGTATATTTAAGAAAATCAATTACACTAAGGAAAAGTCTTAGGTAGTAACACTGTCCAGGTATATCCCTGAGGCCAGAATTAGGGCAGTTAGATTATCAAAGGTAAAACATAATCTGTGATTGAGATCTTTTGTGATTATTTCTTACAAAGATATTTAAGTGTATGTATTTTGTAATTGCAGATAAAAGTTATTTAAGCGACAAAACCATTTTTGAGAATGTGAATACTGTTTATTTTTGTTCATTGCTATTTCTTTGTAACTTTTTAGTACTTTGCAATTTGTGATGAAGATAGCACACCTTCTCCTTGATCTGTATTTTTTTGATCAGGAGGGAGAGCATTGAATTAAAATGAAGGAAACGGAGTGTCTCTGGAGGAAACAGGTACCTGTGCTAAAGGTGTCTTAGGGAATCATGGAGTATTTGAGAGCTAAGGTAATATTTGCCTTATATCTAAGCTAGCCTTATAGCAAAAACAAGAGAGTATGCACTGTGTTTCAAAATGTGCTTAAGTCAAATGAAAGTGTCAGTGAGTCTTTTTTTTATTTAATGTACTGAATCATTAGAGGGGAGGGAGGGCAGGTTCCAGCACTTTTGCCAAAAATACACTGGTATTATTACACATTTTTCTGTGGGTTATATTTGGAGTGCTCTAATCCTATACTAAGGAAAAAAAAATCAGTAAAACCAGAGGTGCTGGATGAAATATCCAAAGTTCGTGGGTTTCTTTTTCTTTGTTTATATTCTGCTATTAAGGACACTTGCAGCATAAGTATCCAGCTACTTTTTTTTTTCTGTCACACTGTGTATAAACATGTAGTACTTTGCAAAAAAATAAATTTTTAATTGGACTTGTGAAGGCTCTTGTTCCTTTTTTTCCTCTCGCTTTTTTTCTTAATATATGTGTTCCAGGTAAGTTTCGAGACGCACAATTTTCAAATCCTAAATTAAGAACACTTTAGGTTTAGTAGTACTCTGGTGTGTGCTACCTGCTAGGCAGTGAGTTCTCTTGCTATTCAAATTCTAGTGCCTCTGCACTTTCCTCTGGTTAGAAGTGGAGATAGCAGGGGGAAGAAATTAATATAAAATAAAATGCTTGTTTCGGATCTTTAATGGGGAAGACAGGAGCGAAGAGGACAGGTGCCTAACTCCTATTGACTCTGCCATCTCCACTGGCCGTGTAGAGAGAGATTTGTGATGAGTGCTTATTAATTTGTACCAAGTCAGACCTTGGTAGATTGTGTGCCTACGTACTCTAAACATTAATCTGAGTAGATTGTGTGAGTGCAAACAAGGCCGGTTTTCTTTTCCTTGTAAGGGTAAGTGCACTCTAAAACACAGCTATTGCTCAATGAGTGTAACAAAAGTTGCCAGATGAGTATTTGCCACTTTTGCTTGTGTCTCTTTCTAAGTAGATTAGAATATTGATAATATGGGGAGAGCACTAATATTCTTGCACTTATTCTTACGCTAATAAAGCCACTTTCTTCAATGTACATAGGTATTCCACTGCAATGAATTTCAAAACACTTGTCAAACTTGTAAGGATGGTGTTTAAAAAAAAAAATTCAGAGAGAGAGGTCACACATTTTATTGTTAATGAAGGGTGTTGATGAGACTGTCAACACCCTGTGCAGCATTAAGCTGTTGCCTTTGATGTGCAGGCAGCACCTTGGCCTCCCAGAGCCATCCTGTGAGTGAGTGTCCATATGTTCAGGCCACTTTGTGCTTGGGGACCTTGGGCAGCAGCACCCATGTGCTACATCGCAGGCCGACGAGGCCACGTCAGAGCCTCCTCCTTTGGCCTACCTTGTGATGCTCGCTGTCTACAGTAGCAGAAAAACACTTTTTTCTCTATTCAAAATTGCTTGATAGTTTACTGAGGAAGGTCTGTTTCTCTAATTCAGTCTCTATCTCTGGTGTCCATTAATGATCTCAGCAGGGAGGGGAGATGGGAGGTTTTCTGGAGCCAAAACGGACTGCAATACTCATGCTATAATAATACTTGTGCTTTATTAGTTAAGAACTTCATTTCCCAATTGCAGAGTTATTCACCTCTTATATCTAAAAGCACTGCTTAGTTACTTAAGCTTAAGTTACAGGTATATTCCCAAGAAAGCCCTGTCACAAATTAGGATTTGAGTGGATGCTGGGATCCTAGTGAGTTCCAGTGAGGCTTTTTATCCCATAAACACTCTCTGATCAAACTGATAACAAATTCTTACTTTGTGAGTCAGAACAGAAGTAGCTGAAGGAACTGGTGCCCTGCAAAAAATTACTTTTAATTTTCTACCTTCAATATTTTCACAGAGAGGGTTCCCAGTCCTGTTTTTAGATGAAGCCTGTGACTCAGAGCCTCTGCTTGTTCCATATGAACCAGGCTTGCCAGGACAATCTCTCCACTTTATGGGCAGTTCTGGCACGCTGGCCCAAGCCGAACCTGGCTGCATACACGTGTGGGGAAGGAATCTCGAGGATCCTTCATCCTGCTTCCAGGGTTCCCGACCTCCACCTGTTTCTCTTCTGAAGCTTTGGCCAGAGGAATTTTCTTTTCCCTGGAAACGTATCCTGATATTTTTGCATGGCTTATTTTCCTCCGCTGACTTCCTTGAAGAGGTGCTGTTTGCCACGGTGACTTGCCCCCATGGCTTTTTTTCCCTTAAGACAGTCCTACTCTGGGTCCAGATCTCAGAGCGACAGAAGGTCCCCATGCCCTCCTGGAGCCTCTAGCACACGTGGCACAGCCCCATGACAAATGTCCAAGCCATATGTCTCATCCTACTTAGTGCTGGAAACCTGAGAGCCTCCCCGTTGTTTCATGTCCCTCTGGGGGCAGCATTGGCAGAACAGTGCCTCGCTCCTCGTGACACCTCGTCACCATCTGGCCTGTGGCGGGTGGCTCGTGAGGTGCGAGCCAAGCTGCAGCATGAGTTGTTGGACCTTCTTCCACAGGAGTGTGCCACTCGTGTATGGAAGGAGCCCATCCTCTGCTCTGGTTCCCGCAGGCTGAAAACTCGGAGCTTATGCTAACCTGCAGAGCACAGTTTGAGCATCAAGTCACTGAAGGTCAGTATTTTTTTGTTCACATATTCAGAGTCACTGTGTGTAAACTCTGAGCAAAATGTTTGTATCAAGAGAAAGCAGTTAATTTACAAAGTGCCACAAACACCAGCCCACAGTCTATTACTGCAGCCTTTATCTATGCTTTCCACATGATGACATTGCTTGTAGTACATGGAGGCAAGGTGAGAACCACAAGCTGACAAGCTAAATCTGGCCTCATTTTGTCTTGAATTGTGAGCAAAGCACATACTTCATTTTATGTGTGCACTTTATGTGTGCATTTTACAAGGGAGAAGAGCTTGCAAAGAACATCTGGGTCCTTGAGACAAGATTTATGCATTTTAAGGGGTAGCTTTTATATTCCAGATGAAGCAGAGCTGTCCATCTGTTCTAAGCAAACAGCAATGACCTTTCTTTATGATCAATGGCTTTGCATTTGCTCTAAAATACAAAGATGGAGACCGCTTCTGTTCTGAAGAGCTCTACAGTTGATCTCCTTGATTCTGTGACTAGGTCTTTTCTTCATGTTCCCTAAAGATTCCTTAATTCATTAGGAAAAAAGCTCTCCGTAGGTATAAATTAATCCACTGAGATAATTAAAGAGATTCAAGACATACAAAATCAAGTGAAGGGTAGGCAGGTGGTGGTGGGAAATCCAGAGGTGTTCTTTTTGATTGTTAAATATATACACTACGGGGAAGTCAAATCATGCATTACGGTAAACATTAAGAATTAAAAGAATGTATGTTGCACTTTATACTACTGTTGGATTTGTTCTTTACGGCTGTCTTCAAATATTAAGCTGTTTGTTGCTTAATGTTTGTTGCTCTGGATGTTGTAAACATCTAGAATTAATTTCTTCACAAAGTCACCTCCTTTTATTCAAACTAAAAATTAAAACCACTTGGAGCAGTGGGTGAAAATCTGGAGAAATAGTTGTGTTTTTGCTAAGATCATATTTTCAGGCATCGCTTTTCAGTAAGCAATGTACAGCTGCATTAACATTTCTGGTGTATAAGTTTTTGGCTACTTAATAAACTGGACATCACAATTTTAAGAAAGGAAATAAATGTATCACTGGAACCAGTGCCTACTCTATTTACTGGCATCCTTGCCATCAGCTCATTTGTCTCCAAAACCTTTCTTCTGCAGTAGGCTCGTATGCCAAAGCTCAGCCTGAGGCAAGACCTGCTTGCCATGATGGTTGCCTACTTTTCCTGTCGAACCCACTGGCCTAATAAAAGGTGCTACCTCTTCCTTATTAACGTTTGCAAAACCAAACGGAAACCCACAACAGCAGGAAGCCGTGTCAGGAGCGGCCGGCGCTGTTCAGCTCCAACATGCGCCCTGCGCTCCACATACTAATGGTGTTGCCTTTTACGACGCTGTTGGAATAAGAAATGAATGCAAAGTCCCACATGGTTTTGGCGGCATTTCTCTTGCTCAGGGCAGGCCCAGCAGCTCTTCCTTGTTCTCAGTGCATGACACAGCAGTATCAAGAGGGAGCTGGGATCAAGGTCGTGTGGGCAACGAGTTCGCTAGGAGTGGTCACTAACGTGAGTTAGCTTGAGTGGGAATTTAAAGACTGAAGCAGCTTGTAGCAGCAAGCAGGGCCCACATAAGCCTTGCCAGCACTCACAGAATCATGGACTCATTATGGTCAGAAAAGACCTTCAAGTCCAGTTGTTAGCCCATCACCACGCCAGCTAAACCATGTCCCTAAGTGTCTCATCTACACATTTCTTGAATGCTGACAGGGACAGTGACTCCATGACTGCCTTGGCCAGCCTGTTCCAATGCTTGGCAACTCTTTCTGTGTAGATTTTGTTTTCTTAATACCTAACCTGAATCTCCTGTGGCACAGCTGGAGGCCATTTCCTCTTGTCCTATCCATAGTTATTATGCCGAAGAGATCAACCCCTGCAGCACTACAACCTCCTTTCAGGTAGCTGTAGAGAATAAGGTCTCCCCTGAGCCTCCTCTTCTCCAAACTAAATAACCCCAGCTCCCTTGGCCGCTCCTCATAAGGTCTGTGCTCCTTCACCAGCCTTGTTGCCCTTCTTTGGACACACTCCAACACCTCGATGTCCTTCCTGTAGTGAGGAGCCCAAAACTGAGCACAGTATTCGAGGTGCAGCCCCACCAGCGCCAAGTACGGGGGGACAATCCCTTCCCTGCCCCTGCTGGCTACACCGTCCCTAATACAAGCCAGAAGGCCGCTGGCCCTCTTGGCCACCTGGGCACGC
>NW_010586755.1:120887-132226 GCF_000705375.1 Tinamus guttatus
GCCCCCCCGGGGGGGGGTGGGGGGGGGCCCGCAGCCCTTGTCGGAGCCGCAGCCCTTGTCGGAGCCGGCTGCTTTTGCTCTTACCTCCTCCCTGCACTTAGCGAGGCCCCTTGTGAAGGTGCTCGTGCCTCATTTTTTTTTCCAAGGAGAAGCTTTCTTTATTCACGTATTTATTTATATATACCTATTTTGTTGTTCTGAGAGAGTTAGGGAACAGCGACGAGTGGCACCCCCGTCCTTTATGCCCACCCTGTGAACACTCCTTCTGTAAAGGTTGACTCCTAAGGGAGGCGTGAGAGGCTGCCCGCGTTTCCCCTGCTCAGGCCTGTTGGTGCGGCCGTGCGCCTTGGCTGGACGCTGTGAGAGGGCTGTCTGGCACCGGGGCTGCTCTGCAGGAGACAGGGGCTCTGGGCTGTGTTTTGTTGGGTATAAACATGCGCCCCTTGTGCCCTGGGGTATTCTTGCCAATCTGGCTGTCTCTGCTGTTGAAGAGTTTACCTCAAGAAAAAGTAAACATAAATTCAGTTGCTCCACTGAAATGTATTAATTAGCATAGGAAATTTAGCTTCATAAAGCCTCCTTAAAGCAGCAATGATGCACATGCTCATATTTCTTATACGTGTTTATGTACTGATTCCAAACAGCAAAGACTGCAGATATCAGCTCCACCGATGTGCATGTATGGTGATAACGTATTGAAGTGTTAACTGGACTGCACTGATAATGTGAAAACACAGAACGGATGAGGATCACTCAGATATATTTTTGTACAGCAAATAAATAGTAACTGAATATTTACAGGTGTCAACAAACTACCTTCCAGCATCATTATGTGCTGCAATTAGGGATATATCATAAGTAGAAAATTTAATAGAAATACAGACACGTAGATGTGTGAAGTGACTTGTCAGAGGTCAGGCTAATCGTACAACTTTTGATGGCAAGTCCATTTCTTCTGCGTTATAAAAAGAAACCTAATAGTTTGCTTTTTTTCCCCTACAACTCCTGTTGACAGTTTTCAGGCATCAGAACAAATTTATTAAAAAGCGTTATTCAAATAACTTGTCTATGGTTCATTTTTTTAGCATTGTTTTACTCATTTGTTGTTAAATATCTGGAGAAGCAAACTTCCATGTTGTTCATTTTTCTTCTTTTTTTTTTATGACATGCTTGCAGAATTGTAGGTGATGATGATGGAGGAAAGCTCTTTACCCCTGAGGAATATGAAGAATATAAAAGAAAAGTATTACCAATTCGGTTAAAGAACAGGTTGTATGTGAGCTGGAGATCACCGACCGGCATGGACTGCAAACTCGTGGGGCCAGAGACACAGTGCTTTTGTACTCATCGGTGGGATTTTTTTTTCACTGAGTTTATTTTTTTCTTTTAGTTAGGGAGATGTAAAATATTTCCAGAAATGTTGCAGTACAGTATAGGGAAGTTAATGTAAGGTCAAAAAAAAAAGTTAGGTTTTAAATTATAAGAGAAGTTCTTAAATAAAAATCTCAAGTGACTTTTGAGAACAGCAAAATTTTGTAGTCTTTAGTAAATTCAGCTTAGCCTTCATGGTGTGAGATATTGTAGACCAGAAGGGAACTGGTCTAGTGCTGTCCAAATAAAATATTTGTGGTACTCGTATAATGTATGCATGGAAAAGCACTTTATATTATCTATCTAATTGAAAATTAACAAATAATTCTGAGGATGTTTAAAGGTACTTCAACACATGACTCGTAAACTAGATTACAAGCCTTTCATTAAATCTCAGATAAATACTAACAAAGTTATGAATGTCATTATTTTTGTGTGTTTTAGATATAAACAACACAAAACTGACTATGAAGAGATTCCAAATGATCGTCCTATTCGCGTGCCCTGTAGAGTAAGCGGCTGTCAGTGCCAGTCCTATCACTATGTTCCTCTGAACGGCACGCAGCCCATTCGGTGTCGATGCAAACATTTTGCTGATCAGCACAGTGCAGCCCCTGGATTTTCATGTAACTCTTGTAAGTTGCTTATGTGCTTGCAGCCTTCCTTCAGTAAACTTAACAGGAACAATGTTTTAGGGCTTGCATTTAAGGATCTATGTTCTGCCCAGAATGTTAGGTATGTGCTGCACTTGTCATTGATGTATATTTTGGCTCCTGTGAGAGGTTGAGAAATGGGAAGGAAGACATGGCCTTTTGCTCAGAATGGTGTAGAAGAGCATCCTTAGTTTGCTTAAATTCTTCAAAGGAGCGTAAGTTTCCTGATTGATTAAGTTAGGAACATATGGAGAGACCAGCCACCTAAAGTTAGGCAGCCTGAAAACACCCTGTTTGCAGTTTGTCACTTCCATTGCTGCGTGCACATGATTTTTCTACTTGAATTTGGTAGTCTCAGGGAGAGCTGTTAATCTCCATTCCTCTATTGCCTAGTTGCATCTAATGGTAACGTATTCGTATATCTTTTCTCAACTCAATAGGAAACAACACTCTGTTCCCAAATAGTCCTATTGTGATCACTCTTAAAAAAAAAAAAAAAAGAAAAGAGACAGAGATCTCAAACCTACAGGTTGTGTGTCTGGAAATGTGAAGGGGTTTAAAGCAAAAAGGTTGTGAAGGAAAAAATCATTCTTTCAATTAAGAAAAAGCTTTTTACTTCGGTTAGTTAAGGTTTTTGTACTGAAACAGCGGTGATTATTAACCATAGAAATTAAATAGTACATAAAGCTGCTTTTCTTTGAAACCTTGAATTATATAAGCTGAAGACTTTTTTGTTAGAGTTCTGCACTGTTAGTAAATTTCTTCCTTGAAGTCTATCTAATCTGTACAGAAAAATAAACAGCTTTTGTTGGATGAAAAGAGAACGTTGTTCAACAGAATAGTACATAAAATGTGACAGCTTTTCAAGAATTTGCTCCAAGTAATGTGTGAGAGAGCCTTAACTGTGAAATTGGATGATTCCAACTGAACCCTTAGAACAGAGTGTTTTTAGTAATCTCTTACATTTTACATGATTTTTAGATTTATTTTTTTTTCTATTGTTTCTCAAAATACCTGACAGTTCTGAGGGACACAAAAGCTGTATAGAGAAGTGCTACAACTTATTTCACTTCTGGAATTTTATCATTTTATTTTCCTTGCATTAGTCTAAGTCAGTGTTGTTTAAGCCTGATGTAATGAGTAAATTAGAGGTGTAATCTTTCTGTAATCGATGTGATGTTGCAGTTTCACTGTATATATGTTGTATGCACCTTATTATGTATTTGAATAGAGAGGGAGGGTTATGTTTGATTCCCACCCCCCCAAAAAAAAAAAAAAAGTTCACGTCATTGCCTTAGTAGGGCTCTGATGTTTGCTATGTCAAATCTATTTTGCTGTTAGCACAGTCTCTGTTTACTGGCAGGATCTTTTTTTTTTTCTGTTTTTTAAGATAGATATCTAAATTATGTGATTTGTTTGTAAATGGGGATTAGTAGCGTTTTTGCTATACAGCATTACCACCTGCTGTAGAGATTTGGAGATAATGTTGACAGAATTCTGGTAGCTTGAATTTCTACCCTGTGACAGGTACATATATATATTTGATTTTGGGGTGAGTGTGGGGAAATAGAAGGGTGTTACTAACAGCAACAGATACAAGTTCCAACATAGGAGATTTTGATTAAACACTGAGAAAGAAGCGCTTACCCTGAGGCAAGTCAGATGTTGGAACAGGCTGCTTGGAGAGGCTGTGGAAAGGTGGGAGGTGCCCCCTCCTTGGAGTTGCACTGAACTTGACAGGGTGAGACCCTTAGCATCCTACCCTGGTTTTGCTCTCCTTCTATCACAGAGTTGGACCAGATGACTTGCAGAGGTTCCTTCTGGCTTTTAATTATTTCGTCATTCTTATTTCTTTTCCCATAATGCCAACATCGCTGTGAGTGACACTGTGTAATAATTTCAGAGTTCCTATCTAGGGTTTTTATATGAACCAAAGATGGAAATCAGCAAAAGTTGAGAAGAGGTTGTGTATCACTGAATAATAAGATTTTTTGAATGTTGTAGGCTTTACAGGTTCAAGCAGAATGCAAACAAATACTTTGGTTTTGTATCTTCCTCCTTCTTATTGTACTTCAAGGTAAATTAGTACTCTTGATTTAAAGAGAAGGTAAAAATAGTAGAAACTGGAAGGAAAGTAACCTTTTTTTTAAGTGTTGAATCCATATGTCAGACTTGCAGAATGATTTGCAGTTTGGAAAGGTCAGACCCTGTGATCGATCAACAAAACCACTCAGCATCCCAGATACACCAGTCCTCCGCGTGCTGTTATAACGTACCTGATTTTCTGTTCGTTTACCAGGTAACTGGAGTAATTTGGCAAGGAAGGTGATGGATAGCTATTGCTGTCAGCCTCCAAAACAGTGGATTTTATTCCCATGTTGTTGGTTAAATGCCTTCTACCTTGCTGATTTCCCTTGATCAAACGTGAGAACAAAATACACAACCAGTGCAACAACTGGCCCTGCCTGAGGATTGACTCCAAGAGCAGAATTCAGATTTGTGATTCCCGTGATCAAAACCTCACATTCATCCTTTCTGCTGTCTTACAAAGCGTTTTCATATAATGATGAAGACTCTAAAAGGCTGCAGCAATGACTGCTGATTGCTTTGCCAGAGTCCCATATGAGTTTCCAAACAGGAAGCCTGACTAGATGCTCTTGCAGTGAAGGAACTCAGTGGTTCTTGACAACATTAATTAGAGAAATGGCTCTTGTCAGCTGTGTAATATATTTTCCATCTATTTCCACTTATCATCTCATTCAAAATACCTATTTATGTTTTAATTAGGTTCCAAGTGCTCAGGATTCCACAGTTGCTTTACCTGTGGATGTGGTCAGCCAACATATGCTCATGAAACTGTAGTGGAAACCAAAGCAGAGCGGTTAGCCCAAGGACGGCCTGTGGGGCAGGATGTACCTTACGCTGCTATGGGAGGCTTGACTGGTTTCAGTTCACTAGCAGAAGGCTACATGAGACTTGATGACAGTGGAATAGGTAAGTAAAGTTGATCTGAGGTGAAATTTCAATTCTCAGACTAGGTATTTTTGAAATGTAAAAATCCTACAGACTCTAAAATTTGGAAGAGAAATTAGATGAATAGGAGTAGGGCTTAAAAGCACAGACTTTATTTTCAGGGGAATCCTGAGGTCTGAAGAGACCACTGTGACTTTGTCCAACTTCCTGGAGCAAATACTTGGAAAAACTCTTTTGCTGATATTTCCCTTAGGCCTAGTAGCTTTTGGTTGCACCATAGCACATCTTTTAAAAAGAACTCTATTTCCTTTTCCCTCCTAATATATTCATTTTATAGCTACATTAGTCCTTCTACCCTAATACTGCCTTGAGATTTTCTTGATTATACGGTTCCCATATTATTTTTCAGAATTCATAGATTTTGGGATTCAATTTCGCCTCCTTCTATTGTAAGTACAATTCACGTAGTTTATTCTTAGATGCTGAACTCTGCAAGAGTACTACTGCAAGAGTGTACTAAAATGCATGTTGTATAAAAGTGCCTATCTACCAAAAAAATCCAGAGTGTTCTGTATGATTGATTTACCATTTTTGTTTACCATTAAACTATTTTGTATGCCATCTGCAAACTTTACTGGCTGTATTTTTACAGGTCACAACATTGGGCAAAAGTTTTTGCAAGGAATAATCACATTTGATAATTGCTCCCCATAGGAATTAAATTTTGTTACATTATCCCATTTTGCTCGTCATTCACTTCAAGTTTGCCATCCAGCAAATGATATATGATTCTTTCTTCCAGTGTAAGGCATATTTCAGATGAAATTGAAAATGATTTCTTAAATAAACCCTCAGTTAATAACTGTTAAGCATATAAAAAGAAAAGAGGTAATTTTTAGAACACCCACATAGTGTGTCTTGATATCTCTGCTACTCTCTGGTTCTGTGACATGTAATAACGTACTCATTTTATCCTGAAATACTGTTTTATTTATTATTGCCATGTACTGATTTTATTATTCCTTTTAAAAATTATAATCTGGTTTCCTTGATCTGCCTGAAATTCAGAAACTATGTTGTAGCAGTTGTAACTAAAGAAATACATTTTTTTTTCATTTATTTTGAAGTCATGCCCTGAAGTGTTTTTCTTAAGTTTATTTGGTCTGCTCTCAGTGCTGTTGATTGGAGTCTCTAGTCTTGTTTTGACCACATTGCATCATATTTTTAACATATCTTGTGAAGCTAATTATTGTTTTCCATTATTTTTGTAACAGGGGCTCCTTCCACTGAATTTTTAGAATCTCCTTCTACCAACATGGATCATCCATTTCTAAAAGCATTTCAAGGACCTTCTACTTCTGCTCAAACCAGCTCAGCAATAGCAGGTGGTTTACTAATATGGTTTTATTACAATCAGTGTATTGTATAAAGTTATTTCCATTTATGAGTTGAAAGATGTTTAAGGGTAAAATCAAGTTGAAAATTAAAACAAATATTGAAGTCAAGTTATCTAAAATGTTGGTACAACATTTCTGCACTTCAAGTGCTTAAAATAACTATATTATTATTACTACTTGTTATTTTGTTAATAGCATTTTAATTATTTTTCCCTTGCATTTGCTATTGTCCTTATCCATAATATCACTTCTTCATTGAATCAATTTAAAAATATTTTTATTCCTAGTAAGAGCTTAACATATCTAAATCCATAGTGCATATCTACATTTATACACACACACTTGCACGTACGTATGCACTTGTACACACATTTAACATAATGCCTTCAGAATTGCCTTCTGCCAGAAAGTCTTTTCAGCATGAATTAGGTATCAGTTACTCGTTTCATTTTATATCCCTCATTTAGTGTTAGTATTCGTCAATTAACATTACCGATCAGCTCCCCCAAAGCTCTTTATATTAACTACAACTCTATACTCTTTTGTCCTCATTAACAGGGTTTATTACTTGCTTATGATGTTTTTTACTGCATCTCATTTTTAAATGTATTTTTTCAAACAGGCAATATAATAAATATAATAGCAAGTATAATTCATATAAATGTTCTTTTCCTTCAGGTGTTTCTAATGCTACAATGCAGGTTTCTCATGAAAGGCGTTCAGAAGAAGATGACATGGCTTATTTTGAAAGACGTTATCAGGAAAGGGTAAGTCATTCAGTTTCTTTCTTGATGATTTATTGTGTGTCTAAGAAAGATAAACACATGAAGGAAGTGGCCCATAAATGCATTGTATTAAGACTAGCCTCTTAAAATGAGCTTTGCAATACAGTTTCATGTTACTCTAGGATTTAAGAGGCTGTCATATTTGGAATGGTATTTGCCTTATCTGGGCAGATTTGTATTGAGTTAAATATCCATTATGGAAAAGCAAAATATTTTACTATGTGGCCAAGACTCAAAAAAATCCATTTTAACGTGTATGTTTGCTACCCTCATACACAAAACTTCATCATACTCTTAGGAAGATCTATGTGGTTGGGTTAAATTTGGTGCATCTTTTTCAGATGATCAGGATCACTGTCTCAGAAGTGCCTGCTCCATTCCACTGATTGTACTGAGCAAATGCCATACAGTATAACATTATTTAGGTCCTGAAATACCTGCTCTTTCACCCCATTGTCCTTAGCTCCACCATGTCCGCTGGAAGCGTGTCTTCACTATTTTTTTTTTGCAAGGCAATGTTGCACAATACCTGGGTTATAAAAGCCTAAATGACAACAGGTTGCAGATATAGTATCAGTTTACAGGGTGGAGGAGAGGGGAAGCATTGCTATTAAATCCAGATTGCTCTTCCTTTTTTTCCTCGAAGATTTTATTTGCTTTGGAAAAGGTAGGATTTCAGATACTGACATCAAGCCTCCACATGTAAAAAAACTTTTAAATAATTGCTGTGTGGACCAACAACAGGATTGTTGATCAGTGTGTTCACCTGTAGGTGTCCAAATCAGAATGGAAGCCTTACTTCCTTCTGACACTTTCATAGCAAAAAAAAAAAAAAAAAAAAGTTTTTTTTTCTTTGCAAATTTGGTAGGTGCAAGATACCTTATGATACACATCCTTTTCATAGTTGTTGTAAGTAGTATTTTGTTGACTTATGGAACGATACTTGAGAACAACTGTTGCTTCTAAAGTATCCTGAAGACAAAATCATGACAATTGTGAGGCACTTTGGCCTTCATGGCTACGTAAATTGCTAAATTGACATTATCAGAGATAAAGGCAGCTGTGGGTTGGGTAAGGGAGGAACTGCAGAGCTAGGCAGGTGCCTCTTTTTCACGTGATACACAAGTGAGCACTGCTAGACTGACCTAAGAAGGCTCTCCATTCCGTAAATCTCTCTGGTTAATTTGTGACTGGTTATTAGTGGTCGATATGGTGTTACTTGTCTACTTACAAATTAGTGCTTGAAACGCTGATATATCTTTCCTTGTTTGTTACAGCTGAAACAAGAGAAGGCTGCTAAACGGAAAGAGAAAAGTCCAGCGCAACCAAAGAAGCCAGGAAAGTAATGAAAAGGTTATTTTACAGCACAGTACTATTTATCATTATATTGAAGTGTATTTCTCACTGTGCTTGCTTGCATACTTTTATTTTTTATTTCTTCTGCTTAATAAATTCTGTACTCTACGGAAGAGAGATTTAAACTCTGAGAGCATAAGTGTTCAGTTCAATAGGGCAAGTAAATATTGTATGCCCCGTTAGGCTTTCATGACATTGTCTTTCACAGAGTCCTTTCTCATCTTGTTCATGGATTTTTACTTGGTGGGGTTTGTTATGTGTATTTAAATTGATATTTCAGTGTTTTCTTTATTTTTTTTCTGTTGGCTTCATCTTCTTTGTATAAAATTCAAACACACTTCCTTGTGTTTCACTTCTCTAGGTTCTGCTCTTCCCAACATATAAGTATTTTTTACATTTGACATTCTGTAAGCTGGCTGCCCCATTTCCACACGTACATACTAGCCATGAAGGGATCCTATGGTTTATCTCAGACCTCTCTACAGTCCTCCACATCCTGTTTGGCACTGTCCATAGCAGTGATTTCCTGGTTCTATTACACTAAACTTGTGAGCACATTAGTTAGAAATTGATACGCTATTTATTGCACATTAAAAAACCCCATATATCTTGTTTGATACAAACTTCTTTACCTGAAGGATTCTTTTGTATCACGTCCAATCCAATGCAGACTGAATCACTCGAGATATGCTGCACAGCTATGAATATAAGCAATGAAAATATAAACACCTCCCATTTTGAGGGACATGATCCAAAAGAATGGTAGTGAAGAGAAAAACGTAAACTTTGTTGAATTTGCGTGGTGTTTTATATCTGGGGAGCAGCACAGAAAGCACTTAGCACAGAATACCTGTCTGAGACTGCAGTGTGGGTGGAAGTAGGGGGGCAAGAGTAGACTCTGAGTTAACGTGGCTGGATTTTTTGAAAATGGACAGAGAGGTGTAAGCCAATTTGCCCTTAAAAATATTTGAAGCTGTCTCACAGATTCAAAACCTTCTGGGTGGTACGTGTGTACTGTGCCTTTATAGCAAGGGTTGGGAGCAGCTTGTGAAGTTTTGCTTCCCTTTACAGACACTGATGCTGCTGAGATACCTGCCTGTGACGGACAGGTAGAGGAAATGAGGCAACGTTGAAGGAATTGGGAAGGAAAGTCCTGGTGACTGTGAGAGTCCCACAGGGACCGATGGAGGGGGCTGCAGTCGTGAGAAGGGAATACAGGCTAGTCTGCCCAAATTAAAATGGGAATAAAGGTTATTTACCTCCCCTTACTCTTAGTTATACTGTTACTAGCAATGCCCATCAGAGAGTTAATCTATTACTTCAAATTAAATACCAGAATGTCTACTGAATGTTTAAAATGTACCTTTCTGATCAAAATCTACCATATTACATAATGCTTTAATAAATAAAAACATTAATTAGAGCTCCCTCTACTGGTTTTAATAAGCAATCGTTACTATAGAGCCTTGCCTTACTCTCAGAACGGAATGGGTATCTCACAACAGTATCACGAGACAACAAATGTAAATAATATTTGTAAATAAAAATATAGGAAATTGATTTCATTCCTCAAAGAGATAATTGCAAACCAAATAGGGGAAGCTTTTTCCTTTTTTTTAATTCTATTTTTTTCTTTTTCCTCCCCTGTGGCTACATTCATTGGGGAATATAGTTCCAAAAATATATGTGGTATCTTATAGCAAAATGGTTGTAAACTGAAAAAAGAAACTGCTATGATCTCTGACTATAATAAGTTGTGTTGTTTTTGTTTTATTTTTACACTGATGAAAATTACATTTTATATTTGGTAAATAATTTATTGTGCTTTTATTGAGATTTTGACTTAAAAGTACATGCTTGTCAATTACATTTGCTGTGTCAAATTCAGTTTTATTGAACTATACCTTGGTTGTCAAGTACCGGTTTTATCAAAACAAGTAAAGTTTTGTGCTTAAACTCACTTAAAGTTTCCATTTGTCTGATACTTAAAATAAATGATGTAGCTTTTTTTTAATGACACTTTTTTAGTTGGAAAAAAATGTGTGCCCATGAAAATGTCAAGTGTATTATATGTTGCTTAGGAGTTCTGACCAATTTTCAACCTGTTGATAATCTTTTAAGTAAAGATTAAACTCAGTTTGTTACTAGAAGGCATATATGCATACTTCTTCGTACGCATGTATTTTTTTCAGAATTTTTAATGTGTGTATAGTTTATAGGAAAATTAAAGTACAAGATATTTCAGACTTTTGCTTGTAAAAACTTGAGACTGCTGTGTGAAGTACAATTTGCAGATGTAAATGGAATTACCCTTAAGGTAACCAAACAGAAATTATCCTTAAAAAAAAAAATCAAGATCAAAATTGTGACCTCCTATTGAAAAATCTCTCTACACTTTAAAAGGTAAAAGTGGAGACAAGGTGCTAGTGTATTTGTCATTAACAGTAGACATTAAATAAAACAGTTAAACATGCACGTTGTGGAGATTTTCTTTTTTTTATTCTCCTAAGAGACATGGGGAACTTTGAACAGAGGGGACCATAGCACACAACAGACATTATCAGTTTGTCTGTCTCATTTATGTATGGGCATATATGTGCCCTTCAGCCAGACAAATTAACCACCTCCGACTGTAATCCAAAGGGCTCTGGCACGTGGCAGCAGGTGTGATGAGGAGTTGTGCAAGTCTTAGGAAACACGTCCTTTCCATTTTAAATCATTTGGCTTTTATAGCAATACTTTGCTCCTCCTACATGCACTGAGTGTGGAGCCCCTTGGTTTTACTAATTTTAATCATCCTATGA
>NW_010586755.1:133215-158069 GCF_000705375.1 Tinamus guttatus
TGCGGGTCTAAAGGGCGGCTCGTGGCTCAAGGCCTGACAGCGCGTTTGCTTCTTGGCAGCAGCGTCGCCTTTGGGTGCCTTCTGAGCCCGGGTAACTGGGGTGGGTGCCAGTAATGAAGTTTTTTTTTTTTCTATTACATATTTCTTATTAAAAAAAAAAAACTACTTCATTTTAACAGATTCTAGCTAAAATTATGCTCCTCCTTTGGAAGGTGGAAGAATGAAAAATTTGAGCATCAAGTAATAGAGTAGATATGCATTTGGTAATTATAATAAGTAGAGCTAAATTTCAGGGCTGCTGTTAACAGCAGATCCTCTTTTTTGACCTGTGCGAACATTGGAGCAGTAAGTGTTGGTGGTAGGAGGAGCGCAGCCAAACGCTCGTGCTAGTTGGAGGGACGTAGCATCCCGTTAGGTAAAACTGCTTGGTGGATCTGCTCAGAAAAGTGTTTCACCTTCTGTTTAGCAGTGGATATCTTGTATTGTTTCAGAAACTGCTACCATGGATGGAGACACAGAGTACAACAAAGGTAATGACAGCACATGTATAATATTATTATCGTTTAAGTGTCAAGTGCGAGAATAACAAATCTCTGTCTTTCCTCCCACTTCCCCCAAGTTGAAGATGTCGTTGGCTGCCATGTGGAAGATGCTGTAACGTTTTGGGCCCAGGTGAATTCTGAAAGCTAACAGTTTTGTGTTAAACAGCGGGCGGTTTGTGTGGGGAGAAGAAGGAGAGGGATTTAAAATAAAAATAAGTTATTTTTATGAATGTGGGAGGTGAGCAGGGAGAGGAGGTAAGGGGAGGAGCCAGGATGAGTCCACACTCTTACCTTCTCTGATCAGTCTACTGGCTATAGGTGTGGCTGTATTAGGCAGCACCTGTGTAGGTTTGAACTGGTCACTGGAGGTGCTACCTCTTGCCCAGTTGCTAAAAGGATGGACCAAATGGACCAAGCTTAGCTTTTCTGGTTCTGTTCATAGAAAATTTTCCCCCCATTCTGGCCTCCTTCCCAAAAAAGAACAGGAAAATAAAGGAAAAAAAACCCACAGTGGTTAGTTACATCTACTGCTCATAATGTCTCCTCCTGCAGGTTCTTCTCTTGAGACTCTGCAGGAAAAGTTAATGTTTTACACTCCTAACTTTTGTACCTTACATTATTAAGTATTTCTGAGAAGAACAAATTTTTTGGTTACGGTGGTGTTTTCTTTCCTGCTCTAAGGTCTGGATGTTTTGCTTTGAATTACAAGCAGAATAACATTTAATAGATGTTGTGTTACTGGAGCTGACCTAGTCTTGCAGTGGTTTAGATATTGAGTTGTAATTGAAAAGGATTTGCATCTTTCAAGTAAACCAAAGCCCAAGGCTTTCTAACAAGGAGAATGAGGGGTTTACCAGAGCTGTTGTCTTCTCATATTAAGGTGGGTGGGTGGGGGGGAACCCACTAAATACATACTGAAGCTTGTGAGGAAGGATTGATAAGTAAGACCTACATACTTCTCACAACCTGGTAATTCAATTCAAAAATATTATTTGTAAACTGTTTCTCCAGGGTACTTTATCTGCCTTGATTTCATTTTCTTTCAAAAACTAAAATGGAGAATGGGCTTATAAATGCAACTCAAGTTGTGGGTGAGGCATTACTTGTTTCAACAACAGTGTGTTGTGATTTAATTTTTGGCTGTGAAAAGCCATCAAGCAACTATTAAAAGTGACAGTTAATAACTCTTACCTCTCTCCACGCTTAGAATGTCAGTAGATGTAATGACCTCTTGAAATTAAGTTGTGCACTGGCTGATGTTTGCCCTCGGGCTAATGCGATTTTTGGCAAGCCTGATTTTAATAAGGTAAGTGGACAGTGTATATGTGTGTTTTACCTCGATAGAAAATCCTTTATTTTATGCAACCATTTTTTTTAAGATGTTGTTTTCTTGGATTTTAGTTAAACTGTAGATTTTATTCTCTCAAAGGCTCTCTGAAATATAAAAAGGAAAAAAAAACTGTCTTTCTACGCTTCAGACTTAGTTCAGGTAAATTACACACACTTAGGAAACCCTACAAGAAAGAGTATATACAGAATGCTGAATTCTTTCTTTTTATCCAGCATCCATTATGGGTTATCTTTATTGAGACAGCAGCACACTTTAGGTGATTCTTTTCTCCATTATTTTCTGAATGTGTATAACGTCTTAGGAGAGCCTGTGTTGCTTAGTATGCTGGGGAAAGTATCCCTAAGAATAAGGAACACCTATTCCATAGCAGTTCTGTGATGAGGTAAGCATACAAAGCGATAGCATACAAAGCCATAGCAGCTTTTTATGTTTGTGAAGTCCTGATGGCTTATGGTAAAATGAGCTTTACATTAGTGTGTTTTTTAACTTTCTAGGCTTGCTGTTTGCAGCATATCTGACTTCTTTTGTTCCATTTATGAAGCTAGTGATGTCAAAATGTTTTATACCACATACTCAGGAGAACATGTATGAATCTGCTATTGATCTGCAAAATCGTCTTCAAGATCTTGCTGTAATCTCCTTTATCATATGTTGTTAATGGAGAAGGCTATTTAAAGGATTCCTTTGCTTTGGGACCACTGTTGCAGCAATTGGAGCAGACTGTGGGGGAAAAAAAGATTTGTAACGTATTACGAATATTTGCTTATGTTTTCAGAATGCTACCCCGTTTTTTTTCTCTTTTGATTTTCAGATATATGGTGGGTGTTTTTCTGAAGATGGATGTTGGTACAGATGTACAGTACAGCAAGTGATCAGTGATGAAAAGGCAGGAGCTATGTTTTTGTGTAATCCTTACTCCTTTATCACTTCTGCATGCAGAAGGATAGAAAAATGCAACTCCTCCCTCCGTTTTTGAAACTGACTGTCTAAATATGTTTTAAAAACAATGAATATGTATGTGTTATTTTGAAAGCTGCTGGTAGGACTGGCAAAACATAATATACTTCTGAAGTGCTGTGTCTTTCTCTTGATAAAGAGATATACTATTGACAGTTAGTGGTGTTAAGCAGTGCAATTCAACTTCAAACTGTATGTAGCTGAAAATGACAGAGTTCACATGTGGCTGATAAAATATATGTCTCAGTGCAGATGATTTCTGAAAGGATTCTGTGATGTAGGTGACTGGCACAAGGGGCTAGTAATTCTAATTTAAATAGTAGGAGCCCTCTATGATGTTTTATAATCCTAATTCTTAGAAGAGAATGTAACCTGTGAAAATCTTTTTCTATCACTGAAAATTTTGTTGCTATATTTTTAAACAGATGGAAATGAGAGTTATTTCTAACTCGGTTTCTTCATTTGAAGGGTGTTCTAGGCTTAGTATGAAAAGTTCTCATCTGTGCCTTTAAGATAGTACTGCAACATGCATGTATTTTTTAATATTTATTTTATATGATTGTTTCAGTGTCAAGTGTTGTACATTGACTATGGAAACTCTGAGGTTCTAAACAGATCAGAAATAGTTGAAATTCCAGCAGACTTGCAATGTCCGAGTGTTGCCAAGAAGTACAAACTCTGGGGACTGCAGATACCATCTGATCACAACTTAAACATGTTTGACCAGGTCAGTTACAGATTTTGAAGGTTTGAGGTGATGAAGTGTGCACCAGATGATGCCAAGTATCCGTGTAGTGCCACTGAGGACTCCTGTAGTACTGGTAGTTTAACTCTGAAGGCAAGACGTGCTGGGAAGTACTGTCTGGTGTCTTAATATACTCTAGAGACTGAAATGGCTTTGTCGGAAATCACTTCAGGCCGTTCCTGGGAGGTGATTCTAGAGTGTATTCTTGCAGTATTTGGAGTTGCAGGTCAATTTTTGACTCCGACAACTTATTTCTGACAGAGTACCTCTGTTTATCCCCCTTCAGGGGGAATAATGCCTCCTGGGTCACAGGAGTTGCACCAATTTCTCACCATTCAGAGGGGTGAGCTGCTCAAAGGCTGTGTGCCTAGTGGCCATGTAAAATCCTGGGTTGGTAGAAAGCACGGTAGCACTATTTTCACCCCTTGTCAGTAACAAATGGAAAAGGCTCAAAAGTTGATATTGATGTGACTGAAAGTGCAGAGCCTTTCAGAGTAGTATTTGTGACTAGGGTGCCCTCTTTTTTTTTTTTTTTTTTTTTCCCTCCTCCTTCCTCTTCTGACAGTCCTTACTGCTTCAGGTGAAACTTGTAATTGCTAGATGAACATTGTGTAAGACTGCCCATTTCCTGCCCTGCCTTCATCCCCTTCTTAATTTTAACAAAAACAGCATGTTTGCAGAAATGACTGAATGAAAAGGCAGTGGGAAAAATGTTAGTAAAAGCTCTCCTCTTTTGCAGTGTCTTTTGAAGGTCTGGGGTGCATTCCTCAGTCCTTCAAGCCCCTCTTTTGTTTTTACTGCTAATGAAACTGATGGCTTCAATTCTGCTACTTGTGTGATTTCTGAATGAGTGGTTTGAGTTTGGATACAACAGATGGTGTGTAATAGTTCCTTTGTATTTGTGTTCTATTTCAATTTCTGAATGATTTTAAGTTAGCGTTGGGCTATTTTTCAGCTTTATTTAAATGGAAGATATGTACTGTAATGAATACCACATCCATCTTGTTCTTTCACTTAAGACTTCTTGCTTAAAATTGGAGCCTGATAAAGGCTATTAAAGTATTTGTTACAGTAACTTTCTTATTTTATCTAATCCTATTAAATAGTTGGTCTTCATCCCCAGGAAGGCATAAGATAACCAGGTTGCCATTTACCTTTGAGAGCTGGTAGAATTTGGGGCTTCTCCCTGCTGATGATACTGAACTCCTGAATACTGAATGGTGGGGGAGAGTGGTTGGTGCTGATGTGTCTGGCATTAACACAGATTAGATCAGGTTCAGCTGTAACTATACAGATGCAGCCTTGATTTGGAATAAATGTGTTAAACATAAGAAGTTTTACTTGTGTGGCTCTTTTGTGTGTATAGTGTTTTGTTTGTTTGTTTTTCTTCTCTCTCCTCCTTAGAAGAAAGATGGTTGATTTCAGCTATTCAGTGACTAATGCACAACCAAAATGTATTTTGTTTTGTAGGGGAAGAAGTTCTTGGGCAGCCTAGTTTTTGAAAAAGAAATAAAAATACGACACAAAGCCAAGCATGAGGATGGTACCATCATTGTCCAAGCAGAATATGAGAAAACAGATATTGGAGAAGAGGTAGCTAAGACAGGGTTTGCTGAAAAATTCAAGTCACCAGTAAGCACCAGAAATGGAGAAGAGAAGAAAACGGATCTCATGCAAAACCAGCCTTGGAATTTAAAAGTTCCAGTTCCTCTGTGGGTAAACAGATATGATCGTTCGCTCAGCAGACCGAGAGGGCGCTTTGAGCAAGTAGTTACAAATGCAAGGAATGAGAACTTTACTGGAAACCGTGCGTTTGTCACAAAGTAAGGCCATGGGATATCATAAATATGTTTGTGTTTGTGAACTAACTGGTGTTGCTGCTGGAGCTTGTGCCCCTCACAAGGTGGAGGGGAAAGGAAACATCTAAAATATAAACTTCACTTTCTTTCGTTCCTGTGTCATGTAATACTGGCAGGTGGTGCACGGAGGTGTGCGTGTATGGAGTGATGATGATGGGAATTGGGACATCAGTCTGAACTGGCGTTTGTTAGTTTTGTTGCTCATAAAGTGGGCAGTTCTTCCTCACTGGCTTTCCAGAGACATACTCTTCAGACTTTGAGATGGTAGGAGTAGATAGCAAGCATCAGGCAGAGAAGAGGATACAGTAAAGCTCAGTTAAAGGTGAAGGTTGCAGGGCATCAAGCTTCTGCAGGATTTTTGCAGTGGTAGATGGCAGTGTTTGTTTAAATTTCTAATTTTTGCTAGATGATTGTTGAGACTTTATACAGTCAGCCTGTTTATTTACCTGTATTTGAAAACTCGCTGGACACAAATGTGGATTAGCACACTTGCCTAGGAGGACAAACATGTTTTGGTTATTTATTTGTGTAGGAGTGTAACAGTATGTGCCTATAAGAAATAGTCAGCAGTCACAGTTAGACGTAAGCTTTAGAGGACAACGTTATCTCTGCAACTTATAATTTCATTGAAAAGAGGTGGTGATAAGTTAGTGGCTACAATTGTCAGAAATCTTTAAAAAGAGACTTACCCTACAGTTGCTAGGATTGTCATGGCAACTGGCTCCTGAGAAAAATGTTTGTGGGTGGGAAAGATGGTGCTTGGCATTCAGAGTTGAGATAGTGTAAGGAGTAATTTTTTTTTTTTCTTTTAAGGAAAAAGGTACATTGACAAATGTACCATTATTTGAATGTTTGAACAAAACTTGAGTGTTCACCTTTCCTCATATTAGAATGGCTTTGGTTTGTTTTGCAAGTAGATCAGTTAGGCAAGCTTATGCTCTTAACAAAATAACTAATGTGAAATAAGAGGCTTAAAAAAAATCAACTTATATTTATAATGTTTCATGATGAATTATTTTGCATCTGTCCTGTTTCCTGAATTCTGGAGATTCTCTGAATCTGATTTAAAGAAGATTTTTTTTTTCCCTCCTTTGTTTCCCTCTGTGCTGTGATTATGTTGTACACCAAGGGGTCCTGGTGGGCCTGTGTGCTGACAGCCAGCAGATCTTCTGGTCCATTTGTACGTTCTCGTGTCCTTTCTCTTTGCACATTGTATCCTTCCTTAGGGATGCAGGCCCTGCTGGAAATGTGAGAACAAAAACTATGCTGTACCTGAACCCATGCAGGTGAGGGTGAGGATGGCACACACTCTAGTGAAACATTGGATAGTGTGATGTGACAGACTGCAGCACACTGCTGTGCTTGGTTATTAAAGAACAACAACAACCAGACAAAGTCTTTAGTTTTTGCTTTAATTTGTAGAACCCAAACCCCATCTTTAAAATGTTCTAGCCTGTTTAGGTAGGTAGAGTTACAGTGAACCTTAACTTTTCAGGTGCTGCAGTGTGGTATAGCAAAATCTTTTTTGGATAGAAATTTAACTTGTTTTAAAGTGAATGTAAAAACATACAGAGGATTAACTTCATTTGAAGCTTCTCTCTTTCCTTCTTTTTTTTTTTTCTTTTTTTTTCCCCCCCAGTTTTTCTGATGCTCCCGACACTCCCCAGCCCCAGTTACGTGGTATGGATAGGGTGCAAATTACAAAGTAAAGAGTGATTGGGTAGATGCTTATGTAATATTTCTGATGTGGGGTCCTGTCATAGTTCATCTTACTGTAACAGGAAAGATTGCACTTTTTTTTTCTAAATAATTTCTTTTTTTAAAAAGGGAAAAAATGCTATCTTCTGGCTCCGGGTCTGACAGCAGTTTGGAAAAACCAAGAAAGGATCAGATGCTGGTTGAAGAGAATGAAAAGCTTAAGGCTGAGAAAGAAGGTCTTAGTAGGGAGAATGAGAATCTCCTACAGATGCAGAAGGAACTAGAACTGCAGGTTGAGCAGCTGAAACGTGAGCTTCAGGTAGAGAAATTCATGTGCAGAAAAAAAGGGGTGGGGGAGGAAAAGCATTTGATAATGAGTCTGTCGTGTAGCTTCATCATACTGCAGCTCAAGGCCACGCATTGGCCTGCTTTCCTTCCTTCAGAAAGGAAAATCTGCCATTGTGTAAATCAGTGTGAATCCCCAAAAAGTGCACAAGTTGCCATTTTGTTTTTTCTTACTGGAATAAAACTATTCATAACCAGCTCTGCTACTCGGTTGTGTCTCCTCAGGAGAGCAGCTGTGGTTTTGCACGTACTCGCTTGTCATTGCACTGATTCCTCATTGGCCAAGGATACCATGTTTGTGCACTTCTGTGCCAGCTGAAGTAACTTTAACAAGCAATGAAACATGTTTGCAGCCAAGAACACTTACTGAAAGCAAGCAGTCCTTAGGAGCATTTAATGTCTGTATTTGTGTATTTTTTGTTGTTGTCGTTTTGTTGTTCATTGTTTCCTTGACTATTTCCATTTGTCTTTTCCTCCTGTGATTGCCCACAGCGTGTGTGGTGTTGTGTGTGTATGTCTGTGTCTTTTTAAACAGGGAGTGATTATGTGTTTTGGAAGCGTATTTTTTTCTTCTCACTCTGACAAGTAATTGCAAATGAAAAAAGACTTGTAGCCATGAACTTTGGATGCAAAAACTAATAAAAAATGTGGCACTTATAAAAGCATCTCTGCAGTATGCGAGGAAGTGCTTTTAGCTTTAATATTCCTGGAGAAATATAGACTAATGTGTGTTCCTTTAGTGTTTTTTTTTTTTTTTTTCTTTCTCTCCCCTCTTGAGTCTTGAGAAAATTCTTTGGGTGAAGGTAAGGTTGTTTATTAATACAGCAAGAGTTCTAGCTGCAGCGCTTTGAGATATAGTGGTTATGAGAGAAAGGAGGTTCAAGAGCTTCTAGACTTCATTTTCCTGTATTAGTAAGTAGGATTTCCTCAGTGAGGAAATAATTATTTTTGAAAGCTTGTGAGTAATATGGCTGTAATGGACAAAATACAAAAGTGTTACTTGCCGAACCTTCTGCCACTGACATAAGAGGAAAGAAAGGAGCTAATAGCATTTAAAAAAGGCTCTGTAGTGTGTGTGTGGTGTTTTTGTTTGTTTGGTTTTATTTGTTTGTTTTTTAATTCTTCTTGTTTTACGTGTTTTTCTAGGCATTTTGTTGCTGATTTGAATGTGTTGGTGTTTTTTTTTTTTTTTTTTTTTTTTTTTTTAATAAATAACACATGATGGCCTGTGTGTTAGTAATCTTGGCTACCTGTTGATACTTCTTTATATTTTTATTTACTGAAACCTTTCTCCGAATTTGAAAAATGATTCAGGAAGAGAAGAAAGCATCTAGGGAAACTGCTGAAAATTTTGAGAAAACCTTAAGTAAACACATAGGAACAAAAACGAGAAGTTTGGTTGCTAATGTGAAGGTACTGAAAGAAATTAGGTATGTATTTTTTTTTTTTTTTTTAAGACTACTATATATTTATCTGTTTATCTCTTGAAATGATTGCATGCTTCTTGTTTCCCAGTTACTTCTTAAAGGAAGATGCCATATTATGGCTCTAATTCACTATGCTTCTTTTCCACAGCCTTTGTGAGAAGAGTTTTTGGTTCCAGCTTCAAGGAAGATGCTTATTAAATGCAGTTAGTTTTTAAAAGTAGCAGGGCAGGCTCCCTTTGGTGCCTAGACCATTGAGAGGTGTATCTCATTTGCTAGCCCAAACTACCCTTCAGCTTTAAAAGAAGGGGCCAAACTGCAGTGGAGAGAAGACTTAGAATAGAAATGGTCACTGAGCCCTTTCAGAGGGGCTATCTCTACATGAGAGCATTTTACAAATGATGATTTTGTTTTATTAAAGTATACACATCTGCAGGAGATAAATCCTTTCCTTCCCCCTAAAAAACAAACCTCCAAAACACATGTTGGTCTGAGACGGTATGAAACCTAAGATAGACAGTGTCTCTGCACAGTGTTATCATTACTATGTTACGACGCTTGTATTCGTGTTGCCGCTTGCTTACTATGTTATGACGCTTGTATTCGTGTTGCCGCTTGCTTGCTTCTCAGAAAGGAATTTGAGTTGAATGGGAATTTCTTTCAAAAGATAGTAGCAGCAATTTAAGTTATTAGCATGACAGGTGCTGTCTTAAGATAGTTATATACAGTGGGTCTAAGTGGCAGTAACTTCTAAAATGTTTGAATTCTTGAAAGTATATTTTCCAGGTAAGATGCTGTTTCCTCCTTACAACTTAGGCACGCAAACAAGAATTCTCGTTTTGGGGAAGACCTCTCACAAGCTATAGAAGTGGTTACTGAAGGATGTCTCACCGTTCCCTGTTCCTTGGAAAAATTGCAGAAGACTTGGGTGGAGTATGACTTGGCTCAAGAGATGATTCAGTTGTGCAAAAATGTGGTATGTTGGAATTTCTTTTGCATCAAGAGCTATTATTTAACATGCAATTGACCATATTTTAGTCTTGTAAGTGTAGCTGGCTATCATGAACAGAGAGAGGAAAAACCTGCCCTTCGTTAAGCAATATTGGAGGCTTGACTACATTAGCTGGCAATTGGAATAGCGATGGTGTTATTTTCAGGTAACTTTGTGCTATTTTGATTTGATATAAAAATGAGATGGACATAAAAATGTGGTAGCTAAGGATTTTCTGTGCTGTAATAGGCAATACTTCAGATGCTGCAGCTGCACAGCTATCTTGAAAACCTTTCTAAAGCAGCCTGCCAATGCTTGGTATATGCTTCTTGCCTATGGTGAGGGCAGTATGTATTTTGGGAGTTTGGTAGGAAGATGGGCTTGTATAGGGGAAAGCTGCCATCTAGTGTAACTTCTTTGCAACAGCCGATCTGGAAAAGCCTGCCTGGGTACTGAGGAAAATGACAATTATGAATTGTACCTCCAAAGTACAACTGTACCTCCTGAGACAGTTCCTGCTCTCAGGCCTGATAGGCATTGTGGTAAGGCAGAGAAAAGGAGGTTGTTGTGATCAGGGAATAATAAAGCAAATGTATTTAACATTTTCATAAATGTGTTTGCTTAAGGAGTGTTGCTTTTTTACATGGATTTAGTAGTCTGTGGAATGAAGTAGAAAATGAGCAATGATGAGAAGTGTGGAGAGAAAAGTAATGAAAACATCTCAAATGTTGCATATATTTGGTTGTTCTGGGTGACTAAGGATTCTTTTATCTGCTGAGACATAATCAAATGTTTTAACTAGTGATCACTGTAAACAAACGTATGATATCCTGGTGATGCCTTTTATAGGGATGTAATGTATAGGAAGAGAATGTCTGGGTTGTGAAGTATCCAGGAGCCCAGGGCCTGCTGCAGTAGGGACGAGGAGGCAGAGCCTGTTTGCAGGGCCTGGGTTAGACTTAGGGATTTGTTTCCCTGGATGAATTCCTGATCCCACATGAAATAGTAGTGGTTGGAATCTTTCAGAGATTACCTGCAACAATTGAGCTTAAGCAGATCTGTGAGCCTTGATGAGACACAGTGGACAAATAAAGCAGAGATCTGCTACTAGGAGCAACTCCTGAGCTTCAGTCACCTTAGAACTCATTTTCACACTTAATCCAGTTTTGCTCTGACTCAACTATATTGGAGGTTAGAGGGGATGAAGGATCTTAATCTGCACCAGAGTTAGGACTGATGTAGTGATGGGAATGAGGAGTTTGTGAGTTTATCTATTAGGGGAGATGTGGGTGTTACTCTTTTTGCCAACTTTCCCTTCGGGAGCAGTGGGAAGGAGAAGAGGGTGCTAGACCCAATAAGCAGCTGTGAGGAGGGCTGTGAAAGCAGGTTTCATCCTTGGAGTGTGAGGATTGTCTGACTAACTGATTTGTGGAATACGTCAGATGTAATGTTTCTGTTGCCACTCCTTCCTGTAAATGGTTAATGGTAAAATTACATTTGTGTGAGTATGTTGTGCTTATTAAAAGCAGTTAAAACAGTATTGGAACAAAGTTGTGATGCTGGGCTGCCTTTGGTAACTGGACATGTGCTCATATAGCCCTGCATTTTGTTAACGAGGTTTGGCCTCACATATGGCCTGAAAACTAATTTTGTTTAGAAACTCTGAGCAACTGCTTCCTCCCTCCTCCATTCTGGAACCGCTTCTTGTTGCAGTGTTTTGCAGAGATGTAAAGGGCTAGTGGGGTGAAGTCTGACTGTTGAAGAGTGCCATCACCTTTCAAAATTTCTGCTCTTGGAAGAGAGCGAGTTGCCACAGTAGTGTCACAAGTATTTAAAATGGGGGGAAAAGAACAGTAAACAAGAGTTGTGCCCAGTGTCGGGTAGTTCCCCAGATTGCCTGAAAAGGGCAAAGGACATGCAAGTGGGCAGGTTTGTTTAAGGCTGTCTGAAGAAGTAATTGAGTTTTCAGGATGAAGTGGTAGCAGGTGGAAGCGGGACACTTTGGTGCTCATGGAATTTGTCTTGAGCCCTCTGCAGTCTTTGGGAGGTGAAGTCTTGAGAATGAGTCTTAGCATGGGGCTAGAGCTACTGCAGTGAACCTGAGCTCAAGCTGGTCTTTGCACGAGAATTTGTACTACTCTTATTGGGTGGTTTAGTGACACAGTGTATTATTTTTGCTTTTTCTGAGAATATCTTCCATTTTAAAACTATTTTTCCATGGCTGTTGTCTTATGAGGACAAAACAGCAAACACTCTTAAGTTTTGTATGTTTTTGGCCACCAGAGATGTCCACCAAGTGTGTAAGTGCCTGTTAAGCAAACAAAAAGTAGATTTTACTTATACTCAACTGATGTGTAGAGCTCCACAGTGTGTGTGTGTGTGTCTCTTTTTTTTTTTTTTAATTCTGCTCTTTAATGTGCAGCCAAGCTACAGTCTCTTTTAAATTGCTAACTGGGTTTCCCATTGCCTTTTGTTCTGTAGCTTGGGGTTTTTAGTTGCAGGAAACATTTCAATTTCTAGCCCTTGATCTCATTCTGTCCTTTCTCTTAGACCCAAATGTTTTCTAGTCCACCTTACATGGACTTAAATGATTTAGTGAATGTTTAAGCTTTCACTGCATAAACTAAATTCCAAATCTTTGGACATCTCTGCATGTGTATATACAGACCTCCCCCTTTTTTTGGTAGGAAGTAGTCCTTTACTGTGTTTTAGAAGTTCTTTGGCCGTATTGGAAACAGGCATTGTCCCCTGAGGTTTCTCTTGTTTGTCCTTGTTTTGTGTTTTCTTACTACATGCCTTTGAGACTTTCTTATTTTAATTTATTTTTGACACTCTTGTGTCAGGACACTCTTATAGGAGCCTGAACCTTTTTTTTTTTTTTTTCCTCTTCCCTGGAGATGTGAGCCTTTACAGCAGGTCTTTAAAGCTGTAATTTTCCTGTTAATAAATATCTTTATACTCTTATTGCCATGTTAGATGAAAACACTAAGAGAAGGCTGAAAACATACTTCTGCCTAGTGATTTTAACTCTGTTCAGTTCAGGACATGTGGTTTTGGTGAGTCTGTTATGTAGCTTATCTGATGTGAATGTGAGGTTCTCTTCCCATTGGACCTAATCCTGCCAATCACCTGTGGGATACTTCATTTTTTGTTTGTAGAAAACTACCTTTAGCTTAATGATGTTGCTGCAGGCAGTCAGCATGGAGTGGGCAGATTAGCATCTTTCCTGCAGCAAGGTAGGGAAGAAGTTGGTGAAAGGTCTTCTGGTTCTAGAATTTCCTTCACCAGCAAGGAAGCTTTTGCAGTCTAACTTTGTACATGCAATCTACTATGCATGGAAGTGCGTGTAATCCAAATTCTAAATTCGTTAATACAAATTATAACTGAAGGACAACTGAGACATTTAAGCTTTTAATAGTCAAAATTAAGAGTCCCCTATTCAAGAATCAGTCACTGAAAAACTTGCTTCTGTAGCTCTGATGATGCCATTAGCCTTACCCTGTGAAGAAGTCAGTAGCTGTGCAAGGTAATTGCCACAGGAGCAGAAGGGAAAAACAAACTTATTTTCACTTGTTCCTGGTCAGGTCTATATTGTACTACTTAAACTTTGCTGAAGTCACACTCCTTCCCTCTCTCCCACTTCACTTCCTACTTCCTGCCTGCCTGTATGCCTGGAATTTGGATGTGACCTGCTGACTTGCTCTTTCTCCTATGTAGGATGAAAGCGACGAAATGATTACAAAGAGAAATGAGGTGCAGGCCAATCTGTATTCTGCAGTGGAGGAACTAATTTTGGAAGTGGATCAGCTGCCCCTCTCTGAGCGCTCCCAAACACTGCAGGTAGGGAATGCGCTTTTATGGTTTTTGATTCTTAAACACTGAGAACCTGTGGGGTGTGTTTCTTAAATATGTATTACGGTTGGACACCTCAACAGCAGTAGTTGAAAGCTTGTATTTGTGAGCTGCCTTTAGGATGACTCTTATGCATAGAATTTGGATCAATCTGTTTTACGTATAAATCTTTATCTTGGTTGGGTTGATGGTGTTAACATCCCTCCTTACCATGATGTAGAACTATGCAAGCCAACCTAAGCAGCAGCTCAGTTTCCACCTGCTCAGTCTGCAGAGTGGTCCTGCTGCTGTTTTCCTGTCTGATACTGAGATACTTGTTTGCTGTGAGTGGCAAATGAGAAGGTGAAGAAGAAAGCCAGCCAACTTTCCCATAAAAGAGTATTGACTCTAGAGAGGTCTCTCTTGGGATTCAGTGACCTAGCTTTTGTCCTTCAATTGCCATTCCTGTCCGTGGGGATGGATCCCTATGTTGATGAGCCCACCACTTTACTCTCTGCTTTGCATGGTGATGGGGACTTGTTCAGGAGGTGTCTTCCAAGCAGGGCAACAGTACATGCTGCTTGCATGACCCAGTGAAACTAATGTTGGGCAACCCATTTTGAGAAGCCAGTTTTACCTGGGAAAGTAACTGCTGTTCTTGAGGAAAATCTAATTACAATGTTCTTAAGTAATTAGTCTTTAAAATAGTCTAAATGTAAGAATTTTCTGTAAAAATATGGTGAGTAAATGCCAATTCTTCCTTAAGCTGTTTCAGCCTGTTTATTGTAGAAATTCAGTAATCTTAGATGCAGACAAAAGTACCAAGATGACAGGTGGCACACAGTTGTATATGGTTGGAATAGCATTAATAAAACTGAAGCATTGGAGAGACTTCTGATGGAATAATTTTTAAATGCCATTCAAAAATATGTTTTGATACACTTATTTCTGGGCCCTGGTCCAATCTGCAGGTTGATGGCTGCTTAGAATTTGCATGGGTAGCATTTCACAGCTTGTGCAGACCCAGTTCCAGCTCCTTCAAAGCTCCTCAAAAACAGGAAAGTGTGAGGAGTGGTGTGTGAGTTTTTTTTCTTTCTTTTTCTTTTTTTTCTCCTTTTCTCTCTCCTCTGTTTCTGCGGGTTATGCTGTGCTAATCCACTAGGTGGTAGGCATTAAACATCCCCTATATAAATGTAGTGCAGTGAAATGTTAATAAGCTTTTAAAAATATTTGGAGATGTACTAAGATGCTACTGGCTGTATTAAATGACTTAAGTTCTTTAGATTAACTGTCATGATCCTCTGTGTGAGAAGGTGAAAAACTTCTGCCACTAGAACCAAAAGTAGTAAGAACCTTGCTTGCTGTTTAATGGAGGGGAAGAGGAGATGTGGTGCTGTCCTCCAGAAACAAGAGTTTTCCAGGGGCTCTCAGAACAGGAACTTGAGAGCTAATGCCTCTCTGGCTGAAAATATGCAGTGCAAAGCTAATGTTTTAAGGAATGCGTTTATAGTATGCAAAATAAATGAGAAGTTGAATGTAACTTAGGGCATTCTTTCCTTGAGTGTACAGGTTGAAATAACCTTCCCTTATTGTACCATTTACACATAACTTTTCTTGCCTTTTTCTAGCCTGATGGACCTGATGTATTAAAGTCCAGCTGTTTGAAAAAGAATTTGAGAAAAATGTTGTGCACTTGTGTTTCAAGTATTCTCCATAAATTTAGCACCAGCCTACTTGTATTTGCTTAGACAAGCATATTTATACATAACTCATGTCATCTGGCTTTGATGGAAATTGCTGCTTTAAGCAATATATTGTACTAAACAAGTGCTATTAGTTATAGTAACATTTGTTAAGAAATTAGTTGTATAATTTTATATAGCTATATTTTAATAATTTTTCATGATCACTATTTACAATAACATGCATTTAATGTGAATAAATTCTTCTGCTTTTGTTTGAGATGTTACTCTGGTGCCTCTGTAGTGTACCTTCCTGCTTCACCTCAGCAGTACCCGCAGTCCTTAGCGAGGTGGTCAGCGCTGCTGTGTTCTGGCTTGGGGTGACAGTGTATGGCAGTCTGTCTTGTTTTACTCTTGAGTTGTATTGGTTGCTGTTATTGACCTCTTGGTGTTTGAAATACTTGAAAGACTCCTGACATGTGACTTTAGCTTGTTTGATAGTGTTATGTTGGCTTTTGAGTCTATAGGAGGCTTCTGAGTCTGCAAAATTGACTCTTAGGAAAAGTGAGTGTTTTGGTGTTTTTCTGCATGACCTTGCTGTTCCTTGGGAAGGTCTCAGATTAACTCAAATTTTCTGGGATCTGAGGAAGGAGGGGAAAAAAAAGTGAACACTGCATCTCAGCAAGCTGTCAACAGATTTTTCTTAGGATTTCTGTAGTTGTTTTCTGGTAGGGAATAATGGAGACAAATGAAATGAGGTAATACATCTTACTTGGTATGGATATTGAAAGCTGAAGGGTGGCATTTAGCACAAAAGCACAGGTTGTCCACTGGAATGCCACTCTTTAGAGCTTTAGCTTTTGAACTACCACAGATTGCCTACAAGTGTTAATGTAGCACTCAAACATTTTTAACATGCCCTAACCAGATGCAAAGAAGGCTGCTCACTAACGGAATGTCTCAACAGAAGATTGACTGATACATTCCCCTCTGCCTCCCACTTGTGTCTTCAGTTCATCTGATAGACCATATTTTCCTTAAAAGTGATTTTATTTGTGCTGGGCTTTGTCTTGGTGCTGTTCCCTTGTGTGTAATACTTCGGTTTGTTTTCAAATATAAGTCAAAAAGAGGCAAATCCTAAGCTTTATATATTTCCAGAATAGTAAACTTTTAGATAGAAGTAGAAGTTTACAGACTTCAAAAAAAAAAAACAATTTCAGTGGGCCTTGGAAGTGTCAGACACATGGGCAACTGCGTTTCCATCTAGGAAGTCTGTATGATGATGATGGATCATAAAAGGTTTCTTTAGAAACTCTCGAGGTGATATATCAGTCCAGAAGGATTCCTTGGGTGTCTGGTTGCCCCCTGGTTTTTCAACGACAAGTTCATTTTGTTTTCTGTAGTTGAACATTTCTACAAGTAGCATTGTACATTGACTCCCTTTTTGGCCTTTATCATAAGGAGTGTAACTTGAAAATCCTGTCCCTAGGAATAGAAACATTTTCTTATGAGCTGTTACGCTTGTTAGGATGCTTTTTCCTTCCTTATTTTGAATGTAAAATCATAGTGTGGTGTAAGATCCTCTCTTGCATCGTATTGACTGGTAGCTGGCAGGAGATTGGAGAGCAAAGATACTTTTTGGGTGTAGAAAGAGGTTTTGAACTAGAAATAATTTCATGCCAGCAGGTAATACTATTTCTATGCTAAATGTCCTGATTTTATATACAGTATGTTGTCACACAATTCTTGCCATTAACAAACTTGCTGTTTTATGTTTGCTTTCCCTGGTGTGTAGGAGCTGTCTGCATCCCTGGAGGTGGCATATGGCCAAGCTCATGAAACAGAGGAGGCTGAGCAGGTATTTGAGCAGTTCTTTAAGTGGCAGCGTGCTAAAACGGAGGAGTTCATTCGTGTCAGAAATGATACAAACGCTGCTCTGCAAACTCTCACCGGCTGGTTCAGTGGCATTGTAAAGGTAAGCAGTCCTTCAATCCTGCTGGTCAGAGAGATGAGTTGGGTGCGGTGTTAAACTTGCCTCTTGTCCAGTTGGTGTTAACAGGGACCCACGGCCTTGAGATTGTGCTCATGAAGAATGTCACTGAGCTGTAGGGCCTCGATGCAGAGGGAGAGGGTGGAGTAGACTTCTAATTTGCCTCTATACTTAGTGTTACCTAGCAGTGAGATGGTGCCGAGTGAGGTTTCCCACTTTCATGTGGGATAGGATGGAGAAATCTTCTGTAAAAGTATCAGCGCTTTCATGCGGCTGTTGTATGGGTGTGCTGTCCATTCGTGATGCCACTTAAACACTGCAGTTAGTTCTTTCAAGCAGCTGTTGGATGGAGAGAATTCACACTTTAAACAATGCTAGTACAGAATTAATGCTGAAAAGAGTTAATGAAAGGTCACTGAAAATGAGGATTTAGCACACTTGGAAAAGTTGATCTGACCTGAAATGATTTACCTACAGATTACAGGCATTTTTTGTTTGTTTGTTTTTCCCTCACCTTTTTTGAAACACTGAGTGTGGAGAATTTATGCAAGCAAGAAATTGTCCTGTCTTCCTTGCATGTGCTGCTGTGTTTTGATGCTGAAATACTGTTCTGATGCACTCTCCCTTTTGGTCAGTTGCAAGAAGTTTGGGATGCTGAAGTAAAGGGGTGTGGGTTTTTTTTTTTTTTTTTTTTTTTTTTTTTTTTTTTTTAAGAGGATTAATGATGCAAGTGGGTGTCAGCAATTGCATTTTCTTTTGTTTAAACAAAGAGAAAGTTGGGAAATAAATTCCTCATTCTCTTCTGTCCCTGTGCTTACTGTTGTTACTCTTCTTGCTCAGTTTAGGGCTCTAAATCTATTGAGGAATAATGTATAGTGCTCTCCCTCTGCAGACCCAGCTTTGAGCTCCATCCTGCCGGTGTTGTTTGTAAATATTCTGACTGTCAGAAGACCCTTTCTGCCCATGTGAATTGTATGAAGTCCACAAGGGTCCTACCATTCTGTCTGTAGTGAATCAGCTGTTTCTGCCCCGTGTTTCTTGGTGCCTAGAGTGTTTGGTGTGGCCAGATGCTGTTGTGCACAGCTGTGCTGTGACCTGGTGACATGCTCCTGGGCAGCAGTGCAAGCTTGGTGTATGTGGTGTGTGCTATAGTGCTGGTAAGTGCAGGTAGTTACTTGCAGATGATGAGGACCATGTCAGCTGTTAGACTGGGTAAAAGCCATGCAGGTGGGGTTCCGTGATTTCTGTGTGCAGTTAATTGAGGGTAGTGTGTTGCATGTATGGAAAATGAGTTAATTCAGTGCCAAAGTTCAGAAGAGATTTTGGCTTATTGACCTATAATAATAATATAGCTGGAGCACTTAACATTTTCAAAGTAGCACATACTGCTGTGGGGATGTCTTTTATGCTGTTCTGTGCATAGGGAGCTAGTTGTGAATTTTATCTTTAATGTTGCCTTATCTCTATTCAGTTGTGATAGAAGAGATAGGAATACAGACTTCAGTAGTTGTGCAGAATGAGGAAGTTGCCTTCAAGTCCCTTCTTTCAACTCCTTTCATTAGGAAAACATGTTAAAATAATAAAGATAATTAATTTTGACATCAAACTCAACAGAAGAGGGATTGGGATTCTTCTACTGTTTCACTTGCCTAAAAAATGAAAGGTTAGGAAGACAAAACCTATTCAAGGCAAGAAATACCCTGCTTTTGCCTGGTGAATTTTAGTGCTGGTAGTTCTATAAATTGCTCTATGAATCAAATGTCAACAAGTTAAAGGTGATATTTGACACAAATCACGATCAGATTTTGGGTAACTCAGTCTTCATGTATATTTCTTGTCTTTCTGTTTCGCAATCCTATCTGCTTGCTGCCTTTAACCTTCAATTCTCATGCTGTTTTATGCCTCTCCTCCACTCCCAACAAGTGTTTTGACCTGATGGCAGAAGAATCTTTGAATATAGAGGAAGTGATTGGCAATGTGGATGAAGTTCTGAAAAAGGCTGAGCTGGATATTTGTAAAGAACTGGAGACCGACTTAGCTGTGAGTTCTGATCTTCCCTGCTGACTTCTATGTGTTTAATGCATCTTTCACTTTTGTTTAAAGCTTTTCTTAAAGTAGTAGGTGGGTCTGTTCATTACAAAATGATGTTTATTGCTTTGTGGATGTGTGATAGAAAGTGATCACTTGAATGGTTCCCCAGAAAGGGAGATCAACTTCTGATTATAGAAACTTTCCTCTGACTGATTTAGCTAAGAGCTAGCAGAGAAACTCATTCTCTGCTTTTATGCACAGAAAGACTTCCTTCATGCTATTAGGAGTTTCAGTGCATCTGTTAAAATAATGGATTTGCATCTCTGAATAAAGATAAAAATGTAGATGATTAAAAGTAAATTTAGTTATGAATAGTTTCAGGTTTTCAGTCCAGAGATGAATGGCTTTTCATCACCTTTTTGTTTTAAACAAATGTTCTTGCCTTACTGGTAACTTTTTTTCTAATGCCAATCTCCTCTATAGTTGCTTACCTTTTCTGCAAAGCATTTCTTCCATTCTCTTCTGCTAATCCTGAGATATGTGCCATATCTACAGTGACAGTCTCTGCTATGCTAGAAGAACAGTCACATCACCAAGTTGAATGTCTCCCCTAATCATGTATCCTCGTACTAACAGTAAATTCGGCCTGGGCTTGGGACTGCTGTCTGCAATAGAATTCATGGCTCTTGTTTAGAAGAAAAGTTTGATTCTTTGTATTTATTTAAACTTGCTGTCATTTATTTCACGTGCTGTGAAAAAAATCTTGAGTTTCTCAACAGAAGTGACAGTTTTATTCAACTGAAGCTACTGGAAATTTAAGACGTGGTAACTCTTTGTATATATGGTCTCTCCTATTAACAGTTGGAATTTCTCAGTTAAAACTTTTTATTTTAAATGTTGGTGCTTATAAGTGGCAAGTGATTCCTAGCCTTTAATCCTTCTCTTTGTAATTCAATCCAGGAGCATGATGAGGCAGATAAGAAAATAATTACAAGCGCTTACAATGAAGTTATACGTAAGATTCGTCAAGAGCAACATCTAATCACTGTCATACAGAACAAATACTTGGACAGTGTTGAGGTTGGTTTGCACATTATTTGTCAGACCTCTATTAGTAACCCTTTCTGACCTAATTTTTAAAAACATGTTCTTTTATCTTTTCTCTTTCCTGTTGGAAATTATTGAATATATTGGTGATGAGAGATCAAGTTAAAGCCTAATTATGACCTGTAGCTGTTCATTATACAGGCAAAGCTTCATTCATTTAAAAATAAAAGGCACTTCTAAAAAATAAAGAATGGAAGTTAGAGTTTTCTGATTCTTTATGAATCAGATTAGTTACAAACTGTCGTTTGTAATTTAAGGAGATTAAGCCATATGTAAAATGTTTTTCTAGAGGTTGTTAAACAAAATAAAAACCTGTTTTTGTGGGAACAGTTGTGAAAAGCTGAATTCATGTAGGCTTCAGGCACTTTCTGTAAAATATTGGACTAAAGTATATTTAAAATAGTATTTGAACATTTTCTGACTTCTACTTCTTCTTAGTTCAAAAAGGAGGCAGTGGAATGGCTGAATAAAAGACCTAATACTGACAACTTAACATCCATTAAGAAGACTCTGAAAAATTTAAAGGCCCAGTTAAGATGGAAGCTGGTTGAAAAGAGCAACTTTGAGGAAGTATGAAAACTTTGCAGATTTAAAAAAAAAATGGTTTAGAAACATTACCTTTGTATATTTCAAATAAGTGATAATTACATGGAATAGGTTTTCTGCACTTGTAAGATGTGTTTTAAGTCCTAGCTGAGCAGGCATTTTGAGGTAGCTTGACCTGAATTTACCTTTAACTACAAAAGTGTGTTAAGCCCCTGAGGTTAAGCTTGAGTGGTTTAAAATAAAAACATAGCTGCTCTGCAAGGGTGTGATACATAGCAACTCTCCCATCTCACTCTGAAGACACAGCACCATTCTTTTAGCTCCTGTGTGGAGAGCTGAATGTCTGCCTCCCTCATTACTGTAGTTAGGTGATGCTGCATTATAAGATAAATGAAATCCTTCCCAAAATCCAGCTGCTACTAAGGTTGAGCCAGCTCTGAACGAGCTGGGAAGGAGGGTAGAGGTGCTCCTGCCAACACACTCTCGCTGTTCAGTACTCCAAACCGTCTGATCTCCCCTCTGCTGCTTGTGTAGATACTTTTCCTAGCGCCTCTGTTGCACTATGCAGTCCAGAGGAAGAAGGTTTCGCATTTAGGTCTCATTTTGGTATTGCTAAAGTCCATCTTGCCTCTTCTGTTTAAGTATGTAAGAGCAGGTATGTTATATTTCTTCTACCTGTTGAACCTTCATTACTGAAGCTGTCCCTCTCATCCCCAACCACTTTCCTCAGTAACATGTGTGCCTCTCCTTTGGTGACAGAATTCAGCATTGCATTAATTTTGGGGGTTTTCTTCCTTCCCTTCAGATGAGACAAACATTGTTGCAGCATTAGTGCCATTCACTTTACTGATGTGGGAGTTCTAGATCTGTGGTTAAATCATCCTGGCAGTGCTGAGGAGAGAATCCGTGTGTGTGTGCGTGCATGTGCTGCCCTGTAAAGGGGCCGCAAGCTGCCGAAGGGATTTAAGATCAGCAATGCTAAAGACACCCATTTGAAAAAGGATTTCTGATAAGTGAGGTGACATGGAGCAAATATCCCCTTATAAGGAGGGGAAGAAAGAATGGTTGATGGAGGCTGGTGCTGCTGGTAGACAAGTGATGTTACTGTTATGATTATATATGATCAGCTAATTTTTTTAAAAAAAATCCTCCTTAACTTGTGAAACAAGGAGGCAGAAAGCTAGAACATTCAGTTTGTCACAAAGCTAATCCAGGCAGCTTTTCCAGTATTTAGCTCTTACAAGATTCTTTTGAATTTCCAGGAAGGAGGCAGAGGAAAAATATACATTTGAGAAGGCACTTAGTTTTCATACCATAGTTGCTTTTTAATCCTTGCATAGTAGCTTATTTGATATAATATCAGTGAGAATTGCATGCAGTAACTGTTATTCTTTATGCAGTCGGATGATTACAGTGAGTTTGAAATGACAAGAATAAAGGATAAAATTGCTGAACTGCGAAATAGTGTTCTCCAAGAAATATACAAGGAACAAGAAGAATATGTAAGTATTATGTTATTTAAGCAGCTAAAACAAAACTGTATGAAACACATCTGTGTTTATTTCAACGTGTGTTCTAGGCAAAATAAAGTAATTATTGTAATATTGAGTATTAATATGGTCCTTTTGGGGCAATACCTCCAAAATGAGATTGTGTGTTCCTCAGAAATAAGGAAAGGAAGGAAGTTGGTCAGCTCTGGTTCTTCTACCTGAATGTAATCTTTTAAGATCCTGCTGAGAAGGGCAGGGAAGGAGCTAGAAATGGGGCTTGTAGCTCTCAACCCAGAGCTGCTGCAGGTGACAGAGGAAGCTCAGTTGCTGAAGAAAGGCTGTATTTCTTGTAAGAAGGAAGGAAACCTTTCCTTACCACTAGGTGAGAACAGGGCTTTTCCTGAAGTGGAAAAAAAGAGGTCACCCTTTATTGCAGTACCCGAAGTTGGGGGAAGAATCTGAAACTGTTGTCTTGCAAGTAAATTGCAAGGCAGCAAGACTTCTGATAGTGATGCATCTGCCTTATAGATGCAGTAGAGTGTGCATGTACCCGCAGTAATTATTGTGCTGCATTAAAGCCATGCAGGGCCTGAAGATTCTTGGATATCCTGGTCTGTTACAACTTCATTTGTCTTCCTCCATTTACTCCTAATGAGGTTGTGTTTTGTCCAGGCCTACTAGGGCCTACTGTGAAAAAGATGGAATATTTTCCTTGACAGCACACGAGCTCTTTAGAACCTCAGTTACCCATTCTCAAGAGCTTTCAGGAATTTACGCACCTTGAGATGCTATATTGGTCTGTGTTTTGTTGTTTTGTTTGTTTTTGGAAAGGGTGTAGCAGTTGTGTTCTGAGGGATGCTGCCTAGGAAGGTAATAGAGTACAGTCATGGTGGATGTGTTTTTGAATATTCTGGATAAACACTGCAAATGGATGATGTGTACAGGAGCACATGTCAGAAGCCATGTTCTCTTCATTCAGGAGAAGCTTACCTATTTGGTGCAGAAATGGTTCCCCGAGTTGCCACTTCTATATCCAGAAGCAGGAATCCTAAAGTATATGGTAAGCAGTGCAGGAATCGCTGAAGCCATCTCCGTTAATGTTTAGGACACTATTAAGGCTCTGCAGCAGGAACACTCTGTACAGCCCCTGTTCCTTTGTACTCTCAAATACCCTTTTCTCTCCTTCCCCTTCTCCCTGCTGGTGAGGTCGAAGCAAGGTACTTTTTGTCTTGCCATGGTGTTGGCTTACAGCCAGCCTCTTGTAGTAGATGGTGTAACTTTGTTTTTAACAATCCAAGCTATTTCTGTGCTTTGAGCTTATTGAAGGAGATAATGCAAGTCTCTGAATCTCACAGCTGTTAAATGTGGTGTGTGTTACTGTGTGTGCATGTGCTTCAGAATTCTGGTGGACTTCTGACACTTAGCTTGGAGCGAGACCTGTTAGACGTGGAACCCATGAAAGAACTGAGCACAAAGCGACCTTTAGTGTGTGCAGAAATTCAGGATCAGAAGGTTCTTTTGAAGGTAATGTTGTTACTGACTTCAGTAGAAGCACTGTCGGTGAGCCCTAGGCTTGTTAATGAACTGATTCTGCCTGAACTTTGGGCTGGTCTCATTCCTGTGCTTAGCAGATCTTGTTCGACCAGCCTGTAGAGCACAAAGCCTTGTTTCCTTATGGAAAGGAAGTTCTGTGTTTTCTTCTGACTTTATTTTTCTTTTTTTCTTTCCTACTCCCTAGAGGACAGTAGTTGTAAATGATGCTTCCCTCTGCTGCCTTCTTTCTGGCATTTGGTGGGCCCTTTCTCCTGCTCATTACTCCTTTTCTTTTTGCAGATACTGTTTTATATTCCTGTTTTGTATGATTTTACAGTTTCAGGAACTGATTCTTTTCCCTTTCTCTGACTCTTTTCTGATCTGCTAGCAACTGAGAGACCCAATGGATATAGTATGGAGAGGCATAGTTGTAAATCTATTTGCTTTTCGCTTGGTTTATACGCATCTCAGATTAGAGAAACACTACCTATTTTGCTACTTCAAACTTCCTAAGCTTTAATGAGTGAATATGAGAATAATCCATGACAGTTGGAATTCAAATTTTGTAATAAGTACCAGAGAAGGTCATTTAATGGAACCTAACAATAGGCATTTCTGTGTCATATTGTAGGTTTTAGGACTTGTAGCTTGGGTATTTGTTCTGTTTTTCAGGGATATTCTGTAGATACAAATTCAGAAACCAAAGTGATAGAAAGAGTTGCCAAATATCAC
>NW_010586755.1:158119-176769 GCF_000705375.1 Tinamus guttatus
TTCTGCAAGGCAAGATTCAAATTGGTGATGTTGGTTTCTGTTTTGCATTGGAAGATTTAACATTGGGCCATAAAGCTTTTTTGTTTGTTTTGTTTTGAATCAGAAAAACATTTCATTGCTGAAGTTTACTGTGGATAACACAGCAAAACATACTTGATTTATTGTACATGCAGTGCATGCTAAATATTCTAATATTTCTGATATTTAAAACAATCTATTTTTAATATTTTTTTTGTTGTTCTGTTGAAGTCTGATCCTCTGGTGTATTTAATGGTCCCATATTATCCAGGGGCAAGTCTGGAAGCTTTACAGTCTGATGCACCTTTAACATTAAAAGTAAGTATAACTGCTTAGAATATCAGCACTTTTGTGTTTGAACCAAGCCTTTCTCACTGAGCTTTGCCTGCTACTGCTTCACAGTATTTCACCAATGTAACCTCATCTGGTGGCATGCAGTCACTATACAAACTCTTACAAGATAGATTAGTTAATATTTTTACATGTAGTCAGTCAGGCTGTAATTTCTTAAAGAGGTTTTTGTTTGAATGTGTGGAGTGTGTTTTTTGTAAAGGTGGTGGGCATTCTTCTAGCTTACAGGACTTCTCTCTACCCTCCTTAATTTTTCCAGAGTTCTTTACAGGCAGTTTGACAGCCATTTCTTTTCACAGAAATGGAGCCAGAAGCTCATGCAGCCTCTTCTCCAGTTCTGTTTACTGGGAGCAAGTTATAAATGTTTGTCCTAAAGCATGTGTTTTATTTATTGAATGTTTGTTTGTTTCCCTGCATAATGTTTGTGACTTGTTAAGCAGTGACTGCATTTTTCTCTTGATTGATTCTGACAGTCAGCAAAATCTTCCTGGGAATTAATACATGCTTTGTGAAACAGTATTGGCAGGAAGTCTGAATATTTGTAGATCGTGCTTTGCTTTGCCTTTTTTGTACATATCTTAAACACTAAAAATGTTTAATCTCTAGGAAGTGCTAAAAGTGATGAAAGGAGTGGCCCAAGGTCTAAGCACTTTGCATGAAGCCAGTATAGTTCATGGATCTCTGCATGGAAATAATGTTTTTGCTGTGAATCGACAACAGGGGATTGTTGGAGACTTTGATTTCACAAAAACAGAGGTAAAACAAAAAACAGAATCCAGCACCCTTCAGTGACCTTCGATCAGAATTAAGTATCAAAATAACAAGTGCATTTGGAGCTTATAAGACTTGCTGATAGATGTGTGCCCAGCTGTGGGACTCCTGTTCCCTATTCTGAAGAGGGTTGGGCAATTTGAATTTTGTTGAAACTTTTGTAAGTGCAGTCTGATCCTGAGGGACAGGGAGAAGACTTGTGAGCATAGGCACTAGTTAAAGGAATGAACTGAAGTCTAGAAACTGCCATACCTGTCTGCCTGTCTTGTGTGTTCATGGTAGTCAGCATCATCACAAGTGAGTATAAGAACTCATGTTAGAAGAAGCAGGGGGTAGTCTAGCTCTTGTGAAGTATTGCCCTTCTACTTTATTGGTAATGGGATCCCAATGAGTTTTCATCTGTTCTAGTATTTTAAATTCACGTTCCTGATTATCTGCATAAGCTGATTTAAGGTTAATCCTCAGATTCTCTGGCCAAGAATTGCATAGTTGTTTATGGAGAAAAATCCAATCTTTAAGGACGCAATCTTTTCTTACTATTCATTGTGTTTGTGTAGTGAAGACAGATCCTTTTGTAGTCACATGTACTTTTTTTTTTTTGAACTTGAGCTTTTTGATCTAAAGTTTCTTTTATGCTACATGCTTGCTTCATGCTTATTAAAGAAAGCAGAAAATACATCTAAAGTACATTTTTACGTATTTTTACTGCCTTTATCTCCACTTTAGAGATGTGTTTTCTGTTAATCTCATACAGAGTCTTCCATGTTTGAACATTTCATAGTTCTCCTTTTATAAATCTCAAAGCTCAAAATGTTAGAGAGAGTCTCTAGCAGAAAGACTTAGCAGAAATCTCTGGAAGCTGAAGTCCCCCACAACGATCTGAGACGTTTCTGCAGCTCGTGTTCTCTAGCACCTTACGAGTGTTTAATCCTTCTGGGGGGAGGTGGGGGTGTGTGCTGCCGTTGCCCGAGCCCCTCAGTGCCTCTCTGTCCCGCAGGAGCAGCGCGCGGCCACGCTGGCCGCCGGGGCGCTCAGCCTGGTCCCCCCCGAGGTGAAGAGGGGGCAGCCGCCCTCTGCGGCCTCCGACATGTTCGCCTTCGGCGGCCTGCTGCTCTGGGTGAGTGCCTGCTGGGGGGAGACCCTCGAAGAGCAAGAGATGTCCTCTCGGACCCCTGTGCTGGTGCCACAAGTGCTCAGGTTTTGAACCAAGCGCTGTGTGTGGAACCAACTGGAGTTGAGCTCATGGGCAGAAGGCAGTGGATTCCTTTGTGAAAGGTGCTCTATAATTACATGAAGTAAAATCATGCTTTTGTTTTTCATGCTGCAGTCTGTCAGTTATTTTTTATCCATTGCCAGTAATAATACATATATATCTTTTTTTCTAGTAACGAGTAATTCCTAGTAATAGCAGTAGCTTTTAGCAGCTTTGTCAGTGAACAATTGCTATATCAATCCTCCCTCTTTTGATCTGGATATGGATGGGATTTATCATACACTGCAGACACCAGTGCCTAGATGACTATTTTGCTTATTAGTACATGTTATTGCAGGGAGGAGAAAACAGTCCACTTGTCTGTCTGTCTTCAGTGGTGTCTTATACAGCATTTTCTCTTGCTCCTTTCTGTCATCTGGCACTTCTGTATTGCTCCCTACCCATCCCACGGTGCCAGTACCATTTGTTCCAAGTGGAAAACTTCAGATCTCATTGACTTGAAAAGCACGAGCTTCCCAGCAAGTGCTGATGTTTCCAGGCTATGACTTTGCATGAGCCCTTGCCCTGTTGGAAGGGCTCCAGTGGGCACATGTGGGAGCTGTATGTGTATGCCTGGTGCCCAGGTACGTGCTGGCTAAGGCAAAAAGCCAGTTTGATCTGCTGTAGAGCGACGGCTTCAGCCACCTCTTCAGTGCATCTTGGAATGCTGTTTTTGTAGAGAAATACCAGCAAGCTGGTAGGGAGCCACTGTCAGTTGCTTGTGTGAAGACGAGCAACCTTAATACAAAGCAGATTCATCATGATGTTTTAATTCCAAATTTAGAAAGCTAGTACACTAAATTAAGCAAGTCTTTCTATGGAGATAGATGAAGTGCAGCTTAGTATCATGGATGCTTCTAACTTATTCATGTGGTAAGGTTTAATCCAAACACTTTCAGCATTGCTATTCTAGGAAGAAAACTTTTAGAAGAAGGCTTTTTTAATCAAAAACAATCAAAATAAGTAGTGTTGTCAATGACTGGTTATGCTCAAAGAGTATATTTGGTTTGCAGCAAAATTTCTAGTCTTCTGGGCTAACCAGTGTGCAACTCCGATCTGTTTAAGTTGGATTTATGTACTTTTGGTCACTTTAAGCAATGCTTCTGACTCCAGTGTTAGTGCTGTGTGTGCTAGTTGACAGTCGAAGGCAGCACTTCTCTGCTCTCCTGACAGCAGTGCTGCTGCTTCTAAAATCGAGGCAGTGCTTTCCTCGGGCCTCAGCGTATCTGTGTGGGAAGAGCCCAGCACTGACTAAAGAGGTCATCCTTCAGCCTTGGAGCTGTGCAGAATAGATGGGCTCAGCGTGACTTGCAGGCACTTTAGAAGAATGCTGTGCTCAGTCATGGTTCTGGATAATAAATAAAATCTGGGGAATTCTGCTGGGGATTTTTTTGCAGAGGGGGAAATTGAGGAGCACATAATCAAGTGTACAGCTTGGACATGGCCTTTGAACCTTCCCCCCTCCCCCCAATCTCTGGACCTCTAAAAGTTTCTTCTCTCATGCTAAAAATATTTTTCTGTGTGTTTGTATTTTTTTTTTCTCTCCTCTCCCCTCGTGTATTTGCTAAAGGGGAAGTTGAGACCCCCAGATACTTTACCCTAGTGTGGAATTGCAGAAGAGCCCACCTCTTTTCTGCTGTGGGGTCCATTTTTGTTTAAAACATGAAATCTCCTTGATTAATGTTTATGGATAGTTTTTTTTTTTCTTTAAAGATAAAGGAAAAAACTAATGTTATACATAAAGTATTTTTGTTCACTTACAGCTTTGTGCTCAAAACAAAGAGTTTGTCATAAAGGAAGATGGAACACCAGAGGTGGATGTTGTTGATATGGTATGTAAACTGACTGCCAGATGAAGAAGATTATGCTCTTGCTTGTTACTTTTTTTTTTTTTTTTAAATAAAACGTGATTTTTAAGTGCTGGGTTGAGAAAATGTTCCTAACTGAACATTTGGATGTCCTAAGTAGCATTATATCCTAAATAGCAGAAATGAAATCCTGTTTGAGAAGGCGGAAAGCTGCAGTTTCCTTAATATTTGACTTTGGTCTCAGGAGGAAAAGTTATCTTTGCATAACTTAATTAATGACAACAAGTCACTTGGGGAATAAGTCATTGGGATTTGTAATCAAAGGAGGTATTTGATTTGGGAACCTGTCCCTTCAAAGACGGGGATGTTGACTTTGCTTGCATCTTCCAACATAATTATTAGACAATTCTTAACCATTAATAAAATAGCCAACTTCCATTTTAAACACTAAACTGCAACTGTAAAAGTGTAGTAGTCATTAATTGTTTGCCTTAGTCGTTTGCCACTATCTATCTTTTCCTATGTCTGTAATACAAATTCAGAGGTGTAAGTGGAACCTTTATGAAGTGAATTTACGTTACTGCGTTCATTTTCTCATCTTCACTCTCAGCTGTTGTTCTCTCTACACTTTGTCAGCCGTGTTGCCACCTGGAATATTACTTGCAGCTCCTTTTTGAAATTTATCCTTGCCCAAGGACTCCTTTGAGAATAGGAGCAGACTTGTGTGCCTTCATATTTTCCAGCTTAAATGTCCAACATAGAAATTCACCCTTCACTAAGATCTCTATCTATGACATTTATCATAAGCGGGTGGTTTTACGGCCTTCTCTCTGCATGCTTTGGTTACCTGAGCTGCTTTCCTTCCCTGAATTTATTTCCTTGTGTGCCTCATAGATGACTGCCTCTTTGTCTTGTGTTATTTCAGCTTTTATGCCAACATACATACTTTAAAGTTTCTCTAGGAAGTTCGTAGACCTTTCTCAAATCACCAGTCTTCCCAGCCTGATTTCTGCTTTGGACTCTTCCCGTATGTTTTGTCTTCTAATTACTGTCTACTTGGCTATTGCCTTGCGTCCCTCTCCCCTGAATCAATCGCAGATTTATACGATCTGAAGAGAAACCAGAGTCGCTCTTATATTTTTTTAATAAATGCACCCTACTTCTCACATCATGTTTTTTACTCTAAGTTTGTTACTTTCATCTGAAGCAATAACTTACTGCTTTATGTAGATTTGAGAAGTCTGTGAGGCTTCTTAAATCAGAGCTTTTACTATCATTAAAAAATGCAAGCAAGTGACTTAAGTTCACTGTTAAGTTGTAGATGGAGCTTTCTAAGGAGATTTCTGGAAAATTGGGGAATTTACCTCTAAAAGTACAAAAATATTTTAAATAGGAAAGTAGAAAAATGAGTTGCTGTTGGTCAGGTAAGTTAGGACTACTTTGTCAAGGGATGAGAAAGCGCTAATACTAAATCCGTGTATTGATTATTCTTGTGCATTAATGATGTGTCTGATGTGTGCACTGATGATGTGCCTTAATGATAGCATGGTGCTAGAATCTGTGTGAGCTTACTAGGGCTGTATTCATTCCAGTCTTAGTATATCTTGCTTAATATGTTTGAGTTGGGAAACTCTCATGCCATAGTACCAGACTAATGCAGCTCTTGTGCTTCTGGTGTCCAGGCCAGTAGCTTAAGTATCTGCATGGCAGGAATGATGCAGATGATGGGGCATAGGATTCTGTGGCCAGGCCTCTGGGGTCAGGGGCTCTTTTCTCATTGTCAGAACGCTGGTGAAATAAAGTTATTGCAGAACTGTCGAGGAGACAAGTCATCTAACAATATGAAGATGCAGGAATAGTAAAAATGCTGCCTTTGAGCTGGGAGTTGATCTTGTTGAAAAGCACTGCTTTTCATTAAAGTTGCTCTTTTTTATTTAAAAGTCAGATGAATCTCAAACTGCATAATGTTAAAGGGAAGAAGAATCAGAACTTTATGATCTGCTCTCAGAGCAAGTTTTAGTATTTTAAATTCATTCCACAAACTTGTGCAGAACCATCTTTCTGTGTCATTCAGGATTAGGCATCATAATTTTCAAATATCGAAAAACAAACCTTATCTGATGAGTAAGGAAAACTTGCTCTTTCCTTTTACTTAACTAGTTGCATAAGGAAAACTTACTTTTTCCTGTTTAAGGAAATGGCAGAGAATTTCTTGGGACAGACTCCCTTCTGTCTTTCTGCAAGATTTATTTTGCAATACTGTCCTACAAATGCTGTCTGAAACATGCAAATCACTACGTAAGTGGCCAGTTTCAATTTATCGTGCTCTTGTGTCCTTCTGTACCAGGTGTCTTTTGAAGTGCAGACAGTTGCTTTTGCTTTTAACAAATCATGAAGTTACCCATTATTATTCTTAGCAGGGATCCATTTTTACAGCTTTTGAATAAGAGAAAGCTTCTTGATTTATTCAGCAACAAAAAGAAACAGTATTAGGTTTTTGACCTTGACAGGTGATAGAATCCTAATCGATGCATCCTCAGCAGTTTTTAAGTGTGTGCATGCATGTGCACCAACTACCAGAGGCCATTGGAAGTTTGCATGTTTACAGTAATCCATGCTGCTTACAGGTCACAAGAATGCCCAAAAGAAAAATATAAGACTAATAAATGTCAGGTGTTTCTTGGAGAATCTCTTAGACCTCTGGCTGTTAATCCTTGCCCTAGTTCTTAGGGAAAAACTATTTTGTTTTTAAGTGCTTTATCTATAATCAGCTTATTCAGAACTAATCTCCATGCCCATCTGCAGCCTCTTGAAAGGCTAGTAATTTCCTTTCTATCTCGGTCGTATTCCCAAGAGGAATTACACACTTTCAGCAAACAATTTTGGTTGTTTTCTGAAAATATAAAGTTGCAGGAAAAAACACAAGAATTACAAGGGGTTGTTGTTAAACTTTCTTAGCTGGCTGTTGAGAAGCAGTAGCTAGGATCTTGTAGTCATTCTTCCAGTCATCCCAGCATTCAGTGTACTTTGCCTTCCATTTTTGTATTTAAAAAAAGGGCAGGGGCAGAGGGGACAAACTAGTTGGAGTGAATACAGTGAAATGTTGTCCTACAGCAGTACTGCTTGTAGGATCTTTTTTTTCCAGTTTCCTTAATGGCAGATAATGGTGAGAAGAGGGTATTTGCAGGCATCTGATAGTATTGCAAAAGGCCAACCTGTAAGTGCAAAGATTTTAACTTTTTAAAAGCTCAGACTTGATTTGTTTTTAATACGATAGAGGAAGTATGTAGTCATATAGTTCATTTGTTTATGTTTCAGTGCATCAAATGTTTGAAGGATCTTACCTGGAGGTTTTCCTTTGAGCTTTCAAAGTTTTGTCAACACTTCCCAATCCTTTCCATCTGTAAGATGAGCTGTTTTCAGATCTCATCTTTTCACTAAGATTCCAGGTTATTTGGGGAGAGGTTAATTTTTCTGCATCATTCTACTAATCAGTGGAAAAGCTGGGAATTATCTGTGTATTTTTATCTCCAGGTCTGAGTGCTTTTGTATGTTCACAGGCGATTGAATGGCAGTGACTGAAGCAGGTTGGTCAGACTCTGGATGAGGTGAGGGCAGGCAGGGGGTGTGCAGGGGTTCTACCATTCACTGGTGTACGGACCCTGGTCAGGCCTTCTTACAGGAAGGTTCTGCTTGCTTTGGACTGCCGTCGCCTAGGTCTCTAGGTGAGCATTTGAAGGGTGTCCTCCTTGTAGTCTTGTCCAGATAGGTGTTTGATCTTTCTTCTTCAACAGCTAATGCTCATGCGTGTGTGTTGCTGTGTCTTACATCTGGGGTCTGGTACTGTTGAGGTGCTAAGCATTTAGACACATGTTCCTTCTTAAAAGACTAAAGAATCTAGCTATAAATAACAGGCTAATAACAAAAGAGCTATTGTTGATCTAGCCAAATAGCTCAGTTTCTTTGTTTTCCTGTGTTTGTAGAGAGGGACAGACATGACTAAAGTAAAAAGTCTGTTGTAGAAAATAAATGGAAGCTGCCATGTTCCTTCTCAGTGGAAAGACCAATACCTCTCTAACTTACTGTGGTTCAGGAAACCGATATCTTAAAACATGGCACATACCTTTCTGTGAAATCTATGGACACCAGGTTGACAGTGCTGACAGCTTTTGTCCCTATCAAGCACTAGGTCTGTTGAGTGTGCTGACCATGGGGAACATGTGCTACAACCTTTCGAGATAGCTTTGGGCCCTGAGCACTTAGGAAGCATTCATCAAATACTTGATATTTGCAATCACGTTCATTTCCCTTGTTGATGAGATTCTTCTTGTGTTTCTAGGATGATAAAGTTAAATCTCTTCTCCTGAACCTGCTGTGTTGTAACAGACTGACAGCTGAGCAGGTCCTGAAGGATGACTGCTTCCTCTCGATTGATGTGATTCCAGCTTCACCACAGCCACCTGAAGAACCTGAGCCACATGAAGAGCATGATTCTGAAAAAGTGGATAAACATGAAGAGAATGCAAATAACTCTGAGGAAAATGGGGTGAATCCTACTGAGTAGATGAAGAACATGTTCAATGAGTGTTAAAGACTTTTTTTTTTTTGTTGCTGTTTCTGGCTATTTTCAAAATTAACTGTCATGATCTCAAAATATGGAAATGTTTGGTAGGTATAGTTATGCTTTGTGATTACACAGTGTTCACTGAATTTTATTTTAAATATGATTAATTCTAAATAAATGTTCAAGTCTGTAACCTGTTGTGTTCATTCTCAGTAAAAAGACTAACTTCAGTATTTCTTTATTATATTGTTCATGATTGTGTTCTTAGTTTGTCAGTTTTTTTTGTTATCCCTTCTGTAGACATTAATTTACAGAGAGTCTTGTTAGATTCAGAAGTCTTAGGATGAAGGCATTGTGACTTGTTTTTGTATTTCATTATCCCTCTTGCTGTGATTTCAGATTAACTGTTCCCATTAAAATAGTAGGATATTACTGTTTTGTTGAGTCTTTCTTGCATAGTCAGGGTGTTCCTACAGAAAGTACCTTCAAGTTAATGTGGATGTATTATCTGTTCTTAAAGCTTGCTTCTAGTATTTTTAAAGTTTTGGTTTTGATGACTGGGTTTGAAACACTTTGGCAAATTGACATTGGAAGAGTTTTGCCAGCTGTATTCTCTTACAGGACTTGCTGCTCATCCTCTTGGAGATTTTTTTTTTTTTTTTCCTTCAAAAGAAGCAGATCACAGTGTGGAGTTTCTGTAGGGATATTTTTGGCCTCTGGGTGTTGCTCTTGGACAGTACAGTTGACACACTAGTATTTTGCAGATGAGTTATTGAAGTTGAATAGTGTCAGTTGAAGAATATAAAATGCTGTTGTGATGGGAAAGGAGGAGCACTGGGGAATTTGGAAATCCTCAACTACAGTGCTACAGTCTACTGTGAAAAGATGTCCTCTTGGCACTCCTGTGTCTTACATCTTGTTTTTCCACTCTTAAATCACTTTAAACAAAGCCTGAAGCTTCCTTCATATGTTTGGTCATTCTTCATTTCGATGATAATGACTTTTCACTTTTTGTATGATGTAGTTAATCGATGCCAAAACCTTTGTTTAAAATTAAAAATAGTTTTGACTTCTGATTTTTGGTCAATTTGATTTAAATGTATTACATACATTACAAGAATAATGCTCTGTTTCTTTTTGCAGATGAAAATAAATGGTTTGAAGCAGTTCTGATGGATTCTTTCCAAATACTGATTTTATCTTGCGCTGTTAACTTTACATTAAGTTAGTTTTCGTTAAATAGTAAGCAGTGAGTAGAGATAACAGAACTAACCTTATAGTTTGTCTGATGTTGTTTATTAGAATAATTTTTTTGCTCAGTTCCCTTGCTCCCTCATCTATGCAACTTAAAGCGTACTTAAATCCCCAAATTGCTGACTTTGATTTCTGAACCAAGAAAAATCTGTGGTTGTGCTTGGTCCTGTATGTAAAAACCAGATTATGCACAGCTGATGAAGAGATTTGGAGAAGATGGCAATTTTCAAATCAAACTTTCAAAAACCTGCATTAAATCCTTTAAAACCTTTGTACATATGATGTCGGGATATGGGACAACATTTTACACTTGCTTGTGCTGTTTGCGATGTCACCTATTCTGATTGCTTCTCCTTTGGCTTTTCCTAGTGTCATCTCATAACTCTGTCTTTTTTTCCATTTATTTGCTTGCTGCCTGAAGAGAAGAGATTGTTTGAGGGTTGAGATGCCCAGCTGTCCTGGCAAAACTCGGTATCGATCTTTCATACCAGACTGCCTGCTGTGTAGTTTCAGATAACCTTTTTAACTGTATCTTTTTGGTCCACAACAAGCGAACTTGAAGCATAGCGAAGAGAGGTGCAATAATCCCGTGGGAATGTTAACTTCCTCGCTAGCTTCTGCAGTTCACAAGCCCAAGCAACACTTACCCTCTCTCTTGGGTGTCACAAATGTGCAGTTTTGAGCACTGTCCTTGCACAGGTGTCTCTTAAGAGCCTGGATATTGCTTTACTTGGGAAGTATACTCATACTCAGCTCCTTTCATGTGTCCCAGATGCTCCTAGCTTCTGGCCCCCACGGGCAAGCCTCCAGTCCCAGGTCTTGACACTGCTGATTTCTTCCTTTCAGGCAGATTTACCGTTTTTACTTGGTCAGTATTGTGTGTTCTCTGCCCTCCTGGCCTTTATCCCCCCCACTGGGGTGTCTGCTCCCATCTCAGCTTCTGCACAGTGCTTAATAGGCAAGCCAGCTGGGCTTCTGGGCTGTAGATGCACTAGTAAAGTCAGGGAAGAGGAAGCACTTCCTGCAGCCACCCAGCTCTGGCTCTGCGCTAGGGCTGTTTTCCTTGGAAAAGGACTTTTTTCTTTTTTCTTTTTTTTTTTTTTTTTTCCCCCCCCCTGCAGATTTGGTGTCTGCCCCAAATGCCTGTGCTATAAGTGAGGCTGTTGGAGCTTGTGCTCCTTTCTAAATGCTCCACATCTGTTCACTTCCTGAAATGTGCCTGCTGTTTTGTCCCCTGCCTTTGACCTCTGTGGATACATACTTAATTTTCCAACATCTTTCCTTGTGGTTTGTTGCTCCCTGCACATAATTTAGCCCTGGTGGTTTTGAGAAGGTTCTTAATTCTATGCCAGTGTAGAGGCCACCTTATCAGCAGTCAGTGGTGGCTGTGAGTTAAATTATAGTCTTCTGCAGGCAATTGCTGCCAGGACTTCCTTAAATGGAGCACGGAGTGATCTGTATTCAATTTATCGCTCCAACTTGCAAGGAACTAAGTACAAATTCATCATGGTGCCAACTCGTAGCATCAGTGACTTTCCAGACAAGGGTGTGGGTCGGAGAGCAACGCTTCCTCCAATCTGAGCCGCTGGTGAAACTTCCCTCAGGCCGCATGCTGGCACGTGAGGATGACACATCCTGCTGCGTTCTGCTCGCTGTGCCTGCAGCGGTTGAACAGGGGGTTTCATGGGGGCTGTATCACAACTGGACAAAATAAAGCAAGTCCTCCTCTCCTTCAGGCTTGGGGGCAGAGCTGCTCTTACAAGGCAGTTCTGCTGGTGCTTGTCTGCTCTGGCAGTGGGCACCTTGGGCCCTTCTCTTTTTCAGGTCTTGGACTGGTTTTGTGGCAGCTTTAAGATTCAGATGCTGCAGAAGATCAAGATCTCGGTGTGCAGAAGCGTATTTGAAACTCAAACCCATCTGCCTTGGAATATATTTTTGTTTGTTTTCACGTTCTTCCCGTTGTGAGCAGCTGTGTGCTTAGTGCCGCGGGGCGGGTTGCCGCTAGGTGGGGAGAGCAGCGAGCTGGGCCCTGCCCTGTGAGGAGCTGGGCCCCGCGCCCTGAGGAATCGCTGCTCGGGCGCCGGGGGCAGCCGCCCTGAGAGCCCCTTCACCTGCCAACGCCGCAGCCAGCGAGGCCGGGCAAACTCCTCGCGGCTCCTTCCCCGCTCTGTGAACTTCTCAGCTCTCCTGCATTCCTTCTGTGATCTCTAGTACAGTCAAGCAGTCTGGGTTTTGCTGTCTTGCCCCGGCCGCCCCAGTACAGGCCAGAAGTTTTTTGTGTTATGTGAGCAGGGTATTCTCAGCTGAATCTCAGTTAATGTAGCAGCTCTCTGGCTTATTTTTCAAATCAGTGACTTACTGTTTCAGCTAAGCTAAGTTAAGCTATCTGCCGCTTGGCATCCGTATGCTAGATACTGACAGACGGACAGCTCTAGAAGGACACTTTATCTAAGTGTTAAGGTAGTGCCTGCGAGTCTTGGGGCTGTGAGATACAAAAGATTGTTTCTCCAGATGACTCAACAGCAGGTTTTTTTCCACTTTTTTTTTCCCTTACACTCTGTGACTTTGGCCTACCTGTTCTCCTAGACATAGTCTAGCGTGGCTGTTTTCAGACAGTACAGAGTTCTAAGAAGTTTTTTTTTGAGGGCTGAGGGTTAGAGGCTTCTTGTATCTTCTTCATTGGTTCATGACTCCTACATGCATTTCTGCAACCTCTGTTTCTCAGCAGTCTATTGAGAACTTCTGCACCTCATCCTCAGTCTGGTAATAAGTTTTTTTCTGTTACCCTTGGTGGCATTACCAAAGCCTGATGGATCTCTGAAATACAAGTTCTTAGTGGTGTGGCCTTATCTACCCTCCAGTGGCCTGTGTTAGGTTATATGGCCAAAAAGAAGTCAGGAGTGCGCCAGACGTGGAAAACTGTTGAAGGAGAATGAAAATGTTAAGATCTGCTAGGTGAAGGTCTCAGGTACCTCAAGGTTCTTAGTGGGTTTTATCGGCAGAAGGATTTAAAGGTGTCCTTAGCACACTTGTGTTTTTATGCTGCATGTGTGAACCACTGGAAATGTTAGAGCACCTGAATCCTGGGGTAGTCAGAAGATTGAACAAATGAGTAAGAAGCCATATGCTATGTAAGTGCACATAGCCAGCACTCAAAGGATTTTTTCCTGTGTGGTAAGTAGTTTGTTTTGTTTACAGAATTGGTTCAGTTTCCTCCAGGAGAGAAACCAGGAGAGTTCTGCTAGAACAAATCGATTGAAGCTGCCTCGTTCCAGTTATCCTGATGAAAGCTTGATGAATATTCAAAAGCCACCACCTGCCGAAGTCGGTACCAGGAGATACATGCGGAGCCTGCTGGACCTGGAAGCGGTTTGATTTGAAGACTGTCCCGCCCCTAGTTTATGATTTAGTTTGAAGTCAGAGCCCACTGTTTGAAAATGCGGACTGTTCCACGGCGAGTCTTGTTCCTTCTACATTAAAGCCTCTCTGCTGCCGTTGAGCTCTTCTGAATATTCATGTTGTGGGTGTGCATTTGTCATAAACTCACGGATCATACTTGAAATCAGCCTGAAATCTTTATCCTCTGCCCTTAGCAGCCAGAGGTGGAGCTGGCGTTCGCCTGTTCTTCAGGCTGTCAACTTTCCTCTCTGAAGTCTCCCGATCCCCCTACCCCCCAGTTTTTTTACTTAGGTTTAACCTTTTGTTTGTCAGTCTTTCCACAGTTTTGGCGACCTAGTTTCTGTGGAACTTTTCTTTTTTGGTGAAAAAGATCATTTCTTGTACTTGCATGTTGAATTTTGTGGATAAATTTCAAGTTATGCCTCTCCTAGCTCTCTTCTTTTTAACAGGGCTTGAGAGATTCCTTGGAAGATTTGATCCTGGACTGAGACGCTCCAAGTATTAGAGAAATGAAACCTTCCTTCTGCTTGACAATTAAAATAAAAGCTATGAGGCTTCTTGCCCCGCATGGTTCTGGTAGCAAGATCTCCTTAGCCTCATGGTAAGATCCCATCCAGGTGGCTGTGGGGCGATTGTCCCCCCGTGCTGAGGATCTGCTTACTTATATTAGGAAATACTGGGGCTCCTGTAAGCCAGTGTGCTCCTCTTCAAGGCAAGCCTACTCCTCCTGTCTCTGGGATGCTCACAGCAACTGTACCATTTCAGCTGACACAGTGAAGTGTTTGGATTTCCTTCCTGGCATTTTTTTTTCCTGTATATGTTTTCTGAGTCTCTTATTCCCTGTTATTGTGACACTCTGAGGTATATTCCAGGCAAGGGTCTGCTCTAAGTCTGATCACTTTTATTTGCTATCTCTGTTCTCTGTTTTTTTACTTGCCACAATTTCTCTGGTTGCTTCTTCTGGTTCAGGACTTCTTTTCCCTGTATCCTCTGAAGGGAGTGTAAGCTTGATTTAATTAAAATAATAATAATAATAAAAGTCAAAGATATACTTTTGCTTACTTATATCTTATCTGTGATAGATGTTTCTTGATAGCAATAACTTCTGCCAGGAAAGTGGGAGAGGGCCAAGCCTCTGTATACTTCTTGTGTATCATCTTTTTCTCTAGTTTCATACAGAATGTAGCCCCATTTTTTTTCACTAGCATCATCTGCAAACCTCTCCTCTGGGAGGACATGGGTATTTATTTTCCTCACAGTCCCCTTCTCCTCCTTCGGACCCTGGAGAGCATTCAAGAACTGAGCAATGTTTGGGCAGGCTCTGATATTTGTACCTATTTATGCTCGATGCTCAAGGAGCAGAAGAAAACGTGCCTGTGATGGGCAAGCACAGCTTGGGTCACAGTTTCCAACTCATCACATGAAAAAATAGCTCAGAGGGTGTTACTAGTGGATGGCAGCCTGTTTGCATTAGCTCCCTTTCCCTAATATTCTTTAGAAATATTTTAGTAACCAGAGGTTGACATTGTAGTATAGTCAGAGGTGTCTCTAAAGCTGTTCTTTGAACATCTTTTGCTGTCAGGCTTTCAGAGTACAGTAGGTATGACTCAATAACTTTTGTTACTTCAGTATTTAATTACACGTTATCTCTAAGAACATGGCTGTTTTAAAGGACAAGAATGGCCTGGTGCTCATTTCACTTGGAGATGCTGTTATTTACTTTATGTTGCCTTTTGCCAGTAATGTGACTGTTAATGTGCGTAAAATGTAAGACTGATTATTTGGTTATGTTGTAATGATTTGTCACAGAGCAGCCTTTCCCCCTTCAATTTAATAATAGATTTCCAGCCTCATCCAGATGTGCTGCATGTTGTGCCTCTCTTTTATTAGGAAGCAGCTGGTCCTTAAAGACCGTGAATAAAACCCTCAAACTTTCTCTACGTGGTCATTCATTCCCACCACTAAAGATGGAAATGGCATGAGGAACTGCAGGAGATCCTGGATAGTAGTAGCTTCATCCCAAACACCCCTTATTCCTTTCTAGGTAGTTCTACTTCAGTGGAAGCGTTTCTAAAAGAAGACGAAAGTTTTTGATGAAAAACTTAAGAAATATGTGCTGAAACGTGTTTCAGGCATACATCCGAAGAGCCCTGGTACTAATTGTACACCCATATGCTGTTTCAAAGAACAGGCATATCCTCTAGTGGTGATATTATTTTCTGCTCATCCGAGCTACAAGGAGTTACCCCTTTTCTCCTTTGTAAGAACAGAGTAGAACTTGCTTTTAGAAGAGCCAGCATGTTGAATTTATGTTATTGGAAATGTATTTTTTAGGCGAAGAGTACTGACAAACCAACATGTTGCATTAGTATCTTCAAGAGTTTGTACTATACCTCAGGGCACTTATAAAGTTAATCTTTTGACATTTTTTATTTGCCTTTTGGCTCAACATAATGATTCATTTTTATCTTTTGAAACTCCATTTATGACTGTCATTTAATTGATGGTAACTACAAATTATACCAGCAGCAAAGGAATACATAAAAGAGATGCAAGTAGTGTAATTTGGAACATGGTAATCTTAGTAGCCTGAGTCATGAATTTCATCATCTGCTGCAGTTAGTATCATTTTATGATTCAGAAATCTATTCGTTTCTTTTTTTAGTGTGTCATCAGATAAATAGCTTAACAGTAAGGTGGCAGAATTGTCCTGTGTCACTGCAATCGTGGGAGAGAATGTGGCTTTGATTACTTCAGCGTGTGTGCTTTGACCTCTTAAATCAGTAAAATAATTTCCTGCACTTAGTGGAATACTTGCTGGTTAAAGCACTGAGACCATCGAATGATTGGTCTCCTCAACTTAAAATCTGTATTTTGTTCAAGCTGTTTTGAAATGCCTTTGATCATTTTTTGAAGGTGAACTACCATCAAAGGTCAGTGCATGGACCCTTAACAGAATATTCCTGGGCTGATTTATGCTTGCAGCAATCAACACTTGCTTAATACTAAGTCAGCATTACTGCAGAGATACCGTCATGCTCTTGTTGATGTTTCTACATAGAGAAAATAGTCTTTTACATTTACATTACATTCTGTGGGATCGTTTTCAGCTTAGAAGTCTTAGAAGTCTCAAAAGCAGCATAATGTGTTCTGTAATTTCCTCTCCTTTTGGCTGCCAAAACAGAGATAGTTTAGAAATGCCCGGCATCTACTGGCTACATTTTGAAGTGTGAAAAGTTACTAGTCTCCATATAGTTGAGTAGATATGGATATGTTATTAACATAGAACTTTCAGCATTTGGGAGAATGAATTTGCCATAACATACATACACTGCTTCTGCAGGAACCGGTGTGGTGAGAGAAACAAGATACGGCTGTATAAATATCCTGCCAACATGTTTCCACCTACAATAGTTCATTTATAAAAATAGTTTCTGTGTGTGTTTTTGTTTTGTTTTGTTTGTTATGCTTCCAAGCATATGCTAAGGTAAATGTCATATAAGCTTGAAGTGCTGAGGGACTGACTCTCAGCACAGGCTGACTCCTGATAACCACCAGTAACAGTTTAATCATAGTTTGCCAGTATGAAGTGATTTTGTTTTTCACTGAATCTGGCCTTTTATTTATAAAATGGTTTTAGGCTTCTGCCACGTGTCTGTGCAGTATTTAGAGAGCTTTAACTGTATCCTCTCTGTCTGTGTGTGTGTATATATGCATATATATAATATATATATATTCAGATTCCACTACGACTGCTGTTATACAGCTTTCGTTTCATTCACTTGCATCTGTTTTCCGAGGTGCTCTGTGAGCCTAGCGGTTCAACTAGGCCTTTAAAAGAACTGTGTTAACTCTGAAATCACCTATGGTTCTTCAGTTCTATGTCTAAGATTTCTGCTTTCAACTGATAAAATACTGGTAAACTGACTTTCATTTGTGCAAGCTGCTATGCAAGGCTGGATCACTTCAAAAGAATGCACAAAATCATGTCTTTTGACCATGCAGTAATCATCCCAATGGTCTCATAAGCAGGTTAAGCTAGCATTAGTGAGTTAAATGACAGATAACGTAGGAGTGAATCAGTGAGTGAAACAGAGACTTGAGGCTTTGGAGACTAAAGCATCTCCAGTGACTTCAAGGGTACTGTCTCTTTCTCAGTAAAATAATGAAGATTCCTACAGAGCCTCCTCCCTTCCCTCCCCCCCTTTTTTTTGGCTTGAAATTTGCAGATTGAGATGATTCAGATTAAAAACTAATCAGAGACATTTCAGAGAAGACTGTGAGGAAGACTGAGATCTATGAACACAGATATATGAACTAAAAAATGAGGTAAGGAAAAAAGTAAGGGAGAGACATAAACGTTCAAAGAGTTTAAAAAATAGACCACAGGTGAATAAACTAATTATTGCTACTTCTGCCCTTTGGAGACTTAGTGGGCTGAATTTTACAGAAAAAGAAATTTGGGTTAGACATTAGTGAAATAAATGTTGTAATTGAGCATAGCTAAGTGGAGTATATATGCCGTATTACTTAAAAAAAATACAGAATTAATGTAAGATAAGTGTGTGGCAGGGACCCAGCTGTGTATAACGGATGAGGGGTGGAACATGGACAGGACTGCACTTTTATTTTACTATTTGGCTCTATCTTTTGTAGTTTAGCACTATTTCAAATGTATTACTTATAGCATCACAGTTAGGTAGGTAGGTTCCAGCAAGAGCAATGACTTATACCTTGAATCAGGTAGATTAAAATGAGGAAGCCTCGGTCAAATGTCTCTCTTGCCAGTGGTAGAAAAAATGACCTGGACTAACTGTAGGCTCTCCAGATGCAGCTCTAGCCCTAGAAGGCTGAAGCAGTGGCTCTCTTTTTTGGAAACTGCTCCCATGACTTGCTTTGTATCAAAGGCAACTTGACATTTGCAGAGACCTGCAGTGCTCAAAATAATAAGCTTTGCCTGCAAGGATGACTTCAGCAAATGCGTTATCAATTGTTAACTCTCATTCAGTGCATTTGTAAATCAGTTTTAAAGCATTTTAATTAATTTGATGCAAAGGCCTGTTGTCCTTAGATATCAAATATGTTGCTGCAAGAGGAACTGTTCTGTGTGGCCAGAACATTATGGGTATTTGATTAGTAATACATTGAGCTTAGTTTGGACACATGGCTTAAAACGCCTGTGGATGTCTCATCCTGCTGGGAAATATTCTATTTAGAGCATCCTGCCAGTGTA
>NW_010586755.1:176809-260778 GCF_000705375.1 Tinamus guttatus
TGGTATCAGTATTTGTATGGGATCAGGAGAAAGATGCAGAAAAAATCTGCTTCTAAGTGGGACTTATCTTTGCCTCGAGAGAAGTCCACAAAATCCTATTTCCTGTTGTGTGGTATGTCTGTGGTGATTTTTGTTGTTGTTGTTTTATGTATGTGTGTGCGTGTTTGAATTTGGTGTGTATATGTGTTTTTGAGAGGTGTTTTGGGGTTTTTTTGGGAGGGACTTTTTTGGTGGGTTTTGTTTTTGTTGCTTTTGGGAGAGTTGCTTTTGTTTTTCTAGGAGGTGGTTGGGACGGTTGTTTTTTGGGGGGCAGGAGGGCGGAGTTGTTCCCCCTAAAAGGGTGTCTGGTAATGAGAACAGGAGCTCTGGAGCTCTTCCTCCTCGGATTGTCTCCTGCCTTTCCTTCCCTCCCCACCTGCTCCAAGCGTCTTGTTTGGTGGGTGCTGTGGAAGGAGTTGAGATGATCCAGGCACTGCTACCTTCAGGTGAAGGGGGGAAGCCGCAGGGGGAGGTGATCTTATGAGAAACCCTCCTCCTGCTTTTGTTTGGCTGTCCCTGGTGGGAGCAGCGTTAAAAGCAGCCGTTCGTGGATATGATGCACTCAGGCTTGTTTGTAAAGGGAGTGATGTGGCAGGTGCTCCAGAGGAGATGCAGTCCACAGCGTGTGTTAGACCATTAACTCTTCTTTGAGTAGCTACTATCAGTCTCCCTTAGGAATCCTGAAAATTGAGGGGTGAGGGGGAATCCTTAACCAGGAAAAGGTAAAGAAAAACACCCTGTCCTCCGCACTGATTGAAATGAGTAAACAGAAACTGAAATGTTTCTTCTCTCACAGTCAGACTGTATGCCACAGTAACAAGTGCTCTTCTGTTCACCACATCCATGCAGCGGAGCTGAGTTTGTCTTGGAAGAGTTTTCAGTCACTGAAGTGACCCTGGACATGGTGCCGAGTTTAGCTAAGGAACAGGCCGCAGCCCTGTCCAACGTGCAGGTTAAAACCAGGAGACCATTCTGAGGTTCCCTCTGTATGTCCCCGCTCTATTTCTGAATGTGTGGCATCTTCTTGCATCCTCAGAAAGATTTTATGTCAAGAACGTGCTTAAGTATACGCTTAAATGCTTTGTTGAGGGGGGATGGATTGTAGCAGGTGTCTTGGGCCTGTTGGTGAGCTTGTGCCAGTGTCACTCTTTCTCCTGCTGCGGTCTCCGACTAGAAGGTCTGGGCCCAACTTTGTTCTGAACCGCAGTGGTAGTTTTCCTGTGGGACCAAACAATGTAACGTGTAATTGCGTGACCAAACACTCTTTGCATTTACTATGGTCCCTTAAGCCCTGTGGTTTACATCTAGACTTTCATATCAATTTGGTATTTTGATGCTTTGCACATCTAGTTGTTAAAAACAGCCTGTCTTTTCAGGCTTTCCTGTGTGTCCCTTACACAGCTCCTTTCTCATATCCCCAAACCTGTTTCCTTCTTTCTCCTCTGTCAAAAGTAGTTCTCTTCAGCATACCAGTAGCTCCTGTTTATATAGAGAGCTCTGGAAAATCAGGAAGAAACTGAGAAGTGGTGTGTGGGTTTGTGCTATTTGTTTTGGGCTCATCGTGTTGGGTTTATTTTTAAACAGAAGTATAGAGCTAGCAAATGCAGCTCCCTAGAGCTGAGGGAGAGGACGGTGTATTATCGTGAACGTGTTCTGTGGAGGGGCAGCTTCCCAGGTAGCTAACTTTTCTTAATAATAAATTAAAACTCATGCCTTGAACTCCTCTGCCAGCCAACACATGGAGATGATGAAGCTGAGGGATGGGTACGTTGAACACTGACTCGGCTTTGAAACGTTTGGTGTACACACTGCTGTCCCTCTGCTTTTTGTATCCACTTGTTGAGCTGGAACGTGTAAGTTTGGCTGAGGGTAAAGGTGTTTGGGGATGTTTTGGTTTCTGTGCAGGGCACTTCTGGGCAACAATGGTATGGAGATGTATTGATGACCCAAGATGAAATACTGTGGATGGAAGCATGTGCATTTTATTTTAGGCTACAGCATTAACATGTGGCTTCTGTAATAACTCCCAGATTACAGACACAGAAGAAAGTCCTTGTAATATCTCAGAGAATATTGAAATTAATTTCTTCTGAACATATAGGAAAGATGTCATGCTGTCATCCAAAGACATATCTGGGAAATGTCTTGTAAATTTGTTGTTAGGTATCTGGTAATGCATTCTTTCTTCGTGGGTTTGGAAGCTGAAGTGGCATTTCTGTAAAGTTTCTTGGAGTCTTTACAAAAAGTTTAACTGAAATGAAGATGAATTTTTATGTGCTGTTAATGCAAAATTGTAGGGATATGCATGTATTTGAAGTGAGAGGCAGGGGTCATCATGTTTAAAGTTGAAAGTACTCTTCTCTAAACTTATTACTGATCTATGTGTGGTTAAAATACATTGAAATAGGATAGCCTTCATAAAGGCACAGAGAGGCAGCTTGGCATTAAGCCATAGCTTAAAACATGATGACCCTTTTATGAATTAACCTATTCTTTCTAATGTGCCTCCAGGAATGCTGTCCTAGCAACAGGCACGTTCTGTGGTAAGTGCTCAATTTGCTGGTTGTCTTCATGCAGAAAGATACATTAAACATGTTGACTAGTTCCATAATCCTTTAGAAGCCAAAGATCTGTAGGACAGTGGGGAGGACATAAGCTGAGATAAGCACAAAATGTCAAGAAATGCACCTACAGTTGCGGGGGTGAGGGAAGAAAATATGAGGTTAGGGCATAACTTGAGGCAAGTTTTTAGAGTTTGCTTTTCATAAAAAGTTGAACTTACTGGCCTGGTGATAAAGGAATCAGGACTACTCTCAATGCAGGTGCATGCTACTGAGACTTTTTATTATGTAACAGTTGTCACTCCACTTCTAAAGGGGCTTGCCATGACTCTCTATGGTAGACTCACTTTTGGAACCTTCAGAATTTCACTCATGGGTACTGTAGATTTGGAACCAAAAGTAGAATTTTTCTGCAGTGTCTGGAGGATCAGTGATCTTGTCATAGCTCTGACAAAACGCACTTCCAAGGTCAGAGTTCTTGCATCTTTATTGAACTGCATTTGTGCAGAGTTGAAGGTCAGGACTGAGGCTCGTATTATTAAGTGTCAAACTATGATGATTATAAAAATATGAGGACGCGTATCTCTAGATAGGTAAGAACAATGTGAATGATTTCTAGAAACTACTTCTTTCCTTTTCTTCAAAGCTGTTAAGTCTGGTTGTGGATAAGTCCCCCAGACCATGAGGGGTTGCTGGGATGTTTGCTAAGCGAGGTGAAAGCAGCGGGCTGTCTGCTTGCTCCAGCACTGCTCTGCGTGCCTGGAAGTGCCGGGAGTCTGAGCAATCTGCTTGTGTAAGGGATGCACTGTCTTAAACCTCTTTGGGCATACAGGCAGTGCTGCTTTATCTTCCTCCTTTCACAGTCTGTTCTTAACTGTTTTATTTCCTCCCCTGTTAAGGATTCCCCATTGGTCATGACAGGGTTTCCATCTTACAGATGCCCAAAACCTTGTTGTGTGTAGAAGGGAAAGCACTCAATATCCTCCTGTTACATCCTTCACCTGTACGTGTCTTCTCCATCCCCTTATCTCTACTGTGTATCTCTTAGAGATTTACTGATGCCCATTCACAAGATACCCAGTCAGCTGTGCTTTCTGCAGCTACAGTGTGGTTCTGCATTGTGTCTCCTGGAAAAATATACTGTCCTGACACATCTAGGCATGCTCTCCCCTTGCCTTCAGCTGAAATAGTTTCAGAGACGGATGCCTTTTACGAAGCCAGCATTGAGCTACCTGTGACAAATGGAACATGATAAGGGTGAGTTGTGGTACAGACATGTCGTAGAAGATCTAAGGACTGGTTTTAAAAAATATTTGCTATCAGCCATAGTAAAGGAATCTCATTGTCAAAAATATTGCAAAATACAATGAGGAAATATTGTTGAGCACTAAATAATGTATTGTCTTCTCTTTTGCTCTGGAAATGTATCTATTTCATGACAATTTGAGTTCTGAAAGGCATTCTACACCCTTTAACTTAAAATTGTGAAAATGTTGCAATTTAGATTTGGTCTATTGCATGCAGATCTAAAAAAAAAAAAAAAAAACACCTCAGCATAATTTGGTGTTCTGGAGATTTTTTCCTAAAGTTCGTTGTCCATCTGATTAGTTAAAAACTACTTTTAAGAGTTCTATATTCATCATTATATGGGATTAAAGAGTGGGATACAGCATCTAGGAATACTGATTTTTTTAAAAAAGATAATTACTGCTAAAAGATCTGATGGAAAGTCTCTAACATGGATTTTAGTTCTCTCACAACTGAAACTTTGTTTGGTACCTGCTTCAAAAAATAGTCATCACTTAGTTAATGTATACTGTATATATTCCTTGTGGTGATCTCCAGAACTGGAATGAAATCTGGCCTCATAGCCTACACTTCATACACCAGAACTTTTTAAGAAGAAAAAGATCTGATTAAAAACTCTAATAAAAAAAGTGAAAATTTTCATTTTCTATTAATGTCTTAACTGGTGGTTTCCGAACCTTTTTCTCTGTTGTGTCCTTTCTGCGTTGGTTTAAAGGTTGAATTTCCAGTGAGATGCATGAGTTTCATGCTACAGTGTAATGCCTAAATGTTGAGCTATGCTGGGATCTCGAAATGAGTGTTAATGTTTTCTGCAGATCAGGTTTAGTTTGTTAACAACCCTTTTGACTTGCTGTATATCCCTAACAGAGTCTCATCCCTTTACAGATGTGACAGGAGGAGATATTGGCATGGGCAAATTCTGGTTGGGTCTCAGTGTCCTCTCCAGCTGAAGTTAATGGGTATTAACCTCATTGTGCCGCTCGTTCCATGCTGAGGAACATTCTGCACCACACAGGAAGAGGATGGAAAATGAATTGTTCCAGTTTCATTAACATAATCATTTATCTTAATCTTATTTTCAGGCTGCAAATTGTGTGTCTTGTTTTGCCTAATCATATCTTTCTCTGCACCGAGTCCCTGCTCCCACTGCTTATCCTTGAGTATTTTTCCTTTGAGTACAAATTGATAGGGCTGGACTGCTTCACACGGAAGCTCATGGCGCAGAAGGGTTCTGCTAACACTCAGGGGTCTACCCAAACCTTCCTCTCTTTAAGAGGGCACCTACTGGCTGTAGAACACTCATTGCAGCATGAGATCTTCAGGTTATCATCCTGATCCATGGTTCACTCAAACCGTTTGTCAGAGGTGAAGCCACAGATACCTACTGCATTTCTCCAGGTGCTAACATTTTTTTGTGCTTTTTCTATAATAAGCATGAAAATACCTGTTGGAAATTGAGTCTCTTCATAGTCATTCGTGACTGTCATGTAAGAGAATGCAAACCCATCTCCGCCTGCTTGCAAAGGGGGGAAACATGTGCAGCCTCCTGGAGGGTGATGATTAGAAAAAGAGTGTGCTTGTGTGTGTGTGCTTGCGTTTTTTGTACTGCATCTGGTTTCTGTTCTCCAGGAATCGGTAAATGTTTACCTGTTTGCATCAGAGATCTTCATCTTCTAACTCTGCTGCTGACAAAGATGTGGAAAGGCACTCAAATGTATTTAATCTGAAAGCTGACAGTTTAGTTCTGTATTCTCTAGAATGATGTGAGCAACTCGGGGCATAGCAAAGCAGACCTTGCAATAGTCACAGCTTTGGGAATAGACAGATGTATAATATATGCATGCTGACACATTAAAAAAAAAAAAAACTCATGAAACTTTGTGATAAAAGTGGATGAGGTTGGAAGTGCACCTCTGCGGATCATTCAGTCCACCCCCTCCTCAGAGCAAGATCACTAGAGCAACCTACTCTAGCAACTAGATGTCTAGTTGGATTTTCAACATCTCCAGCAACAGAGACCCCACAGCCTTTGCAAACAACCAGCTCCATGTTCAACACCCTCACAATGAGAAAGACTTTTCTTAAGTTTAAGCATAATTTCTTATATTTCAGTTTGTGCCTGTCGTCCCTTGTCTTGTCCCTGAGCACCATTGAGAAGATGGTCTTCTGTAGAGTCTTTCTTCTCTACACTCTCCCACTGGATATTTCTGCACACTGATAAGATTTCTGCAGCCTTTCTCTTCTCCAGGCTAAGCAGTCCCAGCTCTCTTAGCTTCTCCATGCATGACATAGTCCAGTCCCTTCATGACTTCTGTGGTTCTGTGCTGGATTTTGAGTATGTCTGTGTTGGTCTTGGACTGAGGAGCTCAGACATAGGCTAGCACCATAGGTATGTCTCAAGATATGTCTCACCAGGGCTGAGTAGAGGGGAAGGATGACCTGCATTGACCTCCTGGCGACACTTTTCCAGCTGACTCAAGCAGGTTATCCTCCCCACTGTCCCAAAAAAGGGAAGGTCCCTCATGGATCCCTAAAACAGGGTATTTGAATGTATTGCTATGCACTTATGTAGTGTATAGCATGTGGATGTAGGTACTTTGCACATGTGCATTTGTGATCTTGGTAACTAAATATAAATATAAATATACATATGCTGACAGGAAGTGTATGTCTATATTTGATGTAATTAAGCTGAAAGGAACAACCTATTGTCACTTGAATGAAAAAGGGTGATGCACTGCTAGTGATTTAGGCACTTCAGTAGGAGGCTTGGATCCTGTGATGAGTCTGAATGTGAAGATTTGCACTAATGTGATTCCATAATATTGATGAGAAATTAGGCTTATGGCCAGACCAAGCAACAGACACTGATAATAGACTTCATCTGTGCATTTTAAAGAAATAGTCTGGAGCTGCTAATGGCTTATACACAATGAGAACTTGTGATCCTATATCCTTTTGTTTTCAGTCTTTCTCCTCCCTTCATTTCTTATTGATTATTATTCATTTGTTGCATTTTGATTTTGGAAAAAATATGTTTTCTGTAATATTTACTTTCAGCCATCCCTTGGCGTTCTCAGGTGAAGAACCCCAACCTTTCCATTTTCCATTCCCGGTGTTTTTTTTTTTTCTCTCTCTCCTTAGACGTCAAGGAGTCTACGTGAAGGAGGATGTGGAAGCACTTTTAAGGTGCAAAACTGCCGTAGTCATGTAGCGTTTGAGAGATGTGGGTATGTTTGTGCATGGATCTCAAGTAATTCAGAGCTGGATGGTAGTGTTTTGCTCTGCTCAGTGTATTTTGAGACTGGTACTGTCTAACAGAGGATTTTGAAGCAGAGTATAGGTACCTGAAAATATATCTAGGAATTGTTTAAACAGTCATGTGCGTGTAAACTAAAAACAAGGAAATAGGAAAAAAAGGATGGTTAAAGCTAGTTAGAAGGGGTAAACGAGTAGCTGTGCCATTGGAAGGAGGTACTATGTTGATTGTAACTGGGGGACAGGTATGGAGTTTGCACATAAAAATGAAAGACCCCTGACATAGGTGTTGCAAAGGAAATGTTAGACATCCACTGGCAAAAAGGTTTTAGAACATGCCTGGATGGGTAACTGTGGAGTTTAGCTTGTTTCAGGACTAAGCCTATAGCAGGCTGCACGAAGAAAGCTCTTTTCTGTTTCTGAATAGTATTCTGAGAATGTCCCTCACCAGCTAGTGCATCCCATGCAGGTTAAGCCATGATGAAACGTGAAGTCAAACTGAAATTGAAATGGGATTTTCTTTCTGAGATATCTTCCATTAGCCCATTTGTGCTCTTGGTTGCATTGCTCACTGTGGTCTGTACAAAGCATCAGCTTTCATAACCTCCTCCTGTAATTGATACTTTCTCACAAAGTACAGAATAAAATGTCCTATGTGCTATATGACTGGTACCCTATCAGACCAGTCACCCCTTTATTCCTTTCCGCAGCTTGATTTTGCAGTTTAAATACAGAGGGGCACCGCTTCCCCCATTGCTCCCTTCTGTTTGAATACTGTCACAAGACGGTGTGTCATAGTGGAAAATTATTTCCTCCTCATGAAGGAAGAGGTGCCTTAGCAGAATGGGGTGCTATGAATGGAATTTATAACATCAGGGAGATGTTAGTATTTCTATTTCAAGAGCTGCTTTTTCTGCCAGTATCTTTCACAAAATGAGCATTTAGAAAGCACATCTAATGACAGTACTTAGCCACCTTCCTAATTCTGTTTAAAACAACTCAGATGATTGTTCTCCATGGATATATGCAGACAGATAACGCACCTATCACAGCTCCCTGTGCAAGTGCAGCATCTACTCTCCAGATCAAATTAGATTCAGACTCTTCTCTAAAAGCTGGAATTGTGTTGTTAACAATTTCCCTTGGTCATCAAATCAGTCTAAAATTTGTCCAGGATGGGGCCACCAATTTGACCTTCGTACCCTGAGAAATCAGTGAATGGGACATGTTCTTCCTGTTTTCCCTCACTTGGCAAGAGGATCATCCTGAAAGCACTTCACTTTTCTTGGTCTGAAGCCCCACTGTTTAGTGTGATATGTTCTGCCTGCCTTTGTTGGCCAATTCCATAAAACACGAGTTGTCTCCTTTTCTATCACAAGTCGGGGCCTGGGTCATCTTCTGTTGGGATTCAACAGTTCTGTTTGGAAAGAGAAGTTTGGGAGTGCTTCAAATATTCTTTGCTCAAGTTGCTTCAAAAACAGCAAGGGAATGAGAGCTGACTCTCGTTACGCCAGTTGTCCTTGAAAAAAAATCATCTGAAATTTTGTGGTTGTTAAGATTGACAAGCCTGATGCTTGTTATGCTTTCTGGTATGGAGTTAACTTGTTAAGTTCCTAGGACAGAAAAGCAGTTAGGTATTTTGAGTATTAGGCCAAAACCTTATTTACTTTTTAATATTTTTCTAGGGAATAAATGGGCCAATCAAACTCGCTGACAGATCAATCATCTTCTGACACTATAATTGTTGCGATTTCATTATGAAAATAAATCAGTGAAAAATTCTTTCTATGAGGAAGGACACATACATGTAATTATAGGATGCTTTCAGTGGGTTTTTTTTTTTACACATATATTTTGCTGGTGGAATTGACAGCTGTAACAAACCTGCTTCTCTCATCAGCTGCAAGCTTTTATACTTGCCTTGTGCTAATGAATAAATCATCTTATTACATAAAATTGTATTCTGCTTGCTCCCATGTCAGACTATTTCTGGCTAAGGATCAGGAAGGAGCAGTAAGGATCCCTTGGTGCTCGGGTTTTCCCTTTCTGCCTAGCTGCGAGCGGTCTTGAAGGAGAGGCAGGAAAGTGGGGAAGGAGCTGGAAGAAGGAAGGAGACAAAGGGAGAGAAGGGCAAGAGAGGATTTGAAAGATGATAAAAGGGGAGAGGATATAGGAGAAATAATGGTGGAAAAACCTTAAAAATTGTTGGATGAGAAACATTCAGAAAAGCCAGTGGGATGAGAGTAGTAGGAGAGGAAGATAAGTCAAAATTATGGCAAGGCTTTCATGCTAGGCCCTGCTGGCATTCGCTGCCCTACTGGGGATTTGTTTTCGGCCCATGTAGCTTGTAGCTCTGAATAGGGCAGCTCTAGCTCCTTCCTAGGGCAGTTTGGGTTGCTGCAAAGCCATTTTTCTCACTTGAAATGTTACCTGGAAAATACCAATCATCTAATAGTGTAGAGTGAAGGGGCTTGTTGTCCTTCCCTCGGCATCACGTTAAGCAATTGATTCTTTGATGAGAAAAGGTGGCAGTTTGGGGATGCTTTGTGTAATACAGAAAGTTTTAACTTTCCCAAATTAACTGTAATCGAATGACTTGGAATTCATCCTTAAACTGCCAATGGGCTGTATCAGCTCTTCCGTATATTGATTTTGCTTAGGTTCATTATAAAGCGAACTGAGCAAAACTAAGTAAGAATCACTTAAACAAAAACAAGTGCATCTGTACAGGAATTGTGCAACCTCAATTAATTGGATTTGATCATGAATTTAATTGAAACTTTCTGTTTTAGAGAAAAAGAATTTCAATATGCTGGTGCATTTCGTAAGTGATTGATGTAAACATCATTTCTGAAAAAGTAGACATAAAAGTAGACATAAACGACTTTATGTTTTAAAAGAGGGAGGAGAAAAACTTGTTTGAGTTGAAAATGGCCAGAACAAGAAGGTAAAAACATGAAATAAGATACAGGAACTGTGAAAGAGCAACGTGCCCTAAACAGGGGGAATGGGTTAATTACTAAATATTACATGCTCAGAGTAGACCTGATCTGCTACCTACGTAGAGAAGATTAAGAAACTGGAAAAAATGGAAGAAAAAGAGAACATGGTAAACTGCAAGAGAAAAGCAAGGAGTGTAGAGGGCGTTTTGAGGCAATTCAGATGGTTTAAGTGTAAGATGATACGGCTAGACAGGCAGTGGTATTAAAGAAGTGCCTTTGAGAAGGATGGTTTCTGCAGGCTCTGAAAGAGCGGAAAATCCAGAGGAGCGGGAGGAGGGAGCTGACAGGCCCCACACAAATCTGGGCAAGGCTGCTTGGCGGGGCGGCGTGGGCGAGCTGTGCGAGCCCTCACGCAGCGGCGAGCAGGCCGCGCCACGGGGCACGGCGCCGAGCAGGCCGCACCGCGGGGCACGCAGGAACACGAGCCAGCGCCGCCCTTGGTACCGGCAGTGCCACGTGGTGTCCGCAGCCACGGGGAGGCTTCCCGCCCCAGGCCGCATTGAATCATCCAGCATGGGGTGGATGTGGGGTACTGGAGGGACACGCTGTGGACAAGACTTACTTGAGGGAGCCGGTGGCATTTAGTTGTTTAGGCAAAGATCAAGCTTGTCTCTATACCACATCTAGTGAGAACTGTCACTTAGACACCAGATGTGCGGCCACAAAACGGCTGGTGTTTCTAATCTTTTCTAATAATTTTTGCCACATGATGTGAAACTAAACTGAATGCAAAGGAAAGGGAAGTCTCAGAAAAGAACCTGTGTGTGTATAGAAAGCCCTGTGGATGCAATCTGTGTGTGGCTTGTCTGTATAATTTTTGATATGAATTCAGTAGGACAGGACTTGTCCTCAGGTGCTGAAGGAGTGAGTAATTTGAGATAGATTCAAACCACAATTTTTATTCCAAGGAAAATCCATGAACTTTTTTCCTTTCCTCTAAGGTTTCCTGCTTTTGCCATTTCCTTGAAGTGGATAAAGCATAAATAGCACAGAGCTGACTCCCAACACTTCATCCACAGTCAAGAAAGTCTTGCACTTCTGAGCTGGCAGAGTGTTATGGTAATACTGAATATTTTTGCTAGATCTGTGTTCCAGGTTTTCTGGTGTTTTTCCAGAGAGTATGTCCTGGGCTTATGTGATTTACCAGCACTGCTTGTCAGTAATGTTAGGTCTCTGCTGGTGACAGTGGCTGTCGTCATGTTTTGTGTTGTTTGGCTAAAGGTCAGATCTGAGCAAGGGGCTCTTATGGATTTTAAAAGTACTACGTAGAGACCACAGGTTCTGACTCCCTGTACTTACGCTTTTCCCGTTACAAATCAAAGACAGCACATCTCTGGGTGGTAGCGTGAACAGACCTGATCCTGGGGCTCTCTCAGCCAGACTGAGTCAACACGTAGTCAACAGCAGCCTTGAGGCTGGTGGCTTGAGGTGTACGAAAACTACCACTGCTTTAACGGAGATTGGGGGTGCGAGAAGAGCAGAGCTAAGCAGATGGAATGGAAATGGGCAGGACTTTGCTTAAGCACTTGAAGAACAAGCTGTTTGGTCCAGTGTCAGTGGGGCATGCATTAAGTGCACTTAGTGGGAAGTTAATAACAGGAGTGACTAGTGTTGCTGAGAGGAGCCCGGTGTGCTCTTTGTGTTACGATTCATTGAAATGACTACGGGTCATTTTTTGAGTTTTTTTTTTTCTTTCTGAGGAAAGAATCTCTAAAGCTCTCATTGTCAGATCAGGTATACCAGCAGTTACTGCCATTAAATATAGGGTAATGGGTAGTCAGATCACCATAGGGAGTTCTGGTAACATAGAGTAATCAACCGAAAAAGCGGCTTAGCTAATGGTCTGTGCATTTTAGCTGCTTATATTGAGAACTATAATAAATATAAAATTTGTGAATTTGCTTCTGTTAAGAGATCTGAGCTCATTAAATGTGTAATGCCCCCGGGGATGTTTTTTGCTCAGCTTACCTGTGTCCCAGGCTAGTGGACGGTGCAGTTGCTACTAGAGCAGTGGCTGTTCGTGGGCCAATGGAGTGTGCCATAAAGGTCTCCTGAGACACTGGCTGCTTTCATAAATCTTAATTTGGGGTGAAAACCTAATAAATGCCTTCTTTTTAAGGCATTTATGAAATATTTTAAGGCAGGCTGCACTGAGTATTTGTAGAAGTGATGGAAGTGGTCATTTTAGCTGCTGGCTTTACTTTAGTTCAGTGCTGTGACAGTTTTGTTTTGTTTTTCACAGATGGAGTCATACAGTCCATGTCAAGGTTGAGCATATAATGCTTCTGCAGCACTTCGCTGTGTTATGATCTCATGTTTTCCAATCACTCCCTGTTCCCTGCTGATGTTTTATGGATTTTCATATTCTCTCTTGTTGGCCCATGAAGACAAGTGCACGCAAGGGCAGGAGCCTACATTAGCAACGGTGCTTTTGTGCCTAATTTCCCGACCCCAGACAGCTTTGTGCTCTTCCTCTGGAAAAGCTCCGGAGACTTTTCACATGCAATGTGTGCTGTGTGTCAGTGAAGCCAAAGTGCACCAGGCTGCTGCCCCACGTAGAAGCAGTGGTATTGAGAAGCAGAGTGCCTAAGAGCGGGATGCAAGGTGAGTAGTCAGGGCCTGTCTCACGTCGCAAAGGCCAGCGCTGATGTCCCGTGGAGGGCCGCTCTGCCCTGGGGAGCCACGGCAGAGGGGCCTCACTGCACGTGGGCGGGAGACCCACGGCAGCCTGTTGCGCCAGCGCGGCCTGGGTCCTGCCCCCTTCCAGGTGCCTGCTGTGTTCCATGGGCTCAGAACAGGTTTTGCGTGTTAAAAGGCTGTGCTCAGAGAGCGGGATGAGTGCCCTGAGGGAGACTGGGGGATGCATCGGTGGCCCTCCGGAGCCAGGAAGGTGCGGGAAGGTGCATCCGTTTCCAGCCACGGTGTGAGGAGCTGCAGCGCTTGCGGCTGTGAGATGTCTCCTTGGCTCCCTGGGGAGAGCTCTTGGTGCTTGCTGGGGTGGGCTTTGCACCTGCGTTTTGATTCACAGATACAACATTTGGAGATCTGTCCTGCAGGGTATATGGCCAGGTCATCCTATGGCTTGAGCTTCAAAGGACTCTAAGAGGCTCCGGCTCATTTCCAGGAAGTTTCCTTTGCCTAGTGGACTCTACACATAGTAACTTCTTTTCCTAGTCATTTTCTGCAATTTGTATCTCCTCCTATTCCCTCTGATGGCTCCCATCATGATATCTACTTTAACACTTTTTTTTTTAATACCTAAAGCTTTGTTAGTCTGGTTTCCTCCCATCCTGTCATGTCTAAAAGGACTGGCACATTAATTTATACAGCTTGTTGCATCCTGCCTCTTTTTTGTTTTGCTTTTGTAATTTTTTGTACTCCTTAAGAACCTATTCACAGGTTGATTCAGCATCCAGGAACACATGTTCTCCCGTTCCCTGGTAAGAGACAGTTTAATTAATTCCTAAGACCTTCTGCGAAAAGAAACCTTTGCCTTCCTCTGAACAGTGAGAGCTCTTCAATTATACTGGAAAGCTGCATGGGGGCCAGTCTGCGAGCCCCTTCCCCCCTGCCCTCCCAGCCCTTTCTGAAGGAGCCATATATTGTAATCTAACAGAGTCACTCATTCCCAGATAATTGGCTTTTTAAAGGGCATCTATAGGACCCAAATAACTCCTGGCATACTGTTCGCACCATTGACCTGTCAGGTTAGCAAAGGTTAGACTTAATTGCCTCATTTGTGGCTAATGCATTCCAGTTTTGCTGTTGCTTTTTTTCCTCTGAGGATAATTGCTTAGACCTGTATTTTGGTTTCTGAAGTCTTGATTAATAAAAGCAAGGCAGGTAGATGTGTTGTTTTCACCAAGACAGAGGGACGCTATATAGAATTCTAATACTAAAAAGAGGTCATGTGCATGCATGAGAGGCAGCCTGGATGAGCCCTCACAGTCTCTGAGAGTTCAGCTTTCCCACCCTGCTCTGTGGCCACATCACTTTTACCGTGTGATAGAGGTAACAGAAGACAATTTTCAGGCAAACTCTGTCCCACTGCACTGTCCCTTCTGCAGACTGGCATGTGCTGTGTGGGCACCTCCAGAAGGCTCTTGGCAAACACAGTTTGTTCTTCTGGCCAAGGGCTGGGTTGGTCCAGCACTGTGTGGAGGGTGAAGGCCAGCGCTGCAGTCCCTTGTAGCCCAGAAGAGATGCAGACCACCTGCCGGTGGTCCAGACTGGGCATAAGCCCAGCACGATGCTTGTGTGCTCTGTGCAGGTCATCTTGATGTTTTTACAAATGCTTTTAATATGGATTTTGTTTATCCTCCCAAATTTGGGTGGAGGACAGAGCAACATGCCTATGGCAGTGTATACTTCAGTCTCCTGGAAGCAGGATGTTAGATACACCCTGTCCTTTCTAATACAGGGTGATTTTCCCTTGTATTAGAAAACTGCAAGCCCTAGTGTTTCCATCTCAGTTTTGTGAAGTCAATGCTATATGCACAATTATATTTTTGAAGAAAAACAGCTCATTAAAAATACATGTAGTTGTATTATATAAAATGTCTCATTGGGGATTAGAGCAGTTCTGTGGAAAGGTTTTGAATGAGCAGCCTTTGGATGGCAAAGCCACGGCTGTGGAGAGGAGAAACCCCCGGTTTCCTTAAGTGTCCCCGAGGTCTCTGAACACCTCAGTGGGCGCCCCGAGTGCCAGCAGCAGGGAGCGGTGCCGCCTGTCCCGCGTGCCAGGGGCATCTCGGAGGCTGTCGCAGCTCAGCCAGCCTGGCTGTCCACGGCCATGTTTGCAGGGTCAGGACTCTAATTCCAGCCTCATGCAAATGACAGAGTAAATCATCAGATCTGACCTCCTCCACAGCTCAGTTCAGAAGGCTTCCCTGGTTAATTTTCATTTGATTTAATCTCATGACTTAGAAAAGGAGTTGATTGAAAGCCTTGCTTTGACAGGCTGCCTCTGATGTTCTTATGCCTCTTATGCTCTTACGATGGTTCCTGGCTCTGCGTTAGAAAGCGTTTGCAGCAGGGAATGGCAGGCTGAGCTTCGGAAGCAAAGCTCGACATGCTTGGGGGAGCCAATCTCCCACTCTGTGCTGTGTTGCCCCTGGAGCTACAGCCACACCAGGGGCAACTCCAGGAGCAAAACACTGCTTTGTTCTGTCCCTTGTTTCCCCAGCTGAGCAGGAGTGCCTTAGTTGTGTGCTTTTTATCCTGGTGAGTATTTGCATAGCACGGGGGCAGTGCTGATAGCATCTTCGAGAGGGCTCGCTCCCCTTGCCTCCGTCACCCCGCTCCTGCGCTCCTCCCTCCTGCAGCCACATTATTTTCATGTTTGCTCTTCCCCAGCACCCGGAAAGGAGCGAGGCAGGAGCACGGCACACGCGGCCGTCGCGGCCGCTCGAGTGAGCTGCCTGTCACAGCCGTCTGGAGCGGAGCCCCGCGGGGAGAGCTCCTCCGAGGTGACCTCACGGAAGCAGGTGGCCCGGAGTGGGGGCCCCGGCTCCTGTAGACTAGGGGTGTGTTGTGGTTCCTAAGGCTGCATTCACTGTTCTGTGCCACAACTGCTGTCTTAGCTTCCTGTGCTTCATAGAACCCATTTGCATGTCAGCTGTTCATTAGAAAAATAAGAAGATGCAACTGTGGAAGTGTGCGCTGCTTGGGTTCTTTGCTTGTACATGTTTTGCTGAGGAAGCTGGAATTTGCACTTTGTTTTTGCAAAGTTTTAAGTATTATTCAATATGAATGGAAATGATGCATTGCCAATTGAAAGGACACCAAAGACCTATTTTCTAACCTATTTTTCCAAATAACCCAGGTCGTAGAGCTCCGCTAAGCTTCAACTTCACTAGGACCAGCAAAGCTTCTGGAGAAGCAATCTTAACTTGAAAAAAAGGCAATGCTCTAGAAGAATTTGAATGGTGGTAGTGCTAAGAAAAGAGGACTTTATGCGAGAGAAATTCTCAGCTGTGTACACACTTAGGGTGAAAGCACTATTAGGCCATGGAGTGCTCTCTCCAGTGATACAAGAATCTTCTCCAAACCTGCTAACCCTCCTTTTGCCCACCCCAAAACAAACAGGGAAAACAAAAATAAAAACCCTCCCACTGCTGCTATTGGCCACATTATTGTGGAGAACTGTCCTTTGCTTTTCCTGGGTGATGTGGTGGCTTGTGAGCCGGGATGGATCTACTGGGCTTTTCCATCTGGCCTGTTGCCTTCACCTGGAGAGCAGTTAGGGCAGCATGCAAGCCATGAAACAGCTGAGTGCATTTGAAAATTAGCAATTGGCCTCCAGCAACGAGGAGGTAAGTACGGAGCATAACACCATGCTGAGGTACCATGTCTCTCATTAGATTTTTAAGAGTGTTTCTGTATTTGAGGTGCACATGGCTCCAAGGTAATTAGCTAGCAAAGCAACTTACTGTTGGATGTGGCAGATTTACCAGCATTGAAAGCAGGGCTAAATGTCTTCGAAATGAGTGCTGTGCTTCTCTCAGAAATAATGGGTTTAGTGCTGGAAGTATTTGGGGTAGTTATTTGCTCTGGAAGATGTCAAATGTGGTCATGATGCAGGTACTGGGTTGAAATGGTTAAGGCCTTTTTGTTCTAACAAAACATCCCATTTTAGTCTTCTGAAATGTATTTCATAGCCACTTGCAAGAATTAAACATTTGTAATTATTCCAATGTTTAGAACAGAAAACAGTATTTAACCATAAACTGCATAAAATGTAACACAAAATAAGTTAATGTTGAATAGTTGGGTAATAAGAGAAGGATATACCCCAAACTTTTGCGTCAGACTCTTTCACTATAAGTGATGGGTCGTCTGCTTGACAATTGCCTGAACCAAGTCCAGAAGGCAAATGCTGCTTTGCTTTGTGCTGGTTTCGATCTGTCTCTTAATGTTGTTCCTCAGGCTCATCTCCAACAGAAATGCCAGATCCTCAGACCCCAACGCAGTGAGAAGCTATTTAAAACACAAGATGAGCCTGAAGGAATTAGGGCTTTTTGTATAATACACTCTCTATGTGATCCTAATTCTTTCTGCGGGAATGAACTAAAATAGCTCTGAATAGTGAGAGAGTTATAAAACATAGTCTGGCCAAGTAGCTAAGTATCTAGGTGTAAGTTTGGTCTTCTGCAGCATAATATGTTTGCTGAAGGTGTTTTCTTTCAGAGAATAGATGAGTTCTTCCTGCTTGTACATTCTTTGCAAGGAGTTCATGGCTTTTTTCTTTAGAAAAAGCCAGCATGTGGTGCTTGCAGTTGTTGAACAGTTGTTTAGTCAGATTTTGACACTGTGATTTAGTTCACACACTACTCTCTCTGTTTCACTCTGAGCAGTGTTCCCCTTCCCTGCCTACCTGCCATGATCAACAACCACGTGCAGAGGAAATGAACTTTCAGTTGCCGGATTACGTGCTGATGTTTGGTAAACGCAGCACGGGGCCGTGCTCTGCCGCCCGCTCGGCCTAATCTCTGTTTGCCCAACCTGTTCCTTCTCACAGGGCCTCTCGGCCCAGGGAGCGCCTGCGGGTGACTGCGGCTATTCCTTCCCCTTCTTTCCAACAGCAAAAATAAAACATGAAGATCAGAGCCCTTCATGGAAGGGTACCACCTCCTCTGCGTCTGAGTGCACAGCAGTGAAGGGCCATGAAAGGGAAAAGCCAGTCTAGTAAAACATCTCACTAATGGGGCCTTGATAATTAAACACCTGCATTCAGCAACTGTAGGACTAATTACTGTGGTCAGAGCAGCTTCCAGGCACAGTTGTGTTCAATCAGTGTCCTTACTCTTCACAGAGATTTAAAAGAAAACAGGGCACAGCATCCATCCAAAACGCCTTTGCCTAGTGGTTTTGGGCCTGTGAAACTTTCAGCTTGTTTTATCCTGCTCTTAGGCTCCTTCTCTCTGGGGCCTAATCTTGGAAGCACTGTTTGACTTTGGATGGCAAAAGTTCCGTATTGAGGTTTAAAAACATGCCGCGGAGATCTTGGAATTGTATTCAATGCTCATCCCTTTCTTACTGAGATCAAAGCTGGGCAAATGCTTGTGTGTATTGATGATGAGGCTGATTTAAAAAGGAGCGGAGAGGGAATTTCCAGCTAGGTAGTGAGGGGAATGCATGTTGAAGCAACGATTATGGCATTTATCTGTGGAATTATGTCTAGAGATTCAGTGCTGGTACCAGTCAGTGATCCTTGTGGGGGATGTCCTTGATACCAGTCAGGCTCTTTTTGTCTTCTGGGAGAAGACTTCCTTCTCCTCGTGTCTGTGAGCACTCATCAGGAGGAAGGCTGCGCTGGCGAGGGCTGCAGGGTTTAGTGACTGCGTTTAGTCCATGCGCCATGTGGAAGCTCTCCAAAACGTCACTGATACGGATTATTCAGTTTTCCTTGTGCTTGGAATAATTATTTGCCATCTCGAGTTTGGCTTATTCTCTTAAAGAAAATAGGAGTGCTATTTAAATTTGTTGTAGCAAGATCAAAACAAAGCCATGACAAGAATAAAGAAGAAAAATCCCTGTGTATTACTTGAGGGAGGGAAAAAAAAGGTAGGGCAGAGCAGAGGAAAATGCCTTTGGAAAACTGCTGCAGTAATATTTCATTGGGATTTTCTTGAGAGAAAGTGACCTCAGCTAGAAAATCAAGAAGGCTATTTTTGCTTTTCAGATAACCAAATTTGAACTCTAGTTTGCCTGTGGACAGCTCAGCAGATTACATTTCTCTCAGTGTTTCCTTACTTCTAGAAACTGTTTAGTCTTCTGAAGTGCTGGGCTTTTAGGGGTGAACTGTTGCTTGAGCTCTGCAACGATGGTAGAATCAGACTCAGGCTGTAGTGTTCTCATGATTCAAACCCAGATCAAGATTTTCTCTCTCATTCCACAATTTGGCTCCCTGAAATGTCTCCGAATATTACACAGTACTGAAAAAGAGTGAGCCTGAGCTTTGTGTGTGATATTTTCATGAAAGTTCTGTAATACCTGGTTAGCGGGACCCAGTCCTCTAGGATGCAAAGCAGCCCTGCCAGAGCACTTCAGTTTCCTGTATCCAGTCTTTGTACCTGCAGCTAGAAATGGTCAAATATGTTTCAGTGCCTACTTGTCAGAAATACAATCTGCCTTGTAGGTGTGTTTAAAAAAGAAAAAAGTCTATAGAGGTCTTATAACGTAAAAAGTCAGTCATGCTATTTTACTTCAGTACTAATGATATGCTATGGTTAATACTCCACATCTATTTTAAGAGAAGCTATCAAAATGAACACTGTCAAACTCCTTCGAATTTGGAGATTCAGCTTTTTTTTCTATGATGATCTCAAACGGAGGGATCTTCCATCAAGAAGGTGTTGTGTGTTGCTGTAACATTTAGCAAATTTTACTTTGTGAAGCCCTAAGAAGCTCAGTGTTCTGTTTACCAGGTGACAACAAAAGGGATTTATTCCAGTGTTGATGATAAATATTTGTAGTTTATACAGTTTGGCATCTATTTGCAGTATTGGAGCATGGTGGTTCCATCCTGTACCACTTCAAAACACCTTTAATGTATTAAAAATGAAACTTTTGAGTATTCGCTGCTAACAGTGCAAATGAATTTGGAAAGACTCTTTTTGGAACTCCTTTTAGACGTTTTCATGTTTAAAAAATGTTTTCTCTCCTTCCCGACATTATCAATTCACAGCTCATTTGTATGTGACTCCTTTGATGTTTCTGCCTGATCCTGAAATCATCAAGGATGTTGTCTGTGCATAACAGCAAATCTGATGTCTTTATTCTCACTCATTTCCTCCTTGGGAGGCTTTACCTAGTGAATTATCCTGCGCTGCCTCTCTTTGCAACACCTGGCGAGTGGCAGATCTCAGGAGTGGATGCTCACATTTATACGGACCAAAGTGGGGATTCGCAGGCAGCTGATGCAGATGCTGGTGATGTGGTGCCTCCTGTCCCGTGCTGCTGGCTCCAGGACTGGTGCGGTTGCAGCTGGCTCCAGCGTTCCTGTGCTACGTGGGCTGCACAAGATAGAGGTGACCTGCACCTTTTGGAGCACCTCCGTGTGCTTTGGTGTGTCCTAGTCATAAAAACTCACCTCGCTTTCAAGCCTGGAAAGCCTGGAGTTGAAATGGAGCTAAATCTCACCCAAAGGATGTCACGTAGCAAGAACCTGAAGTCCCACTCCTAATCAGCTCTGGCAAAATTCCTGCTAATTTTAAGGTACGTTCCTGCTACAGTAAAGCAAAGACTGATTCTCCAGTTACGTTTCCAGGAAACAGTTGTTTTGGGGTCCTTAAAGTTATAGTTACAGTTATAGTATTAGTTAATTAATAGTGTTAGTTAATATAACAATCCATATATATAGTTACAATCCATATATATTTGTAGAAACACACACACATATATATATAAATTCTTTTATGCATGTATATTCTAATCAAGTGGGATGCTTATTTAAGAGAAAGGGCTAATATCACTGGTGACACACAGGAGCAAAGGGATATGATATAAAAACTGTAAATCAAGACAGCCCTCTGAATGAGAGGCAATGCCTCGGCAAGGACTTATGGGCCTTGATGCAGAATTTACTTGGACTGTGTCAGTGATGCTTCACAGCATCCCAGACTCTACTGTTATAATGTTTCTGTCTGTAAGTAAAATCTAAGAGTGCCATTAGCAAAATGTTACAACTGCCTTTAAAGCAGCATCTTTGTAATATTATTCTCAAAAATAAATCTTGCTACCTTTATGAATCTGGTGGTTTTTTATGGCCATTGCTAAGAGAAGGGAGCCATATGGACTCAAGATTAAATTTATAGTGTTCATCATTAGTGACTGCAAACTTAGGATTTGATTCATTGGGGAGACTGTATCCTCCTTCCAGTTAAGTGAAGTTTACATGTATAGCTTATAAATTGCAAAATATGCCATTATTTAGCATATACCACTACAGATAGTCTCTTTTCGGAAGGTTTGCTTGTTTTGTTGATAAATTTGAATAATGAAATGCAGAAATACTTGCTTCTCCAAAGGTCTGACAGAAATCTAGTTGTTCCAACCTTTGGCCCACAAAAAGGGCATAAACAGTCCTGTCTACTGTGTTTTTTTCATGATTTATTACTGCGGAATCCCAAAGAGAGTACACTGATGAACTACCAGGTATTATATAATTTATACCCTCCTGCTTTACTATTGCTTGTTTAGTAATGCTCTGTTTTCGTTCTTGTCTTTCTTATTCATGGTATGTCTTCATGTGTCCCTAGCTGTAGTCATGTCCTATAGAACCATCAAAACATTTAGACGCTTCTGTAATATTTAGCAGAATCGGGTGCCTAAATCCAGAAAGGTAATTTTCAGGTGCTTCCAAACCTCTTTGAGGCCTACATCACATCCTGCTCATGTGCCACAGAATTCCCATGGTCCTGGGTCCTTGCGTCTGCAGGGGAGGCAGCTGGTGCAGTAGTAGTGAGCAGGAAGTAGTAGTTCTGACTACTCTTACCCAAAAATAGGGGTGTAAGGGAACTTGGTGTCCCCCTCCTCAGTACGTGGGTTATTACATTGACCTGTGGGGAAATGGGATGCCTGTTTCCCTCTCAGGATAGCGTTGTAACCGTGCTGAAGCACGAATGTGTTTCTGGCCCCAGGAGAAGTTAGTGGATCAGGACCTAAAGGGCTAGTTTCTCACTTTTCATAGCTATCTTGGCAGTGACTAACAAAGTGCTAGTTCTGGGCTGCTGTATTCCTTTTAGGGGTTGTTTCTGCTCTTTTAGTCTTGATTCACTGTGAAGTACCTACTTACACTCCAAGACCAGAGAGCAGATACGGTCACTTGTGAAGCCTGCTGTTGCATAGAAATGTGCTTTGCAAATCTGTGCCCTTTTATTAGCTCGGAGCCATTTTTTATTTCCCTGCTGACATTTTCTATAAATATACATACATGTTTTTTTTCTTGTATTGTAGGTTTGCGTGGAAGCTGGTTTGATGCATGTTTAATAGGGTGTGTTATTTCTCCTTCCTGGCTAGGGCCTAGTGCTAGTTTCTCGCTTGAATTTAGTTGCTTAGGAGTGCTGTTAGCATATAGAATACTAACAACTATAAAAAATCCCCTTAACAGTCAAATCTACTTGGTATCCAAACACAATATTGCCTTAGTGTTTGTTTATCACAAGCAGACATATTTATTTATTTTTCCTCTTTAAAAAAACAAAAAACAAAAAATTTGCTCAAGCATTAAACAAGTTAGATTTCTTGTCTACTTTAGCAAAAGCAATCCAAGTTGACTGGCTTAAATGAAGGTGTCTCTTCTTTAATGCGCTACTGCAAATGAGAATAAGCACCTGTGGGTAAACCTAATTCTAATACTTGACTACCTGATGACTCAAGGAAAATGCTGTGTATTGGACCATGATGTATATATTTGAAGAAACAAAAATGCACAGTGTTGGCTTGTGCTAACTCACTCTCAGTGATTCACCAGGGGAGCTGGGATTTAGTGACTTTCGTGCTGGTAATCAAACAGGAGGCAAAATCTCCCCTACGGGTTGGCTGGCAAATTCATGACTTTTTGTAAAATTGTTTTAAAATCAGGTTTACCTTCTCTGAGGCCTGAATCATTTGTTTTTACAACTCAATCATGAACTCTTGCTTTTTTTCAATTTTCAAAGGGAAAAATAGCTTAAATGCTGGTAAGTGTTCTTGTCTGTTATTACTAAGTGTGTCTATGGTTATTTTTATTTTTAGAGACTGGAAAAATTCACTGTACTTTTGCTTGAACTGTCTGCTATGTGTATGCAGTGTTTACCCATTTACTTGGAGCTCATGAAGCACTGGAGCATGATTAGAAATTAAGTTTAGGGTCATTTTTTTTTTAATTTTCTGTATATGTTACATTCACTTAAGAACCCATGCAACACTTATATTGTCTTCAGGCCTTCAAAATGATGCTTATGTGAGACTTAGGTGGCTTACAGAGTGTCCGCGTTTCTGTAGTGCCTGGTTCTTGGCTTGTCCCTTATTGGAGTGAATTTTCTCCTGTGTGACTCAGCCCCAGAACTCTTCCCTCAGCATTGAAAAGACCTTTGAGGCTAATGGTTCTGTACGTGATCTGTGGTTCCAGTGTCCAACAGTTGTTGTCCCTCTTGTTGTAATAGGATGGAATTTCACGCCTGGTGTGAAGTTGTGCGGGAGTTTGCTATGATCAGCCTGTTACCTACCGGGTGGTTGAGTTGTCTGTGATTCAGACTAGGTTTTCTCCCAGCTTCTGCCATTTGTCTCCTTCATGTACCCTGAGGTTTAAAAAATGTGGTCTGCTGACCAGGAGGTACCCTGGACTTGATGCAGAACCTCAAGAAATGTGAGTGGAAGACAGTAATCGTTAGTTAATGCATTGATGACAGACTGAGTAACTGTTGCTAGCAAAAGCAGTTTTTCACATTCAATTTATCTCCTCCTGACATTAACCTTGAATACATATATTTGTGTAACTTGTGCTAAATGATCTAGTATATCAAACTAGGTAAATCAGAGAAGGTAGGCTATGAAAGAGGGAAGAGAAGCTTTGAATCATCCTTCAGTACTTGGTCCTAGGGCAAAGTTAAACAGAAAAGGAAAAGTTATGCCTCTGCATATCTATTTTATAACAATGGTTTCCCTAAAATGCTAAAAATAGGCATCCAGGTCAGAGGACATCTCTCATTTTCCTATTTAGACTGCTGTTCCCTTGGATGCTCCAAAAATGTCTCCCCAAATAGGAAGAGGGAGCTTCGCAAGCGATACAGAGACTGATTGCAGGGTGCACTTAGGCAATGGGTTACCTTCATCAAAGTCTGTGATGCCTCCAAAATGCTGCCCTTTGCCACTCGAGTGTTTCTGCTCCTTCCTTTGTGCACGGGAGAGCGTGGCTGGGGCAGGTCAGCCCCTTCGGGTGACAACACAGATTTAACCCTCTGCCAAGTAGCCCCTTATGTATTAAGCAGTAATTTCCCCCTCACCTTGCACCACAGGGAAGCTGCTTTTTGCCTTCACTTAGCTTTGCTCCTGAGTGCTTTGGAGCAGTTTCTGCTGGCACTGCCCTCAGCACCGGAGAATCCCAGAGCGGGGCCGCTTCGATAACAAGCCGTGTGGCTTTAAACATTACATGCAAGTTCAACCAAGTCATGGTTTATTTTTGATGAAACTTGTAACGCGTTGCTGCCTTGAGTCTTTTAGATTTCTTTTTGACTTGCTAATTTAAAGGCAGAAAGCCACACCTGTGAATATGAGAACGTCTCCACTATTTTTTTGCTGTTCTTCTCTCCTGAAGCTTATGGAGTTAAAAAAAAGATTCCGGGCTTTCATTGCCTGTTTTGAAGTCAAGCTGTTATTTCCTGGGAAAAGTAACAACATCAGATACTTGAACGTGGACTGGTTTTTTAACTGCTTTTTCCTGTCTTTCCTGGTGTCCTTGTATGATGAACGTAAGTAGTCTGCATGGCTTTGCTGTCCTTACTACAAGAACAAAATGCTTTTTTTGAATATTTTTTCCGAGTGTCTGTTCACCAGTGGCCTGTATGCAACCATCCTGGCTTCAGGGAACGGGTCTTTGGAGCCAGAAGCAGCTGTACATGCCGGTGCGTTAGGAAATAAGGGCAGTGGTCAGAAGGATGTTTGATTCCTGGGTACCGAGGCACATGTACCGAGTAGGAAACACCAGCGTTTGCCTTGTCTTCACTGGGAATTTTATTCAAAGCTAATCCCTCAGTAGCCTTCTGCTAGCCCAAAGCCCAAACATAAAGACCAGTAAGTCTGTATGGAGTTTTCACTGAGAACTCTTAGAATCAACATCAAAGAGCACCTGTACTTTGGTAGATATTTTTGACTATTTGCTTTGCTGGGATTTGCAGGTTTTGGACAAGGACCCTGGTAGTTAGCAGAGGCAGCCCGCTCTTGTCCACAGAGTTGAGCCAAGGAGGCTAATTTGCCTTGCATTCAGTTCTGCTCTGGATATTCAAGTGGCTTTCAGTTAATAAATTGGAATAATAAACACTGAAAGTGTTTGCACTTTAGGCAAAGACTGAAAGAAACACAAAGGAAATTCTATAATTCTAGACTTTTGGGCATAAAGCCAGGCCTTGCTGGCATGGTGTGTTTGCAGCTCTGCACTTCAGTCAGTACTTCCCTGCACAGTCTAAAGCTTTCTGAGTGTACATAATGTAATGTTTTCTGGGTGATATACAATCTGCTAATGCCCTGAGCAAGTAAGTTGAGTTCCTTAAATGTCTAGAATGGATCTTTGATTACTGTCATGTGTAGATGTGCTTTTTGGCATGTTCTTATGTTCCATTCATTTCAACAGTGTGATGCTGTCTGGAGCAGGCCAACAGCCTGCTGCTGCTGTACCGGCTTCTGCAAAACAGATGGTGTTTGATGACCCACATTGACATCTGGCATCTCTAACCAGCAAAACGGTCTGACAGATCTGCGAGGTCCTCTTTACACCCATCAGATCTCGTTGCAACGCATGTCTGCATACCTGCACTAAAATACTTATAGGTCCTGGAATCCATGTAAAATTATGAGTGATATTGTGAAAAAAGATTGCTTGTTATTATGGTTTTTGTACTACAAGAAGCAGTCTTCAATAGGTCTTTATTGACTGAAGTTTCAAAACCAACCAAAAAAGAAACAACTTTGCCCAGTGTCTAGCTAGCAATGAAAAATAGTTACAGAAGACTTTATACCTAAAGGCTTGTTTTGTGCCCCAAAACGCAACAGAATTAGAAGGAAAAAAAAATCTTGTGATAGCAATTAAGCAGAGATGATGAATATCTTTAGGATGTGCCCAAATACGAGCCTATTTGAAGCTAGGGGAGCAATGAAGGCATGTTTGCCTAGCTCTCTGTTATCAGGGGCATCTGCTGCTTGTCACTGTGGGAGCCTGGGTGGGGGATAGATGGGTCTTCTGTCTGTTCCAGTTTCTAGTTAAACACAGCTGTTCTGACAAGACATTACAACTTGGCTATCATCCTTCTTATACTGTAGGCTTTAAGCCATCTCCCAACATGAGTGTTCCCCCACAAGTTATCCGATAGATGAAGCAAGGAGTTTTCCTGTGGCATAATGTTGGCCTGATTTATGGGGCTCTGCTTTCTCTCTCTTTCCATCGTTGTCTTGAAAATGTTTTCGCAATGGAGATTTTGTCAGAAAAACTCACTGTCCAGCGGTATTTCTGGCTTACGGTGTTCTTCCTAAGGATAAGGCAGAGACTGAGGTGGGGTCGAGATTAGTAAAGATGCTCTGGTTGGGGAGGTGGGCGATAAATAAAGCTTTGATTCAAATTTACTAAATCAAAGACACCTTAGCACTGGGGTGACAGGACGACTGTTAGGGCAGGATGGAGCTGAGAGCTGCTGGCTCTTTAGATCAACAGCACCAGGAGAGAGCGCCTCTGGTTTCTGAACAACAAGAAAACTGTCAAATTTGCAGCTCCATTTGCTTTCCGAAGTGCCAGATAACAGCTGAGAGGCAGGAGAACTGATTCACAGAGACAGGCTCATTATGGAAAGGAAATACAAGATTAAGCCCCTGTTGACTCCGGTCGCCTTGGGAGATGCACGATCCAAGCTCTCCTGGCCGTTCCTATTCGGAGGTCTTGCCCTTGCCTTTCCCTCTTGCTGAACACGCTAAGCAAAGATTTCACTTCGGCTCCTCCCGAGATTGAAACGTGTTGACAAGCTGAATGTGTAAGGATGCTTGCATGTGTTATTGCCCAATAATAACAGCAGCTCAGAACCACCGTGAGGCTTTTTTTCTCAGTCTTGCAGCGTGCACAGACGCCTTGAACGGCATTGCTCACCGCAAAAGCGTTGGCATCTCTCCTCGAGCGTGACTAGCTTCCCTCGCTAAAGCCACGTTTGATCCACCTCGTATATTTTAAAACAATTTACAGACCTAGAATTTGGATATTTGTTCTGGTGTTTAAAAGGCTGAGGCTACAAAGGCTTTTTTTCCTTTTATTTGCATGTTTGCTCCCCCTCCCCGTCCCTCTTTCTCTATCTCCCTCTATCTTTTTTCTTTTTTGAAAAATATGTGAAATTGGAGTGATACCTTCATAAAAGGAAAAGTTGCCCTGTAAGTTTTATCTTTCTCTCTCTTTTATTTCTTTTTGCCCCCTGTAATATTTATGTAGAACTAGCGTGTAGCCAGAGACCAGAAATCCAGCCAGAATCATTGTCATCAAGCAGCCTGGGACTGACTGACTAAATCGTGACGAAGGATATGAATTCCAATAGCTAAACTCACTGCTTCTACTATTTCAGTACATGTGCTAGCTTGTGCATGCCAATTCAATAAGTGAAATTCAGGAGAAGTAACTTTTCCATGGGCTTTTTGAAATAAAAAAATGATTTGTGCAATTAGCAATGTGGCTGTGAAAGTTTCAGGCAAAATGTTAAAAAAATCCTGATGACATGCAGGGGATAAAACAGGGGAAACGCCACCAAAAAAAAAAAAAAAAGCCTTTTCGAGTTGTATACATTGACATCGAGATCCTGTCTCTGGTTTATCTCACATGCAGTACCCATTATTATTATAAAACAGCCTTTTTTTTCCATAAAGGACACAGGCCACACATTTTTGGCTAGTGTTGGTTTGTCTGTGGTAACAGAATGATTCCAGAGAAGGATCTAGCTATTTCCCACTGTTGACATGCACAAGGAATCTTATATTTCTATGTATGTTTTTTGTCAGGATTAAAGTCTTTTTGCAGATTGTTTGGCACCCAGTTGCCTAGCTGCATGATAATCTTAGCATCTCATCAGCAAACCAGAGGAAGGAACTGGCATATCAGCTGTTCTGTATCATCTGGTTAACTTTTTGGACTTGAAAGAGAAATTATAAATTAAATTACTTTTTGAGAAATAATAAATACAGTGCTGTAAACTGCATCCTTTATAACCATAAATCATGTGTAGAGCCTTGCATTACAAAAAAGCATTGTTTTATGAATGTAGCGTTATCAAAAGGAGTGAAAAGTGTGCTGGGTGGATGCCAAGAGTAACAGCCAGGTGGGCTGGTGCAATGAAGAGAAAATAATGCACTGCTTTTTCCATGAGGAAAGGGAAACTCTTTCTCTCTATTGCTTTTGTCATAGTTATCAGCCTTTATACCTCATAGTGCATTGTAATGAGCTTGAGATGTCAGTGGAGGTTTATTGCATTTATACCAGTCAATGCACTTTTATTCCATTTTCTTGTTTTAAAATGGCATCTTTGTAGAACATCTCACCTGTCTGAATGTCTTTATTTAAATGTATTACAGGCAGTTTAAGACATAGCTTATAATGGATGTTAGGTAATATCTTGGATACTGCAGTATAAATTGTAGCATGACTGTATTCTGTCATGATGAATATTAGATAATGATACCTTGTCCCTACAAGAATAACTTTCTTTATTATTCAGTATGATCTTATGAGCTTTTTGGATTCATGGGAAATAACTTAGCAGAAACCATAAACTATTCAGATTTTGCTGAATATTCTAATCCCAGTTGCATTGTTCTTAATGATGAATTTGGGGGACAGCCAAAAAAAAATAAAAAAGAGGCAGAGGCAGCACTGAGATGGTGAATGCCCTTATGTACTAAGCTGTTAGTGTTAAGACAACTCTTTCAAGTGTTTAATTTTGGGAACATCAAGAAGGTTTTGTTCGTTTATTTAGTTCGTAGGGTGAGTCAAGAAGGGTAGGGAGCAAGGCAGCAGGGCTCAGCAGGCATCGACATACAGATATCCCCATAGTGTTGGTTTAAAAATCTTGCCTCAAACCTGGTGTTGGCTGAAAGCTATGGTATTTTCCTTGTAAAGTCACAGCACAGTTGGGGTTGGAAGGGGCCTTTGGAGACCATCTGGTCCAACACCACTGCTCCACCACGGTCAGCTGGAGCTCGTTGTCCAGGACTGGGTCCAGTCAGGTTTTGAATATCTCCAGGTCTGGAGAGTCTACAACCTCTCTGGGCAACATGTCCCAACTACCCTCAACTACCCTCACATAAAGAAGGCTTTTCTTTTGCTTAAGTTTAAGAATTTTGCGGGTTTCAATTTGTACCCCTTGCCTCTCAAACTGTCCCTGGACACTAATGAGAAGTGCCTGTCTCTCTTGTTTTTACTCCTTCCATCAGATATGTATACACATTGATAAGTTCCGCCTCGAGCCTTCTGTTCTCCAGGATTCAGAAGAGCTACTTTCACGACCTAGCTGCAAATCAATCGGGAAGGCTCTGGCTGTTTTTACAGAAAAGCAGTGTAAGAAGGTTAATGAGTAGTAAACAAACGCATTACAAAGACAGTAAGTGATGGAGAGTGATCACTCACTTGAACAAACCTTGCTAGGTAGAGGCATAGATTTTGGTGTTCCAGGGTGATCCTCATCTCAAAGGAGTCCCCCTGAACTCCTTCCACCGTGGGCAATGGCTTTTTCTGTTAGCTGTCATCTATGAAATTTCAGGGATCCCGGTCTGGAAGTTTGGTTCAACTCTAGAGAATTTCCATCCAGATGGAGGGAGAAATGCTGTCCAAAATACCTTAAGGAGCTGGGATTGTAGACTATTCCAGCTGTGTGGACATTCCAGATTTTGCCCTGGGAAATGATTTTATCCTCCTTTGACCTAAATAAGTTTGCTGGGTGTATAGAAAACTTGGAATATACAAAACTGTGCTCAGAACCAGATTTTACACTACAGATTTTTTTTAGAAGAAGTATCGGGGAGAAGGACAATAATATTTCACCTCTCAAATTCATGCCCTTTTTGCAGAATATGCAACATTTTTGAGATAAAATGTCAAAACCAGCTTTTTTGGCATTTTTTTTTTCATTGAGCTCACAAAACATAAATCCCCCTCCCCCCTTTTTTGTGATAACTCTGGAGGAAATTTCTGGTTCCATTGGAAGATGTGTCACATAAATAGAACTGCATGGACCGGTATTCTGCTGAGATCACCATGCAAAAATACGTTCATCAATAAAGTATTCTTAATTGGAGAAGAGGAAGAAATCTTGGAGATATTTCCCTTGTGTCCAGATAATTTAAAATAAAGTTCCATAAGGTACTTTCTGGAAAAAAAAAAAGGCAGCAGATAAGAATATGTTTTTCAGTACTGAAGTTTGTAGCACTTGTTATGTATTTACACACACACATATATGCATATATATACACACATATATATAGCATTCTAGATTTATAATGATGGCTATGTGCATGTGTGTACATGTGTGTGAGGATGCATATGTGTCTCTGATTTTGAAATTTCTGCCTGTAAAGAAGCTCAGTTTATATTAAAGGGCCTTTTTAGGAAAAAAAAAAAAAAAGATTAAACAAGGCTTGCACTTTTGGAATTTGTAGGGCAAGATGAGATGTTATTAGATTAATAAAGGCTTACTGAGCTCTAGGAGATACTGAATACTTCAAAAATGAGGATTATTATTATTATTATTTTAAACACCACACACACAACAGAAATGCAGTTGGGGAAATAAATTGCTGCTGCAGTATCTGGGGAATAATATTTATACTCTTCCATTTTTATTTCAGCTCCAGTTTCCCAGGAGCTCAGCAGCTGTGAAAAGATGGGGATATATACACACACAGCCTGGGTCCTGAGAGCTCCTGAGCAATCCTCCACGGACTGAAAGGGGCTGAAAGGCACTGCAAGACTGAGTTTTGCTAATTCATATCCCCTACAGTTGCATTTCACCTGTGGGTTTTGAGTATTCCCATCATAAACCAGAACATGCTGAATTCGTGGTGTCTCCCATAGCTGCCAGAGTACTAACGAGGCTGCTGCTGGCTGGAGCTTCGTTAGAACGGGTAGACAGATCCTTGGTGCTGGTAGTCATCAAGGGCGCAACCACGCTAACTTTGAAGCACATCACAAGGTATTTATGTAAAAATGGCCTTGCAGACAGGACTGCCAGATCTGGGGCTAAGCTGAGCGGTGCTCGCTGCCTGGTGTCATTCTGCTGACATCGAATGACGAAAGACACGAGCAGCAACAGCGAAAGCCTCTGCAGGTATATCAGCAGTAAAAAAGAGGTGGAGGAAAATGAAGACCCACTGCTGAATGGGGCAGGGACCTGGGTCACAAAAGACACAGAAAAGGCTGAGGTCCTCAACACCTTCTTCCCCTCAGTGTTCACTAGTAAGACCAGCCTTCAGGAATCCCAGGCCTCCAGAACCAGAGGGGAAGTCTGGGGCAAGGAGGACCTGGTTAGGATCCATTTACAAAGATTGTGCATACGCATGTCCATGGGACCTGATGACATCCACCCGTGAAGTGCTGAGAGAGCTGCCCCATGTCATTGTAGGGCTACTCTTGATTATTGAAACCTGGCTGGACCCTGTCCTGGGTAACCAGCTCCAGCTGAAAGTGGTGGAGCAGTGATGTTGGGCCAAATAGTCTCCAGAGGCCACTTCCAACCTCACAGATTGTATCATTCTGTGATTAAAAATTCTCTGACATGAGTGCATCCATGTAAGTGCTGGCTGCAGTGAAATCAAAGTGTAGGTGCCTGACACCAAATTTAATAGAAAACATTAAAAGGAAGGGTGTTTTTTTTAATTAGTTAGGTGCAGTTCTGTACATGTGTGCATATAATGTTTTAGTATTACATATTTAATACTGCTACATGTCTTGTAGTTTTGCATTTTTGGCTGGAGTGATATGTTTATGTGATTGTGATGGTGCCTGCGCAGCTGCACTATCAAACTCTTTTGTGTTTCTTGGTATGTTGAACTGGAAAGTGTTGATGAAGGTGCTGTCCAGGATCCCATACTTAATCTAACTTGGAAAATCTGGTCCTAATAGAATGTAGCATTTTCAGTTTTATTTTGATGCATTGGCATTAAGAGAGGGTGCAAAAATAGTTTACTGGGAAATTACATTGATTAATTTAGCCTCCATAAGAAGTCTCGATTAAAACAGAATAATGGCAGGTAAGTAAAATATTTCCTTTTGTGGGGTAAATGTATGTGTTTTGAATCATTATATCAATGTAGATTTTTCACAGGTATTTTTTCAGAGTTTTTAAAATCACTTTTCAATGATAATGACAACCTGAGTCTCCAAAGTAATATTGCACCTGACAGATAGAAAATGAACATTCTAAACACCAGATTTCTTCATGTGTGTTAGCAGTGAAAGAGGAAATATTGCTTCTTGAACTGCTAGTCACTGTGGCATAAGTGCTTGCGAATCTAGTTTATTCATATTTCTGTGGTTTAGAGATAAGTAAATATATTTTTTGATAGTTCAGTGATGGAATCAAGATCAAATTTACCATAGCCTTTGAACCACAGTTCAATGTGACCTTGTCAGAATATGTCATCAGTAAATAGCTAAGGAAATAGAAAACTCAAAGGTTTCAGACCTTTAACATCAAACAAAGGCTCTGCTTCATTCAGTGCTTTTCTCTAAGAAGCAAATAAGAGCTTCTTGAAGTAAGGATGATATATTTGAGTCTGGGGTAGCCATATGTGCAGGATGAAGTATAGCAGCTGAGATAGGCAGGGGTGGTTAAAAGTGTTTTGAGGGCATTGACATATTTGTTATTGATATAAAATATTGATATTTCCTGTTTTTTTTTTTTTTTTAAGTCTGTGATTCAGTGAAAAGTAACTAAAATCAAGCTGTGAATCACAGGCATGACACCCTCTGGTTAAGGAGTATCCAGTTCATAGCCCAAAGTCCTGTCTCCCTTAGGCACTGCTATCTTCTACACTGATGTATGCAAGCAGGGAGCACTCCTGAGACCATAACAACACCTGTCTTTTTTCCAGGAGAGAAAATTCCAGAAAAATAAAAAGATGCTGAAGACAAGCAGAATAGAGAGAGCTTTTTTTTTTCCTTAAGCCACTGAAGGTTTGCAATAGGTAAAATATATTTTATAGGTTAAAATAAAATAAAAAAAAAAAAGAGGAAGAATTTTTTCCCTTTGGTTTCCTTATGCACCTTGGCAATAAAGATACTTTAGTACAACCAAACCCTGGTGGAAGATTTGTTTCTTGAATGCCTGCAGGTTGACTATATGAACATCCAGAAATTTATGCCCTAGTCTGGCTCCTTCTGAAATTTAGGCCCTTCAGGGAAAGGGACATGTGGGCAGATTTCCTTAAACTTTGCTGAAGCTTTACTTGGTCTTTGTTGTGCCCTGAAATGAGGTGACCAAAAGATCGAGAGTGATTAATCTGAAAAAGGTCTGTTTTATGAGTGGTTGTGGAATCAAATTACACATGTGGAAGAGGAAGAACAAACTGGTGTGTTAAAATGTGCTGATTTGTAGTGAAACATTGTAATTTCTAAGAAAATGTACCAAGCAATCTGTTTTTATTCTGTGCTGTATAATAGATTCTCATTTTTATTCAGATCTTGAACATCTGGAAGAAAAGGAACACACAAAAAAGTAGTATGACAGTGTAAGTTCCCTTGATGGTGAGTATTGGAACTGACTTGGTACTCAGAGGCCAACCCATCTTTTTATGTTTCTTGGAAGGGAAGATGATTAAGAACCCTACTTGAATATTTATGTAGAATGAATAGTTAAAAAATAATATAACCAACTTGTAAAAAAGAAAAGAAAATGCAGGGCATTTTTCAAACTGATATTAAAGATTCTTGAAGCCAGACTTGGACATATGAGTAAGCAACTCTCATTTGTAGAGATGTAAATGCTTTCTGCTCATACTGAACCTCATTTGCAGAGCAGATCATTGGTTTGCATATCCCTTTTGGAAAACTTTGCTTCCACTCCCCGAGTGAGACGGACGATGGTACGTTTGCGCTGGCTGAGGAATGCATTATTAATGAACCGTCCCACTGACTTCAAGGGGAGTTGTGGGATGAAGATGTATTCTGAAAGTTAATGTAGTATGTTTCAAAATAGCATCTTACAGTTTGGGGAACAAAGAACATGAAGGGAGCAAGAGAAAATAGCTAAAAATCCGAGGCTTGGTGAGCTAAGAAAACTGCTCTCCCTCCAAGGAGAAGAGTGTGCTGCAAAAGTTTTATCCCAGGATTTTGGCGATAATAAATATATTACTAAAAAAAATAAAGGAAGTAAATGCAAAATTCAGTAGTAATGCTTTGTCTTCATGAATAAATGGAGGATTGGAGAACTTTTCAATTCTGCTGCTGAAATTCAGGAACTGCTCAGACACTTGCTCCTAACGTGCCACTGCGCTGTAGTATCTGGTGCATTGTGGCGGCTGATCCCATAGTAGCAGTCCCTCACTAGCGCGAGGTAAGATGTATTTGCTACACTCTCATGGATTTTTACAGTCTAGCAGCACTATAAAGTCTTGTTTTGTTCCCTGGTAGTTCTCAGGGGTTAGAGGTGTGCAAAGCTTCATTTCTATGTGAGGGGCTCTGGCCTCTTGATGGCAGCCAGTCAGATGCATGTTTGGTGCTTGGAGGTTTGGTGTGTGCACTGCGGGGGGCAGTCAGAAACAGGCCCAAGCATGGATGAAACTGGGTTTGAAAGGTGGTCAGCATGGATATGGAAAGCCTATTTAACTGAAAGCCTTGTCCCCATTTAACTGTGTCATTCTTTACCACTAACTTAATCCAAAAAACAAACAAACAAACAAAAAACAGAAGCCTTGATTTAGTTCTTCTTGTAGTTTTGATGTAATGTTTTCCACAGACCTTCTGGGAAGCTGTCTGCAGGCAGGTTGCTGAATCCCTCCCATAGACTGGTGAACTGTGGGGACAGTGACAGTCCGAGGGTGTTTTTGCAGTTTCTACGGGGAGCTGTGTGTGTGCAGCGGCCTGCCCAAGTCAGGAATGCATACACAAATCGTACGAGAAGGGAAAATTCCCTTGATAGCTGTCTCTTGCTATTGGTTCTTGCCCCTTCCTTTCCACAGGGTGAATATCTGTTCCCTGCCACCCTCTCTGTTAGTGTTCCCAGCCTGGTCCTAGCGCGTCTCTCCCTTCAGCTGCAATGCAGAGCGCAGCACTGCAAGAGGGGTCCCCACGCAGAGGTTGTGTGCCGGATAGCGAGAGCCCTTCTGAAACCTGTGCTACTTCCAGTGCCTCCACATTCTTGTTTTTAAGGTAAAAACTGTTCAGCAATCCAGCTTTCTGTTTGCCTTCCATCCCATGGGAACATGAAGTACGAATGCCATTTCTCCCTTAGTTCCTCGCTGATCCAGACTCAAATGTTCTCCTCATTTATGTACAAAACAATAAAGTCTTCCAAGCCTATTTCTTCTGTAATAGTAACCACTATAAGAGGCAATAAAACACAAATATAATATAAATAAATATAAATACTAAACCATAATTCAGTAGTCATTTACTGAACAGATAATGCAAAGTCTTGATTTTTTTTTCCAGAGCTTGCTTGATAAAAAGAATTTACACAACATGAGTTAATGGGAATAATGTGAATGAAGTATTTGTTAGGTGCACCTGAGAAATGCAGGAATCATCTTTTGTCATGTTAATTTAATTGCCTTATAAGAATGAATGTGGAGAAAGATGCATAATATATTTTTAGAAGAAGGAAGAAGAGGATGAACAATGGATGCAGTTCTCCTATAGACCTGGAGGAGAATCCTTGCTGGATCACAGTCTGGTGAACCAGTGAGTACATTACTGAAATGACCTTCACAAATGATGCTGATTTGCGGCATCCTTTTGGTGGTTTCAGCAGAGAAGCAAGCGAGTTTGGGGACTAAATAACCCCACGTATATGTCTGTCTATGTTTGTGCTTAGGAAGATGGTCAAAATATGTATGATAGTGTAGGGTTACAAAATGAGCAGGCTTCGGCTCCTTGAGGTGGGGGACTTTGCACCCTTCCTCAGCAATGTATCCGTTTGAATTTGTGTTGATTGAGAGTATGAATAAAGGGGACATTTTTAGGAATGGCGACAGAGACTTAGGAACAAGCAGGGATTTCTAAAGAGGGTGGAACTTCTGAAAAGTAATCATAGGCAGCTCACAGATTTTGTCATCGATTTGTGTTTCATGCTGCAAATCTAGAGTGACTGCCTAATGTATTTTTAACTGCAAGGTGATTTTTCCCACTGTGATGGCTCTTGAGCAGGAGTACTTGTTAATACCCCTTCCAAGTATTCCAGCCTACCGCTTTGGAGTTTAATCTTATTTCTCAATTTTCCACATCATTGCTGCTACTCTTTGAAGCATAGAGTGGTATCAGTTTTTCTGACATGCTGCTTGGTTAAAATACAACAGTAGATACATGAAACATATAAATATATGATGTGTAAATATATATATATCTCTATATAAAATTAAGTAAGTAAGTAAATAAGAGAATAAAAGACGAAAGCCTACCTATACCCAAGGAACTGAGTGTTGAGGAGTAATTAAGGCCTAAAAACATGAAACAGTACAATGATAGATGTAGATTTTCTCAGAAAAGTGACTGATACTATAGAGTGGCATCTTGCTGATATTCTTCCTGGAGCAGCTGGAGCTGCTGATTCCGAGCAGTGGGAAATGCTGTGACTGCAAACTACAGCAGTCCCTGCGAGGCGGCACGGGCGAGCGGCACCGTGTGTAGCTTGTTGGGTCGTAATGGAAAATTTGTGTTAGCAATCACCAGGAAGGTGAACGTCCCAGTCAAGCCAGACTCCTCGCAGTTATAAACCCCTGACTATTCTCTTCAGAATCAAGGAGCACAAGTGGGAAAGAAGAGCTGGGGGGGCGAGCAGAGGAAATGCTCTGGCGCTCGCAGAGCGAGCGTGAACAGGACTGTTCAACTTTCTTGCTTCTTTTCTGCACAAAAGCCATGGTCCTCTCCTTCCACCCTGCCCAGCTGCACTTTTTTCCTCCAAACTCCTCCCTGGCCTTACAATAGGGATCAGGGCCACAGAGCATCACTGGCTTTGGTGCAAGTCCGTCCCTGGGCCTATTTCCATCACTGTGTGATGCTGGCAGAGAGCAGAGGTGCAGAAAATGGGAATGGGGCTAAGAGCCTGCTGTTTTGCACACACTCGTTCTGATTGGCGTCAAGAGGTGCTGAGAGGATGCGTGGACACGCCGGACGCTGCTGTGGTGTCCGAGGACCGTCACAAGGCCTTGCTTGCCCAAGGACAAGCAGTGCTCTGGGAACAGAAGCTCCCCAAGAGTAATGGGGAGGACGTCTCTGATCAGCTCCGTCTACAGCTGACATTGGGCTTCACAGTCAAGATTAGTCATTCACTTTCTATGCAGTCTCAAGGCTTTTCTGTTCACTTTGGTTGCCAAAAATCTCCTCTGCCATGAGCTGAATGTATATGAATGCCTGGATGAGGTTCAGCACGTTTGTGCCCTCTTGGATGCTGAATTCGAGATGGTCTCTTACATCCAGACAAATCAGTTCTGTGTGTCCGAGCAGACCTGACTCCTTGTGAGGCATATCCAGTACTTCCCACAAGACGTTATATTTTTGGACTTTTTTGTTAGTTTGTTTTTGCCTCCCTCAAAATTTGCCTTGGTGACAGTGGCTCAAGCTCGTGTGTGCATGGAGTGGCCCTTAGCTGTGTGATGTGGCTATGTAGAACTGCCCTTACATGGGGCTTCATGCCAGCTGCACAGTTGGTATAGGGACCTCGCTGAAAGCCAGGACTGATATCCAGGCAGCCCAGGCCATGGTGTGGCTGGAACCTCAGCAAGGTCCTTGGGAGCTCCCTTGGTCCTGGATACAGCTGCAGTCCCCAGCTTAGGTTGCGATGGGGATGTACTGGCTTAGTGTGACTTGGCTCTGTGGAAATGACCGCATATAGAGTCAGACATAACCCTTTGTGCCCCTGAGCTACCTGTTTTCAACTGCTGTTTTATTCTGGCTTTAATTTAAAAATCTGAATTAAAAAAGCAATGCGTGCTGTCCATTCTGACCCAGAACTGATTTTTTCTATGCCTGTTGATAATTCCGCTTTAGCATGGTACATGTAGTGCCTTATCAGATGTGTGATGTTTTCAGTTCCCTGTCTCCAGCAGGAGCTGGGAGCAAACAGCCAACCTGGCGCCCCACCGTGAAGACACACGGCTGTGACACTGAGAACAGGACATTGCTCACAGCATTTTGTAAAGAGCAAGGGACACCGAGTTTCATCTTTCTTTGTTTCTTAATAGCTAAGCAAATAAGTAATAGCATGAGTGAAATGGTGCAGTTAGTGATCATCACTGAATACTTCTTAAAGGTCAAGAAATGTCATCTTACTCTTTTCCATTGACAGTCAAAAATAAGGCTGGGGCACTGCTCTGCGTGTGTGAGAGAGACAGGCTAAGTCTGAGGGAAAAACAGCCATCTATTTGCTCCTTGAGGCCATCTGTATCATCAGGAAGATATGTGTTTCTCAGCCAACACTGCCTGAAGCTGGGGTGGTTATAAGAAATGCGTACTGCTGGAGGCCAGGTTCCTGATGATGTGTGGAGCCCTCATCGTTTAACCAAAGCCAAAATCTATTGCAAAGTTCCTGGGTTGCAGTTGCCTTTGGAGCATTACTGTCCTGCAGTGCCATCAAATCCTCATTTAAATTCATTCTTAGGTGAGGAGAGAGATCTTAATTATGGCATCTTGCTACAGAAGAGAATTAATTAATTGTTTAGTATAATAGATGAATTAATTTTTAAAGTATAATAGAATAATTCCCAAGGAGGGCTCCAAGGAGTCGGGAGTGGTAGGTACCAGCTCCCAGGGAGTGCAGAGCAGCCTCTGAGCACATGGGGAGAGCAGAGAATTGGTTGAAGAACCACCAGCTTTTTGTGTTTTTTGCCCCAAATGTAGTGGGGCCCGTCAGGTTGGCACTGGCAGCCAAAAGGCAGCACACACCACTTTGTCTTCACCAGCCTCTTACAGCATATTTAGTATTTTACCTGTTGCTATATTCAGGTCTCATTGGCGTTACCTCTGACACAGGTTCCTTGCTTTTCCATACTTAAGTATATAATTCCCAGAGGAAATCAGTAATTTTGAAGTGTTATAAGATGGAATAAGCTCTCTGTGAAAGAAGTTGCCTCATAATTTCTTTCTTTTTCTTCTTTTTTTTTTTTAATCTTCCATCTGCAGTCTAGCATGTCCTATATTACTTCAAGGATTATGTTTTTCTAAGCAAGTAATGTCCTTTGTGAATCCATTAAGGATATTTAGCCTTTATGATATCTTTTGACAGCACATTCCCATTATAATTGTGTCAAAAAACTGCTGCTGCAACCCTAAAATACATTGATTTTATTAGTTTATGTGAATATCCGGTGGCTTATGTTTTCAGAAGGGGTAAAGGGCTAATTCCATGGCATTTTCTTTTTTCTTTACATCCATTTCATATCCTCTCATCCACTTTTCTTTGAACAATTTTAATCTTCCGGTGCTTTGTTGCAGACTTTCTGTGTTCTAAGTGTTTTATGTGCCTTTATGGGTTGGCTTCTAGTCTGTCTGCATTATTTGTGAGATGGGAGAGCCACAGAGAAGCACTGTTTACTAACCTTTCAGTAACACTAGGTATGTTATTACTTTCCATATTCTTTATAGAATCTTGTTTTCTTTTCCCTTTGTTGCCCTTGTGTGTTCTATTATATTTTTGCTAAGCTGGTGACCTCCTGGCTCTCTTCTCGGGCAGGGGTATTTTCATATCACCTCAGGGCAGGGTCCTGGGTAACGGAGGTCTGGTCATACCAGTGCTGCTGAACTGTGCATCTACATAAAACAAATATTTAAACACAGTCTGCAATTTCAGAGCTAGAATCAAATTCTTATTAAGAAATTTAAAACCGAGTTATTTAACTGTGCAGCACTGAACTAGAAGAATATTTAAGTTCAAACTGGAGCAGGAGTTCATGAAAACTGCAGCGCAATGATACTGGCTGGATTTTTAATTTTTAATTATTTTTTTCTTTTGCTGTTTCTTTGTTTGCTGACTCTACTTATCAAAAGGAACTAGCATAGGAAAGAGCATGATGGATATGAGTTGTTCTCTGTGTATGTCTGATTAAATTGCTTTCCTGTACTTTGATTTCTGAGGAAGGGGAAGCATAAATGGGTGACGGAGGGATTCAGATGCGCTGTGTTCCTCAGTGTCAGCGGCTGCTGTCTGGCTGAACACTTCAGTTGTCTTTGAACATCTCTACTGGTGCCCGCCATGTGCTGAACAAGATAGGAAATATTGTCTACTCTGAAGAGCTTACAGTTTAAGCCAGACAGCAACACGTACTATAAAAATAAATTATTGTCTGAATCGATTTTTTTTCCAATTATTAACATTGCTGTTTACTCCCTTTCTGTGGAACTAGGCAGAGGAATGAGTTGTTGGGGGGTTATATCCAGTGGCTGAAGAACTGCAAGGAGAAAGACTCTGCACATAGGGAGATGGGGGGAATTTGTGGGATCTCCTGGTTGATGCCATTGCTCAGCTATGTTCTCCCATAGCCACAGTGTTGTGACCACCACAGGTGACATCGCAAGAGGCTTGGGCTGCCGTCGCGTTTTTAAACGAGTCGTTCAGCACTTCTGTGTTCCCATTTTCTCTTGTAGGCATTTCTGATCCCCACATCAGTGGCAAAATCACTAAACCCTGTGACACGCCTGTGCATTTGGGATGCTGCACATCTCTGTGCTGGATTCCGAGTAAAGACTACTCTATTTCTTACTTATTTGATGAAATTATTCTCTGTCTGCCTCTTCTTCCCTCTTTTTATTTCTTCTTCTCCTTCTCTCTCTCTCTTTATTTTAAACTATTAAATTTATTTTGGCACACTAAGGCATTGGCTGTTTCATTTTTATCTTCCTTTTGCTCTTTTTCTTGGCGATACTAAAATGTAAGTACATTTTACGTTGAGTTCCTGCTTGTTAGTCTGTTTTATTTACTTGCTGGTGTATTATGCTGGCATTTCCCCCGTGGAAACTTCTCCTGCTCTCCTGCAAGAGCGGCTGTTCGCCTGTGAAAATTACCCGGGCTTGATGCAATGTGTCCAAAGGGCCAGTTTTCTATATCTGGAGAAGCTAGAATTGAAATGAAAGTGTGAAAGAAAGTAAGCAGGAGAAAATAGCAGAAGCAGATCTCGTATTTTTCTAGCACAACTTTTCTGTGCCTGTGTACATGGCAGGGCCAAAGGGTAAAGTTTTAAGAGCGGCTGTTTCCAAGGCACCTGTTACAGATCACCTCCTTGGTGCCTGCTGCATCGCTCTCCTTGATGTGTCAAGTGGAAGAAAGAAATGAGCATGCTACAGCGTTCAATCTTCCATGTTCCATGTTCATGGCTTCAATTAAGAGGGCAATGAAGTATCCATGTTGCCTTGTGGGTGAATTTGCTTTCATCTCTGCTTTGTAATCTGATTAAGGGAACCGTGTTTCTATAAATTACAGGTTACGCCTAAGAAGTTACATAGTATCGGAAGCCACTACTCACTATTTAAGAAGAAATGACTATTGTGGATGCCTGCTTTATTTAAATAAATAAATAAAGTTTTCTGTTGCTGATATTCCTGTAGCACTTTCTATAGCATTTGCTACTCTTGGATCCCTGTCAGGTCCACATACAGGACGTGTCTCCTGCTGCTTCTCCTGCAGCCCGGAAAAGGAGTTCGTGGGGGCAATGCACAGACTGAAGCAGGTCTAAGCCCCTGAACGCCTAGATCTGTGCTCGATTTGAAGCACCAGTAAAAAGTGCCATGAATTTCAGAAGGTCCATTCTTAAACACCACGGTTTGCAGTGTCTCAGCACTGCCCGGCACTGAGCTCGTGACTCTGCACCGTGCAGCTGTGGGACGTGGAGGGCGACAGCCGCAGAGCTCGCAAGGAGCGTGGGGCAAAGCCACGACTTTCTGACCGGTGCTTGTGGCTTCCTTGGCTTGTGCTCTCGATTGCTGTAGCTTGCTCTGTTATTTATTCTATTTTGTTTTGTTTGCCTGTCATGCAACTCAATTCAGTCCTTTCACAACTTTCACTGCAAGCCAAATTATAGCTGTATTTTAGCATTTCTGATGCCTGGAAGACAGACTCCTCATATTTTCCTTGTGGGAACAGTTGCTTGGTTTGATGAAGGGAAAATGCATCATGAAATCAGATGTTTCTAATTGCTCCTTGTTTCAGAGTTTCTATTGTACATGGAAAATCATCCTTAATGCATGAGTAAGTCTGATGAATAGAGAGATTTTAAAAACATTGACTCAAAATAAATATCTCTTGGAAGAAGAAGAAGTTGTTAAATAATTCTCGTGGGAGAATCAGTGAACAGCAAGAAAGGTGCCTTTAATCCTCTAATGTAGTACTGTTTATTCTCTTTTGCCATGAGGACATCTGCTTCATTAATATTAACGGAATTGCATGCAGTCCTCGGGGAGACTGGGATCTTCCAAGAAATGCCTATAAGGCAAAAATCGTTGTCCCAGTGCCATAGACTGAAACATATATAGCTCATAAATCCTCTACTGACATAACAGCTCCCAAGGTGTTTTCGTGGGACGGAAAAGGACAATAAATGTTCTAACAGAGTAATAGGTGCCTCGAGAGAAGCTCTTAGGGGAAAGAGGTGACTGGCTTTCGAGGAGAGCCTGGAGGGATGGAGGATTTGGGCCACACATTCCTGGGCCACTGTCACTGCACCTGGAGTTGTCACCGTAGGGCTCACGTGGCTCTGAGGGAGCAGGGCCAGCCCTTGCTTTTGGGAACTGCCAGTTTGGCCTTATAGGAGGCCAGGGGCGGCAGGACCTCCCCCTACTGCTTGGTGGGTGAAGATGCCAACCTGAGCTTCCTTTCGAACCAAAAATGAAAAACAGCTAATTAAATCCTGCTTCTAATGTTTTCTGAATTATAAAGCAAAGACAGTCTATTCCATGGTATATAGTTTTTATTAATGATATATTATAAAACCTATTTTTTAAATGTACATTGCCCAAACAATGAATTTTTCAAATTATTATAAAAAACCATAAAGACAGTCTAAGTATGTAACCAATTTAAGCCTTGCTGGAGTTTTTCTGATGCCCCTATCTAAACAGACATACTATTAAATCCAGTTAAAAAAATTAAACCAAGCCTGTTATAACTCTTTATTCTTTGTTCGTGCAGCATCTGTGGGCTAGAAGATAATGAAGTTTATTTCTATCAAGACTATTAAAAACATTTTTCTAATAAGCTGTGGTTAATGTCTATCTTGCATCTTCATAACTAACTTCCTTTTACATTGATGTCAACATGAAACAGATTTTGTCTTGACAACTGTGTCGTCATCCTGAGAGACTTGAAGACACATGAGCAATGTGGGAACAAGGAACGAAAAAAAAAACAAAAACAAAAACAAAAAACCACCCAAACACCTTTCATGTTTAAAGCAGCCTTTACAGATAATAATATTTTATTTTTTTATTTAACTCTTTTTCTTGCACACAGATTTTTGGGACTAAAATCAGTTTTTAACTTCTAAAGTGCTATTTTTTTAGTTTTAAGACCATATATGGGAAATATGCTTGTTAATAGGACATGTTTAAGAGGAAACATAGAACAAATATCCCCCTGTGAGGTAAGACTGACCCAGCCTGTTTGAAATTTGCCATTAAACTTCCCCAATTAAAAACAAACAAATTTTTTTTTTTTTTTCCTGTGGCCTACTGACAGGACCATTTGCATGATTCTTGAGCTACTTTTTCAAGGAAAAATGCCAGAGGAGTGAATGAAATGAATTATTGACCAGATCATATTCTTTAAGCATTTGTATTAGGGTGTATTTAAAGAGTTTTTCTCCTCACCGCTCCAATGTGCTCTTGACCCTAGTGGATGACACTTTAAGGAATTTAAGGAATTAGTCTAGTTAGGAATTATTTGACTATATCTACATTTCGTATAGAGCCTGCCAAATATTCAATGATGCAGATTTTTTATGAAATCATCATTACTGAAGATCAAAACAAATCAATTTAAATGTAGCCTGTCTGTGGCATTTGTTTCAAAATGTTCATCATTTGTTCATTTTTTTAGCAGAAATATTGGAAGATTTTCATTTCAAAAAAATCCCTGGAGGAATTTTATGGAGACTCATGGGGGGAGGATTCCAAGGAAGCATTTGTCCCTGTCAATATTCAGCAATGTTTCGCATTAGGATATTCAATCCTGCCAAATTTTTGTTCAGCAATAAATTAGGAGGGATTTAATCTTATGTCCTAAATTAACTAACTCAACCAAAGGCTGAAGACTGTGATGCTGCTCCTAAAATACCTTGTTCTGGTCTCTTTATATCTTAAACTTAAGTGAAAGGTTTTGTAATGAGGGTCTTGTTGAGTCAGTTGTGAAGACTCTGGCATCTTGTCCCAGCAGCTCTTAGCTCCAGACCTAGGATAAAAAATGATGTTGTCTTCACGTGTGCAGAGCTGAGATTAATGCTGCTGACAGAGAGGTGGTTTTGCTGCCCATTATAGCTTTTTGGCTATTAGCGCTTGCTTTTGTGCCTGCCTGTGTGACTGTTGCGGTCCTGGGTGACTGTAAATCCTGCTAGTAAATAGGACATGTGCCTGTGAGCGGCTGTTGGTATTGAGGTGGCTGTTGCAGAATGGCCTTTGTCTCTCCTGGTGTGGGATGGTACATCCATCCTGCAAGGTGTGGGGTAATGTTTTATGACACACCATTAGGAGTTAATGGAGCTTCCTGCAGCTACTAACAGCCTCACAAGATAAAGTTGTTCTTCTGACTTTCACCTCTCCTGAGGTTTAGCAGGGCATTACCATAATTTTCTGTCCATATGCTGGCCCCTAAATTTCCTCTTCATTGATCTGATTCACGGATCACAGCGATTTGCACGTGATCTACAGCAGAGAAGATGAAATAGGGAGGCAGAGAGAAAGCCCCTCTCATAAGCATGGTACTTCCAGCAGCCATTCCTGAAGTGGATGTGTTTTATGGATCTCACCTCGCGAAAGGTCTTTTCATCTCTGCCATAGTCACTGCCAAACTGTTTCAAGTGCTGAAAGCCTGGGGTGTCCCCCTGTCCCTTCTCACTTACAGAGTGGAGCTTTCTTCATGGTGAAGGAAGCTCACGTTGCTCTGCAGATAACATTTACTGGGCTCTGTGACCTGCTGGTTGCTGATGAAATAGCCCCATATTCTTACAGGATTGAATGCAGAATCTCAGTAGGGCTGTGGTTGTGCACGTCACATGCTGCTCAGCACATGGGAGCTGGGGTACTGCAAGCAACGACTGTGGCGGAGCACAGGGTATGGTGCTTGCAAAGCCAGTTGATGAGAGCCCTCAAGAGCATTGACAGGAAATGCCCTGTAAAGCTAGATGCACTACTGCGAACTGAGGAGAAGGTGGCCCCAGAGCCAACATATCCTGAGGGATAAAGGAGGAGTTAGCACATTGTGGCTTGCACTGGGCTCTTTGGATGCAGTGCAACCTGGGCAAGGTGGCAGTAACTGCTGATGGGCTGGAGGAAACTTCTGGAAGCAGCATTTATATGGCTGCTCTACTTTGCGTAAATGTGCAGAACATGTCATGCAAGGTGGTAACTGGGTCTGTGAAAAGCACAGAACAACATGGTCTGTCCTGTTGGCCAGCTTTCCCTGGCACCAGCCCTGTGTCACGGGCACTGCTGACCCTCTGGGGCATCTCCAGGGATGAGGATGTGCTCTGTGGCTTGGGAACAGCAGATCTAGAACGACATGTGAAATGGTCAAACTTTGATTGTAGCTAAAATTTGTATTTGGGTTTCCTGCATCCTGGTTTAGCTTTAACCGCTGCTTTCGCAAGTCTCTCTCTGCCTCCTGTAATATTTCCTCTTGATCTTTTGGAACTGAGTTAAAAGATGTGCTTGCATTGATTGATTGCATGTTTTAAAGGTTTCCACTCTATAGATCAGAGCAAAGGAGGTAGTGAAAATTGCTATATGTTAGAGGACAGAAGAATTAGAAAACCTTGATTTTCTTTTTTTGGTACTATTTAGTAATAATGCTGTGCTAGCTGTCTTAAATTAGCTGTCAAGTAGCCAAAAGTGTATTTCCATTTCCATTCCTTGACACCAAGTACTGGGTAGAATAGAAGATGACTCAAATAAAAGTCTTATCCCTGTATTGCAAAAATGATAGGGTCACCCAAAACCAACTGGTGTTTGTGAGCAGAACACGATGTGGGCATTGGGTTGTGTTTATTCAATTTAAGCATCTAAATCAAATTTCAGCATCTGTCGTGTCATGTTTAGCTTTTAAATTAAGCTGTCAGGGAAATTAATCTTATGAGTGCAGTAAGGTGATTATGAAATTACTGTTCCCCAAGATACATGATTTGTGAAGTTCTAATGCTGCGTTCTGCAGGTTGTAACAGGAGAAGTAAGGCAGAGAGGCAGAGATGTGCAGTATAAGGAACACAGTAGACATGTTAATTAAGAGAGCTTAAAGAGCATGCCAAAGGAAATGATTATTCCCCATATTGTCATTTGTTATCTTAGTGCCCAGTCACTGTAAACAAGGACAAGCTTTTCTGAAGTGGAGGTGTTCAGGAGGTAGGAGGGATTTGTGGAAGAGCTTATGGGCTTTGTGCTTCTCTTCTCCCCTATCCTCCCCCAGTCCAATCCCCCAGAGCCTCAGGGAGGATGTGGCCCTTTTCCTAACAGGTATAAGGGAATAGCAAAAATACTATTGAGACACCTCTCCAGGGAATGGCAGTCCTGTGGTACAATATAGGAAGCAATAGAGGCTCAATCAAGAATGTTGTACAAAATCTGTAATTAGACATTCATAGCCCTCTTCAAGCTAGTATATGTGTATCACAGTTTATAATTTGCTAAACTAAGAGTATTATTTTGTTCTAAAATCTTAGTAATCGCAGTGGCTCCAAGTGGTGTGATGGTCCCTGTGTGCTCCATTCCTCAAGCACTGGAAGATAAACCTTCAGGAAAAGAAAAACCTTCAGGGTTTTTCTCTTCTACTAGCACCTATGCCGTACAGGGTCATCCCTTTCCAATGGCTTCATGGCCAGATACCGTGATGTGTCTGAGTGGGATGCAGACTCTGCAGCGCCCAGGGAGACATCTCCCTCGGACAAGTGGTGGGAGCCTGGTAGCTAGTGGCAAGAATGGGAGGGAGAGCCAGAGATATGAAGATTGTTTCCCAATAAACAAAATACCTGTGTTTCTAAGGGAACGGCTAGGCTATTTGTAATAGGGAATAACAAGAACAATTAGAGATGAGCAGTAAGATGTTTGCTATTTGCCAGCTTAGCCTTTGCTGTTTATGCTGACATGTTTCTAATCTTAGGAAGTCTAGACTACAGGAAATTTTTCTTTATGAATATTTCTCTGATCCGTATGACAGAGCTGGAACTGGTCATGCACAGCCTCTTGGAACTTAACTATATGTAATATTAATAAGATATCTGGACAAAATATTCTTGTGACTAAGCAATTTTTCAGAGTATTGGCAATGTATTTCAAGAGCAAATATTCTTTCCAGTCAGAGCAATGACACGCATATAAATAATATGGAATACTTTAATGTTTTTTAGTCATATGTTTGTTACGTTGATGTTGATGTTTATTCCTTCTCCTCTTTCAAAATTCTGTTGCATGCAGTAACACACCTGAAGACACGGTAGGGGAAAATCTTGCAACAGCAACACTGAAAAAGAAAGCAATTATTTGTGTTTAACTTGCTTGATTGATGAACTCATATCTGGTGTGCTCCATAATGTAATTGAATATTCACTTCAGTTTATAAACATCTTTTTAACTGGTACTCTGGGTAACTGAACAAAGCTTATAAAAGCTACCAAAGAGGATTTAAACCAAATCCAGAAACAACAATTTAAAATAGATATGTAAAAAAATAGCAACCCTTAAACTTAGGAAAACAGCTAAGTATTATGGAGCAATCTGGGCTGGTATAAGAATAGGAGTTTGGATTCCGCTGATTTGTTGTAAAGCAAAATGAAACCTTAAATGATATAAAGTTGAGTCTTGAAAAACTCCAGATATTAAGTGGAGTGTGTTTGTGGGGGTGATTGCAAACCTACAATGGGCAACAACTGAACTGCAGTGTGTGAAAAAGAGGGTACAATCTAATCATTAGAAAATATTGAAAATATGCCTTAAATATTGTTTTGTTTTCCAAAGGATTCATAGGGTTGATGCTGGGCCTGATCACTCTTCTGTTTTTCCATCTTGAGTTTGAACAGACACGTTGAACAAGGCAAACATTTCAAGAAAAACTTCGGTTAGGTATTTTCACAGAGATGTTTGAATGAAATGAGACAAACATATATATGATTTCCTCTTTCCCTTTTTTAATGCAACATAAGAAAATAGAGCTAGGGCGACTATAAGAGGATGTTCAGCCATCTTCCTATGCCATGGCATTCCTCTGTGGAATAGCAGGACCTCTTCCACCTAACTATTTCCTGGCAAATATGATTTCATTCATGGAAAAATTGTATTCTCCTTAGAGAATCCATTCTTTTGCTTATTTATTCTACCAGTTAAAAGACTTTTCCTGGTCATCTATTCTCTGATTTCCTGTTCCCTCTACTTGTATTTCAAGCTCATTGCTCTTTGCCTTGTCTCCAGGATAGTTTGTTTTATTCCTCTTTTACTGTATCCTTTCACATATTCGTTGTGAATAGTCGTGTCTTCCTTGAGTCTTCCCAAAACTGAAAAACTCAAACTGTATTAATTTTGTCTCAAGGGCTTTGTAGTCCCAACCACAAGCCAGTCCATGCGTTTTCCCTGATCTTCCTTTGCTCTGTCTTGTTGTGGCCTCCTGCTTGTATCAATAGCCAAGACACATGTTCATAGAGCTTACTGACACTTTTCATGGTGTCCATATGCGACTTGGCCAAGACGTATACGAGCTACCCTCCTCAAAGCTATTTGCTTGGTCTCCAGTGTTTTTTCCCCCTACTTTCAGTATGTGCTAGATACAGAGCAGTTTCCTTCAAATGTTACATTTGCATTATCAGCAGAGAATATGGAAAACTGCACAATTTTGGTTGATTACAAAATACAGACTCTCTAACTGGCACTGTAGTTCTAATTGCATCTTTCTGGGTTCTTCCATAAAGTTTACCGGCTAATTTGCACAACCACTCTCAGCTGTGAAAAGCTATGGCTCAGCCAGAGACTTCAGCAACTTCCTCCTTTCTTTGTCTAGAGCATCTGTTATGATAGAATAGTAAACAATTTCTTTTTCTGAATAATTCCGAATAATTTATCCAGTGTAATTCACTCCAAGGAAATCTTAGATAGCACACACATGCCTTTTGTTCTTTTGCAACTTCCTACCATTAAGAATATGTCTGATTATTGTGTGTGATGCTAAGCAGGACGTGTTAGCCTCACAATGACGGCACACCGTGGCTGACCTTTATTGATGTTAAAAAATAAAGGAACCTCCAGTGTTCAAAATCAAGTGTTTTCTGAAACATACGTTAAGCTTTCTTCTAAATTCAGCTTTCACTGAACAGAGTTGAAGAAAAGAAAGAAATAGCTTTTGTCTTAGTTATGAGAAAAATAAAGTTTAAACTGAATAATAATAAAAAAGAATGGTATCAGCTAAGGCAGAAATGCCATCTTCACTGCACTCACTGCTTGACAGGATGTTTGAATATATTTAACTTGTCTCAAATTATTTTAAACAAACATCAAGATTTTTCTGTCAAGAGGTATCTGGAGACCACGCTACATTTTTTGGCTTTAGTTCTTTAGCAGCATCTTCTCCTTCTCTGCTCCTATAGGAAAGAGCACTGTCTAAAGTGGAGAGAGAAGAGACTGTTTGAGGAGCTGGGCAATGCAAGGGACTTGCAAAAGGAGTTTTTGGGGTTAAAGGCTGATAGTTTGTAACTTACTCATTGGCAGAGCACTCTCTCAAAATGAGAGGAACATCATAAAAAGAAGTGCTTGGCCTGTCCTGTAGTCCAGCACCAAGAGGAATCGGCTGGTTAGGTAAATGCTAATGGATGTAAAATTGGAAGAAAAAGATGGATTGTTCTGGCAGCTTTGTGTATGTACAGTGCAGAGGAACATGGCTGTGGAGCTGGCCATCCTGCCCTCCCAGCGCCTTGTGTCCCCACTGGAGGGCCAAGGCAGCAAATCTCGCCTTTCCCGGGAGGAAAGGGGCTGTTTCTCCTACCTGGGAAGTCTCTCTGGAAGATGGTAGAGGATGGTGATTTGGCAGAGCCCCCAATAGGAGGGTTTGGGGTTATTAGGAATGTGAATCCAGCACAAATTGCATGTGTGCTTACAGACAGCAGACTTGAGGGCTGCAAAAGCCATTTTGAGAAAGTTGCAGTGAGGTGTAGGTGTCGCGGGCAGTAAGCACAGGTTTAGCGATCTTAGCGATGAGGAAATATTGCTCTGCTAGAGTGATCTGTGAACCCTAATTCAAGAATATTCCTGAAAATAGAGACCCATATGTTAGAATCCACATTCCTGAAGCCTGTAGTAGCAGTAGGGCCTAAAAAGTCACAAGAGGTCAAGTAATGTATTTCAATGAACTCAGTGCATGTTAGGCAATAGTAAAAGAACAGGATGAAATAAAAGAAAATGTTCAACTTTCCAACAAGCAAGTGAGGGTAGAGCTGCAATATTCTGCACTGAAGCTGGTGCCTCATAATCTTATGGTCTTGGAAAGTATAAGTGATGATGTACCACACCTTGTAGAGAAGATAGTACTTAGGTAGAAATTAAAACTAGAATATGAGAAATTCTAGAGACCTAACAGAGCTGGGTGGATGGTTCTCATAGTGACAGCTGGAGTTTAAGGTAGATGAAATTTTATGTTGAATAAAGATGAGCAAAACTATGATCTGAATTACTTAAATGAATGGCTAGGATCTAAATTAATGGTATCCACTCAAGGGAAAAAGAAAAAAATTCAAGTTGCAGGCAGCAATTACATGGAAACAGCAGCCATGAAAGAGCTAATCTTAATGTTGAATAAGGAATTAATTGGGAAAATTGGTTACTAAATTTCTTAGGAACTAAAGTGGAAAATCTAACAATTGGAATTTGTTTTATAAAAACATGCTGTGTAAAAAAGGCCTGCAAAAAGGAGGGATTCCACTTTCACACTTTTGGATTTGCTCTGCAGAAGGGAGGGCTGCAAAAACTGCGCTAAGTGTGTTCCAAAACCCCTGAGGCACTGCTGGCAGCATCTGTAGAAATTATCTTCTAGTGTGTGGCTCGGGCTAACCGTGCAAAGATTGCATGTGCCTGGAACAGCGAGACCATGACTGGGGCCTCTACATGCTGGAGTAATGCAAGAAATAATATTTTGCTTTTGTTCAACTCCCCCAGCAATGGCTACAACAATAATCCAGATATTTTAATAAGACCTCCTCAGAATCTGTTAAATTAAGCCTTAACACTTCAGTTAAGGAGTGCCACGGGATTTCTGCGTTTGAAGCCTAGTGGCAGATAAATGATGGACATGATGCTAAAGATTTCAAGATGGGAAGAGCAAGCAGTGGTCCATATTCCATTTACTCTGCTAAAAGGTTAAATTGAATACTGCTATTGCATTGATTATGGAAGTTTGGAAAGAACTTCTTTCTTGCCTCATTTCAACAGACACTTGCTTTGAACGATGCTTCATTAAAAGTTCACATAGAACTGGATGATCTTGTCCTGAGAGATTTGCGTCTCTCCTGCTGTCTCACCCTTGCTTCATAAACCTTGAGTGAATTCTTTATGTGTGATGTGGAAATAGCACCCTGTCAAAAAGGAAATGCTCCCCCTTGTTTTGCTCCATGGAAGCTTGTAAATAACTCATCTCTGCTCTCAGGTGTGATTACTCATTGCTTGACAGCAAGTGGAGAGCAGAGGAAGGAGTCAGGTGTTCCCTCTGCAGCAGCTGAACCAATGTCACCACCTCAGCGCAGTCAGAGTGGGATGTTGCCTCTGTGTAATGCAGGAGAGAATTTATATGGATAATTATAAATATTGCTAAAAAGAGAAGCTATCATAAACTTCACGCTTATGAGATGACGTCTATATCCCTTACAATATGGGAAAGATATTTCAAAAGGCATGTTCAGAGCCTATGTTTATTGCTCATTAAGTGAAGTGCTTTAAAAAAAATGCCATTTTTTCTTCAAAGGCATGTATCGTTTCTTGTACAAAGCAACGTTCTGTTAAATCCTTGTAGGCTGGTAAATTTTGAAAATTCATTCAGATTTCAAGTATCTTGAAGGACCGTAGTCCTCTCTCCTCCTGCATATGGTAACTCAGCCAAGCTTCACAACACAAATATACAGCGAGAACAGCTGCTCTTTTTCTTGAACGGCTGCAGTTACGTCAGAACCCAACACGCACATATATGCCAAGACCAAACAAACCAGCACAGTTTGTAGATTTTTTTGCATGTCTCATGAGGCTTTTATTGATCACTTCTTACACCCAGAATGAAAGGTCAAAGTATGAAGAATTTCATATGAATAAAAAAAAAACAGACATGGGGCCATTTAAACCGGACATTGGAATTAGAAATAGTTTTAGACATAGAATTATTTTCTATATTTTTAATGCTTATAGACTCTGAAAAACATTTGAAAATTACCCTTCCTTTTTTTTAGCTGGCATATACACTAAAAATATCAAGTTGCTTATTGCTTGATGGATAGATTTAGTGACAGTATATGCATTTGCTGATAATTGCACAGCCTCACTGTGCACCTCATATTTAGGAACACTCATTTTTGTGACCTGCTGTTCAAGCCTGTATTGATTTGAAGTTAGCAGTGTTGGTTTGAAGTAACTGTCAAGTGACTGTGTTACTTGCACATAGCCCATTTGGCACATGGGGCAAGATGGGCTTTGTTGGCCATAGGTTCTTTTTTTGTGTGTTATTATCATACAGCGGCTGTCTGCCATGGAGGATGTGAAAAGCTTTTTTTTTTTTTTTTTCTATTCTTGTGGGCCACTGGAGCAAACCACATACATGATTAGCCTTGCCACGGCTGGGGTCTGTAAGGGAAGAAGCATTGCTACGTCTGAGAGCAGTTCTCCAGCGATAAGTCTTCCTGGAGTTTAACAGTGTGGAGGAAGTGTGGTTTCTTTTTGTGGAGATTAATTACTATTTGTGAAGAAATTTGAAGACGAAAAGTAGGGAGTTCAAAGAAATTTTATTTTTAGCGCTGCTATTAGTAACCTCAGTTGCTCAGGCTGGAAGTAAAATGGTGACTTCTCAGGGAATTTGTCATGAGCAAAGAAATGTGCAACCACCTGCAGCATGGCTTGTGGAGAGGAAAATATGCAAAGCATTTCCTACTTGTCAGCTGCCTGGTTCTGCCTGAGCAACACGGGCTCTGCAAGATTAATCAAGCTGTTGTTCCAGTCTTGTCATGGTTGGCTCCAGAGGTAATTTACTGAGTTCACAGTGGACAGGAAATTTCACATGTGCCAAGTTTAAGTGCACGATGAAATAAAAACCCACTAAATTTGCACCCTTTATCTAGGAACTCTTGGCTCTTTCCTGTTGAGTGTATAGCCCCATTCTCAGATATGGCTTTGTAATTAGAGGCAGAAGCTAGGATACCAATCTTTGAATGTTATTTGAATGAATTATGTAAATAATTATTCCTGAAATATTTGGTTTTTTTTCCCCAGTGTTATGGTATTTTTAATCAAAGCAGTGAAATAAAACTAATATAAAGTTGTGAAATATTTTGGCCTTTGTTGTTCAGTCAAAGCTTAATTCTTTATTCTGATAATTCCATTTTTTATTTTAAATACATATTTCAGATTGTTGCCCAGTTTTGATTGAATCAAACCCTGATTCTTTCTGACTTCTCCTGTAATGCACTTATGACAAGCTCACCAGCACAACCCACATCCTGACACAACCTACCATGGCTCAGGATTTTCATTGACCTCCCCATGCTTATGCTGTGTGTTTCCTCACAAGCTCATAAAGGTAGCTATTTGTGACCTTTTCTGTTGTATAATTATACATTAGACATGTGAAAAATGATTATATACATATATATATAAATAGATGCAAAAAAATGGCCTTTAATGACCCAATTTAAAAAAACCTTCCGTACTCTAGAGAAGTTCAAGGTGCACTTGAAGATGCTCAGGGTACTTACTGGTCATGAAACATGAATTTAGCAGCATGACTTGAGTTGTCAAATTTGAGCATTTTAGTCCTTAACTCTGAGGGACTTTCATGGGGTGAGTTGGACTGGAAGCACCCAATGCACTTCCTTTGCCTTGGACCTACAGCCACAGGTTAGAAGATGATTTTCTCAGGGCATCACAGAATATTTCCTTGAGACACACTATTTCTTTTTCATGGTAAGTTTTGTCCATTAGCTCAGCTGGTAAGTTGTTAGGCCTCGCAGCTTGGTAATCTTTTTGCTTCTTCAGCTTTTTTGTTTCTTCAAAACAGCAGTTGCAGCCTGCAACCTGCAAAGTGCTGAGCACAGTTTTCATCCCCGTGCAAACCTCCTCCTGGTAATCATACCCCCAAAATGCTGCCAGATTAGAGCTAAATCTCAACCCACCCCCTGTATTTCTCTAGCTGGGTCTCCTTTCCATTCCTGTGAAAGTGTTAGAAATCTTAAGACGTTGAGTTTGGACTGGAGCAATTTGGGGTCCAGTTCTGGTTGCTACAGCCTCATTTAACTATGCCTTAATCTGCAGAGTGGAGATAATAAGTATTTTATCTTTTTGATTCTAAATTCTTAGTATATCTTTATTTCTTTTCCATATAAGAGCATTAAGAATTCAGCTCTTATAGAGTGCTACAAGTAACTGCTGTCACCTAGCAGGGTGACACTGAATCCCTGGGACGATGCTTTGGTTAGGATCCCTGCTATCCAGTTTCATCCCCTTTAAAAGATAAATTCAAATAGCAAGTGTTCATTAGGTCTACACTCTAAAGAGACAGTTTCCTGGATCTGCATGCATGAAAATATACCTCACTTTTCTTTCTCTCTTTGTTAGTAATTGTTATAATCTGAGAGTACCTTCTAATGTTTTGCAATTTTGTATATTATGTCTGTATAATTTTGCCTGGTGGAGCTCCATATTGTCCCTTTCTGGTTCATCTCATTAAACATTAAATCAATGAACTATAAGCATGGTAAGGTTAGTAATGTGACAAAATAGTAATCCATTAAACATCCAGACAGTAAATCTACTACTGCCTATCTCTTTTAAAGAGGTTACAATGTGCCATACAATTAATTATCTGAAGACTGAATACACTTAATTTCTATGAACTACAAGACAGACCTATTAGCTGAAAACATTACTTCTCCATTATGAGATGAAAAGCAATAGCTTTTTAAGGTTTTAAAACCTTTCAGCAGTCTCTGATGCCCCTTGTCTACACTGAAGCTCATGGGAAACATTTGTGCTTGTAAAGACAAGCTCCCATCAACTGTCCTGATAGCAACTATTGACACTGATTGTGTTATCTCATGGGCTATCAGCATATCTGCCCATGAGTCAAGTCTGATGTTCTCAAAGCACTTAACAATTACTGCTTTCTTTTTAAGGCCAAGAGGCAAAAATCTGATAAGTATTAAATGAGGCAACACTGCTAAACTGATGATGGATGGATGAAGGCTGCAGGGGATAACTGAATTGCCTTTCTGTTGGCTGCTGCTTCTGAAGGTGCTTTGGCATCAGCAGAAGTCAATGGTAAGAGCCCAAACACCTTCCTGTGCTCTGCTGATGTACCTGAGAGCAGATATTGCCAAAAAAAAAAAAAAAAAAAAGGAAATAAAATAAATCTGGGCAATTTTTAAGAGACCTCTTTAAACTTAATCTGTAGGGATTGTGGAAAATTTTGAAGTTGCATATGGTGCTGTAGGTAGATGTCCCCTGTTGTCCCCTCTGGCTTATGTGCATTTGTGCTCATATGACTCCACCGTTAGCAGTGGAGTAACAAAGATCACAAATGGTGAAAAACTGATACGGGCGCAGAGATATGGGCACACCAAGCTACTACTCCGTGGCTTCCTTAGGAAGGAAAACAGTGATGCTCTGGATTGGTAAAATTTGAACTACCAGTCCTAAATAAACAGCTAGTATAAGAATTAGGATACAGATGCAACAGTGTTGTTTTAAGGCAATGGTGTTTTTTAAGAGGACCTCTCATGGTTCTCCTTGGTTGCTTGCCTGTTCTTAGTTCATTTACAGGGTTCTGGTGACGCATGTTGCATAAGCACCAAAGTATAAAAGGCAAGGTTTTTTAAACTATACAGAAATATACATACAAGTTATACATATATTACATATAAATTCTCTGAACATGTCTATAGAAATATCTTTCCCATGTTGTAGAGGATACAGCCATCATCTCATAAGGACAAAATCTGAATGTTGTTGCAGATGGGAAGTGAAAAGACTCTTCATTCTTGTTAGATCTTTTGGTTATATATTTCCATTTTCATAAACATCCTAGAGAAGCAAATACGTCTTTTTATTTTGATGATGCCAGTATGGCCTTTTGGAGAGAGCTTTACAAAAATAAGCAGATAGATAATTTCAATTTATTGTTAGCTGATTTCCATTTCAGAGTGTATATCACCGGTTTGCTCTTATTTTAAACTTCCAGCAAAAGGCTTCTTATTTCTTTTTCAAAGGAAATGTCCCCCAAACACTTGAAAACAATATAATCAAGGGCAATGTTGCCTGTGACATCTCTCACATGCACACCCAGCAGCTCGGTTGTCTTTGTTATTGGCCCTCACTAGAAGATAACAGAATAACTCTGGACATACTGATGGGTTAATTAATTAGTGTCCTTTTTTGTTTTTCTAAGGTTCTGCTTTGTGGTGGTTATTGCAATAAGCACTAATAAAATGCGTCCCTTATGACCTTAATGCTGTGGGCTTTTCTGTGCCACACAATTAAAATTCATGAGACAGCCAGCTAGGAGATACTAGAGGAAGGTTCCTGTGCAGATATGTTATATACTACAATTTAATTAAACAGAACAGCAAGTCTTTAAAGTTAATCATAGTATTTTTTTGGCCATTTAAAGGTTGCTTTCAAAGAGCAGCGCAGAGCTGAGAGCAGCTTGATTTTAAAACAAAAGCATTTCAAACAGATCATAAATAATTATAATTATTGATAAAAGGGATTAATTTTGTCTTTAATAAAGCATTATAAGTCTATGAAATCCTTTGTTTAACCTACTGTGATAATATTTTTTAAAGATGTATCATTTGCTGTGTGAACTGCTCTGATTTTCCCAAGCCTAAAAAATAATCGTTTTTAGCAAACAATGAATTTTTCAATAAAATTAATACTGCTAAATACTATTAAATTTTATTAAAATGGGGTTAAATATCTCTTAGTGCTCTCTGTTTCTGATATAATTAGCACAGCAGCAGCTGATATGGTTAAATATGATGAACCATTTAGAAATTAGTCATCAGTGAAATGCAACATCACAGCCTTTCTCTTCAGTGCAGATGTGGGGTGAGAAGTGGTCCATTAACCTTCTGAATGATCATCTGCTTCATGTGCCTGGTCCCCAGGTTTCACGTATTTCCTGCCTTGATAGTCTGATTTATAGTTCTATCACAGAGATGGCAGGCTGTTCTTTGAAACTTGAAGTATTTGCAGGGTGTCCTAAGACCAAGAGAGACCAAACCACCACCGACTCATGTGTTTTGTGTGGAATTTCCAATACAGGCCACCACTCCTGGACCATGGTGTCCATTCTCATCACTCCAGCCCATCTACCTGGGGAAATCTTTAGGCCGGGTGATCTCTGTGCTACTTGTTTAATCTAGCTGATAGCTCAACAGAAAACAAAAGACCTCTGGTAGAAATATTTCTGTGCCACAGGAGCATTATGATTAGGGCACCGATGATCATACATCTTTGAAAATAATAGGAGATGGGATACCAAGCTTTCCAGTGTTCTCTCTCCCTTCCTGAGTATCTGGGCAGCATCCCACTTCTGTAGCCATCCAATATGTGGCTATGAGAGTCTTTCAAGCACCTCCTACACACAGGCAGGTCCCCGAGTATCCATTTTGTGGTGTTCTGGAAAGCTCATGCCATTTCCTGCCCCTTTTTTGTGGGAGTGGAAAAATATTCCTGAGGAATGAGAATAACTTGAAGTGAATCAAAACTGATGGGTCTTGGCAGCTGTCAAACATGGTCCTTCTGCATGCAGTGGTTTCACCTCGCAGGCAGCTCAGTGGGCTGCTTTTGGGCAAATTCAGAGATTGATGTATCATAGGATATGTTTTATTTTCATTATTTTAAGTTTTTACTTGATGTATTCCAAAGGCCTAGGGTAAATAGAAATAGTCTTATTCTGGCATACTTCTTTTAGCTGGTCAGAGCTTCAAACTGTCAGATGTTCTGCATGTATGTGACAGGCTTAGAGTAACATGAGGGAACAAAGCAAAGGGACATGGTAGATATTCTGAAATGCTGCTAGGATAGCCAACGCCTCATCCAAGTTGTCACAGCCAGAGCAGAGCCTGGATGTTTGGAGTTGTGTGTTTGGAGTAGGATACGGGAGGCGTTGCTGCAAGCATCCTGTCCCACCAGCAAGTTTTGCTTGCTCTTCCTTATCAGTGTTCCGGCTGGTGCAGGAAGAGCCTGGCTTGGCCCCTCCTGCACCTTTCCCAAATGCAGTGAGCCTTCCAAGAGGTCTCCCATTGCCCCTTCCATTTCCCCTTCTTTCCCTGCAGCTGCTGCATTGAGGTTTACATGGTCCTTCAAGGGTCTGTGGGAGCAAAATGTGGAGCATCCTGCACAGTTCAAGAAATACGTGTCAAAAGAAGGGTGTGATTCAGGTGCACACTTCTAGCCTGTGTTAGCACATCCCTGAATTTTACAATAAAAGTAAATTCATGAGCAGTTCACAGTGCATTATGTACTGTGCACAAGTGCAGTCTGGTGTCTTCATCGGCCACTTTCATGTGATTCTTAGACATTCGCTAGTATTAGAGCAATAGTTAGACAGATGTTAGATCAGTGTCTTTGTTGTCCGTAACGATAGCATGTGCTCCCTATCTTTTTTTCCTTTAACTTTCTTTTCTTTCAGTGTACTTAATTGGAATGTTCACTTATGGCTCAAAATTAGGTCCTTGAGAGTAGTTGCCAGTGTCAAAAACCCAAGGGATATGATGCATGATGCTAATGAGCCATCTTGCTGAGATGGGGTAGCATGGTTAAAAGAACATAAAGTTTTAAAAGAAATTATCGTGCATCTTCTGGGAGGGAGGAGGTAGAAGAAAAAGCAAAAATAAAATGTACTTGTACACAACAATAGTTCCAATTTATGCCTGGAAATATCTTCTGTCTTCCCACTGAGATCTCTCACAATTCTTTTTGAAGGGTAATGGATTTAAATTGATCCAGGAGAACTTTACTAATGATATAATCAAACTTGAATCTGTACTCTCTGTTTCTTGTTTGAACTAATTTGAATGTAAACGAGGAATCAAAGAAGTGACCATTATGCATAAGAAAGGTAATAGTTTTTTAATCTTATTTGCATCATGCGTTTTTGAGTTTTTGATTTAGGCAGTCCAAAATCTGTATTCAATTCAGAGCTAAATGACATATTTTATGACACATGTCACAAGCCAGATTCTTCTGCTGTCGTTTTTAATCTTAATTTTAAATACTGTCAGCATCATCTAGAATTATATATTAAAAAAAAGAGGAGCAACTCATCTCCATGCCAATTGAACAAAAATGCAGTATGATTTAAATACCTATAGCTTCATCATTTACCCAGTTGTATGCTTTCATTTTGTTAAGCATGAGGTTGGTGATTAAACTGGCTGCATAATTATTAGCAACAGCGAGACTGTTGTCACATCGCACAGTTTTCTGACCAGGTGCAGGCTTCTCGGATTCAGTCTGAGCCTGTCTGTCAGTTCTACAAACAATCCAGCAAAATAAGTGACTGATTTCCTGTTATCATCCCAGAGGCAGTTTTCAGCAGATTGTCACTGTAAACCTCCGTTTCTGAATAGTGTAAGGAACATTCTGATGTTTGCAAAAGCTTTTTTTTTTTTTTTTAATATATACGTATAGACTTGCGTATAAAGTAGGAGTGTAAAAGGATTAACAGTCTGATCCCGGTCTCTGTCTCTCTAGCTCCTTATCTATACCCTTTTATTAATATCCATCTCTCTCATTTTCATGTCAAAGTTCATCAAATATTTTGTGGCAGTGCAAACAGACCAGAAGCGTGGCCTATTAGACTAATCCAATGTGATAAGGAAGGACTTCAAAAAATTAATTTTCTTTGCTCTTGCTCTCCAGCATCCTTTCAGGATAAAATGTAGAGGGCCTCTTTACCAAGCATTCATGTAACTCCTGAGCTCACGCAGGATAATGTAAGCTGGGTGCTGCAAGTGCAATAACTTTTTGCATCAGCTTCCCAGACGGTCACTGATCACTCATGGATCCCATCTTGGATCCTGGGAGTCCTTGTGCCATCTGGATTTCATATGACTGTCTGGGATGAGCAGGCACTGATGGGAGGGACCGATAGAGATGCACACCCTGTAGAGCAGGCAGCCAGCTTTTATTCCTGGCAATGCGTTCACTTATGCTCAAGTCCCTTCTGAGTACAGCCCTACGCTGCTTTTTGTAGGTGCTGGTAATTTATTTTACTGTTGATCTAGGAATACAGCTCAAGGTTTGATGGCTGGATGGTGGCCAGAGGCAGGGGACCCGCCTGCCGCCCTGGCGCTGCCCTTGACGTGCAACCTTGCTTTGAACATTGTGCACAGCTTAGTTGTAGAGGACCCTCTGCTTTGCCTTCCTCAGTGTACCCTCACTTTTGCACTTGCTCAGTGTAATTTGCTCCCTAGTTTTGCCAGATCAATATAAATACACCTATAAACAACCGATCTAGAAACCAAGACTTCTCAGTGGGAAGAGAAACGTTTTGTCAATATGCCATTAAAGTGTTATCCTTCAGGATAAAAGGCACCAAGCTGCATAAAGCAATCCATAAACCATGTTTTTCTCTTTCACTATATTGTGCTGTAAATTTGTTAGTGGACTTGACATTTCTACCTCCCCTTGAAAATATTCATCTGCTGTACCAGCATTGAAGCTGAATTAATGATGAAGCTTTCAAGTGCATCCTATTTGCCTGTGAAATAAAAACAACTAACCAGAAACTCATACACAATAATTATATACTAACAAGCCTGTTTGTTCTTCATTTTCTTTTAAAATATGTGCCCTGTTATTCACAATTTTATAAGCACAACAGTATGCTTTAGAAATAGGTCATAACAGCAGCCTGATTTTATTTAATGCACATATACAACAACATGACAGTCTGGGCCACCTTCTCCATCACTGAAGTAGCACAGCCATGGCAAGGAATGGTGAGACCCTACTCAAGACCCAAGTACTTCAAGAACTGTGGGAGAACATGATTAGACTGAATAAACTGGACTGAGATCTAAAGATGACTTTAAATGTTGGTATATTTATCAATGATATATGATTGGGAGGAAAAGTTAAAAATTATCTTTGTGAAATTGATTAATCTTTATGAAATTGATTAATTTCAATAACAGTGACTTAGACTTAGGGAGAAAATTTAAAAACCTGATTTTATTGTTCATCTTGTGCTTACTTTTTTTGCTTTAGAAATACCATTGGATTGTTAGTTTTGTGGCACTGTGTTAATACCACATTGTTTTAATTGCTAGTACCATTGAGAGTGAATATTTGCATTTAAACAATTCCTTCCTGCTCTGTGGAAACAAGAAACCTTTCCTTTAGAAGTGATTTGGCAATCACTCCGATTTGACTATAGTCACTTGTGAATTCCTGGTGGATTTGCAGGCTGAAAAGAACTTTGATCACAAAATATGTGTTGCAACTGGAGGTAGAGGTGGGAGCTTGAAGATGTGTAGATTTCACCATGTGAGAACAAATGGATTTAGCCTCTTGTAAAGGGAAATACATGTCAGATACAATTTCCACCTCAACTCAGCAGAAACAAAAGGTTGAAAAGGGAGGTTAAGCTAGGAACTGAGAAAGCTTTACACCTCCTGATGTTCTCCTAAACACTTATGTTCACAGGGCTTCACAATTCTCCATCTCCTTGCAATAGTCTTCTGAGACAGAGCCATGACTCTTAGTTTGCCAATGGGAATCTGACCTCTACCTGTCTACACATGGAGCCTAACTACATGTGGTAGCCTGACTATGGCTAGAAAGGTAGTAAAGCACCAGGTGGACAGGCATGACCCTGGCCCTGTCGTTCAAGACCTTTTCTGTTTTTATCCATTGGTGCACTCAGCATGGTGGCATAATTGGAGATACACCCTTTTCAGAGAGCTGAATTTGGAACACCAATTTTATATCCTCCTAGGTGATAGTCTGGTCACATATTGCCCCAGTCTGTGATTTTTAAATTCTTGGTGCGTGTTAGTCCAGCTTTGATGGGAGGAGTGTGGAATGGCCCTCTCCATCCTTTCCCAGTGTGCTTCCAAGTCCATAACACATTCAGGGTATGGGAAATGTGGTTGAAGTGTGTCTATCATTCCTTGATAAATGCAGTAGGACACTCCTGCTGCTACTAACTAAAAGAGCCTCATTTCTCCATTAGTGCCTTTCTGCAGAAGAAGCCTCAGCCTGGATGCAGAGTTGATGAAGGTATTTCATTTCTGCATCTCTATAGTCAGTGGTAAGAGCTGAAGCCCTGACTTAGATGGCTCTGACTGAGTGCAGAGCAGTCTCTTCCTTTTTCCATTGAGCGTGGAAAAATCTGTGTGCTTCTCTGATGCCTGCATGGCTGGGACAAGGCACCTACCACATAGGCAGCCTGACTTGTTAGTACACAATATTTTATGTCCATTACGTCCTTAGGCTTAGGAACTCAAAGTTCAGATTTTCTGCCCTCAAACACCGTAATCAGCAAGTGTGCTGCTATCCTAAACCATGGAGATCATAGAAGTTAGTTGACAGCCCAGTGCCTAATCACCAAAGGCTCCATTATATTGAGCATGAAATCCAAGGAAATGAAGGAAATGCCTGGCATGCACTAGACCTGGCAAGTGGAAACCATCACTTAGGCATTTCTTGACTGTTGATTGCAGAGCAAGGTGATCTGACTGGTATCATAATGATTTCCCTTGGCGGGTTGCATGACAGGCTCGATGAAAAATCTGTAAATATTTTAAACTAAGTGTTGAAAAATTGTAGCAGGTGCTTGAGGAAAAATAATAATACATGCTATACATGTTATAACATAACATAATACATGTTATTAGCATGGCTTTTATTTCACAGGTAGCATTATAAACAGAAGGTTTCAGTTGTTTCTTGTGTCCAGGAAGCTCTCCTCCTCATTTCCTCTGCATTTATTCTTTGCTCTTAAGATTGGAAATCAGGAAAAGGTGGGAAAAAGGAGGGAAAAAAAGGAAGTTTGCTGCTGACCTGAACTGCTTTCAAGGATGTTTTCATTTCCTCTGCTTCTTTGCTGTGTGGAAGAGATCAAATATGCAAATAATCCCACTTACTTTTACCAACTTGTGCCAAAATACCAGGATAATCATATCTGAAAGCAGAACTGGAGGCTTAGACTTTTGCAGGCAAACATGCCTCCTCCGAGCCAGATCTGCTTCTGAGTTGCTCTGTTAGAAGTTTTAAAGAGATAATTAGAGCAATAATTTCTTTAAAATATGTAATCTAGTCCAGGCTTCTTTTTTTCCCCTTTGTAGTGATATCTTTTTGAGATGCAGGGTGATGCACACAGGTATTATTAGAGATTTTTTTCATTCTCGTCTTTCTCCAAACAAAAAGGCAGGTGGTAATTTGTCTAAAAGAGAGCATCAAACAAACAAGAACTTCAATTCAGTTTTTATCTCTTAACACCAGAAAGAGAGAGAGGCTCCGTTTGGGTCAAATATATGAACTCCCCGACTGACACGACAAAGAGAGATATTCAATGGACTTGTAATTTACCCTAGAAACCGCCTAGTCTGATTGAAAATAATGATGTCTGACTGTGCATGGTCAGTGCGTTGCCCTTTGCTAATGCACAGCTAACCAAGACCCACCATGCACGGAGGCTGCAGAACCAATTAGCTATTCTAAAAAGCAGGTTTTCATTGGCAGATAAAATGTTCCGATTAATCACACAGAATACGCATGTTCCCTTATTTCTGTAACTCCTGTTTGAAAATGATCACTAATAGTTCTGAATTAACTCATTTAGTTGCTCAATGTCCTAGCAGGATTTATTTTGGAGCCAGATATAATTTGAATATTGTTTGATATATGAATCGTTAGGACAGTACGTAACTGTGTATGTAACTTCATGTCAAATATATTTGTACATATAAAATATGTATGTGTAAGCAACAAATAGGCTTGCTTTACTCTGGTGCATGTCATAAAAAGCAGAAATTATTAAATTAGAATGGCTACATTATGTTAATTTATTTTTTATTAGTAGCTTACTAGAACATTTTAATGCAGAATGTACAATATTTTCCTTTATGTTTTAAATATAGACATAGTCATATCCTAATGCATTGCCATTTAATTTCAACAACAGGTCATCTGGACTTCAGAATACTTTTTCTATTGAATTTGTACTTAGAAGAAGAATTCAGTTCCTCTTTTAGAAGGAAGGAACTCAATAATCTGAGTGTTAGTACACTTGGTGATACAGATTCTTTCAATTTTCTACACAGAAACAATAAGAAGTGCATGAGAAATTGGATCTTTCTTTAAAATACGAAAATGAAATCATTTTCAGTATGTGGAAAAGTAAGTCGATGTGGCTAAAGATGGGAGAGATCAGGATTAGGTAGACTGGGCTGAAAAAAGGCGGAAAGAGATAGCTCAGGGAAGTCTACATACACCGCACCTCTGGTAGGGCACTTGAGACGCCCTTTCAAAAGATCATTTTATCCAATGGGGACTCTCAGTACAAGCCAGAGTAAGTGAATCCCTGTCCGAAAGAGGAAAGTACATATTTGTTGCTCACTCACGCACTGGCACAACCTATTGCTACCCAATTGTGTGATCTCTTTCCCCTCAGTCCTCTTTTCTCAAGTCAGGAGGAAGGAAAGATAAACTATGGTTGCCCTATGAGGGTGAGCTTTACTTCCTCCTTTACATAACATGCTTTGGCTGGTGCCTGGAGGTAGCAGGCATTGCTGCCTCCTGCTCCCATCTGCATCTCTGGTTTGACCTCCAGAAAGACTGGCTTGGGGAGCAGAGGCCATACTCAGGGTCAAGCTTGGACCAAGCATAACGGAGATTCTCGTCAGGCTGGAGGGCTTTGCTCTCCATGAAGTCAGATAGGGGACCATGGGGGACTGTCCATGAAGTAGTTAGGGAACAACTAAGTTAAGAGTGCAAAAAGCTCCCAATGGAAACTGCTTGGTTAAGACCAAGCTGCTTTGTTTTCTTGCCTTTCCCCATACTGAGAATTTGGCCATGGATGCGTTTGTCTATGGGCTTTGCTGAAGAACATTATTTCTCTGCTTTATTTGAGCTGAGCCTGGAGGTGTGGAGGGCTACTATCCATTAAATGGCTGGTGAAAACTCAACCAAAGTACAAGCCGGGATCATTGTATCTGAAAGCACATCTGTCCAAGAAGACTAACAGCTGCAACCCTGGAACCAAACTATTGTCATTAAGAAGTTTATTAAAAGGGTAACATTCGGTCTAGGGAAGAAAGCATGTGGGAAGCCTATGCCGCTCATGGTGTACAACATCCAAGCCTGCATGTTGTTCCAAGAGAACACAGAGCCTCTTGAGCAGAAGGTAGAGAGCAAGATCAAGCAAAAGTCACCAAACCCACCTCCCCTCTGTTCTCTGTAGGCTGCTTCTGAAGTGCAGCAGGAAACACTGAAGATACTTCAAGGCTGAGGCCTGCTTAGCCTGGAGAAGAGAAGATTGAGAGGGGATCTTGTCAGTATGTTCAAATATCTGAGGGGAGAATGTGAAGAGGATGGGGCCAAACTCTTCTTGGTTGTGGCCAGCAATGGGAAAAAAGGGTAATGGGTACAAACTGAAAGACAGGAAGTTTCATTTCCATATGAGGAAGAAGTTATTTACCGTGAGGGTGACAGAGCACTGGAACAGGCTGCCCAGAGAGGTTGTGGAGTCTCCATCTTTGGAAATCGTCAAAACCCGCCTGGATGCGGCCGTGTGCTCTGGGTGTCGCTGCTTGAGCAGGGGGGTCGGACTAGATGATCTGTAGAGGTCCTTTCCATCCTCAATCATTCTGTGAGGCTGATGAAGGTTGGTTCCTGCAGCTTCAGGATCACAGCCATGCCCTCATTTGTCTTGCAGATAGATTGTAGGATGCTGCTGCTCCAGTGCTGTGTGCATTATATATCATCAATTAATGAAATGTTACAGAACTTTGTGTGGATAAACATTGCTATAGCGTAAACAGCTTTGTGTCCTGGACAGAGAGATGTTTTGAAGAAGCTGCTATTTTCCAAGCTATTTTTTAACTACATAGGTGTCCAAGCTACGAGGAGGGGAAAAAAAATAAAAACAGAGAATTTGGAGAGATGCGTATATGCCTCTATGCTTACCAGAGGCTTTAGGATTTTAATGAAGAGTTGATTATTTTTTCTTTTAATAAAAATCTGTTGTTCATATTTTTGCTATATAAACCAATACATAATATGAGAGAAAATTCAGTCATGCCTCACTCTGCCTTAACATGAATTTGCTTAATGTTATCCCTGGTAAACCTATAAATGAAGAAGAAAAGTACACCTTGCTCCATGCAAGGTCTAATTTTTGTGCGTGCATTATCTTAACTATGTCTGCCCAATTTTGTGATAATAAGGTAAATAAGGAAAAAGCCTCTGTTGAAAACCCCAGGACATAATCAGCATTTACAAGTGAGTAGTGCTTCACTGTTGTTTTTTTTTACAGTTATTATGGTTGGTAAGGGTCTTGTTGAAATATTTGAATACAATTTCACAGAATCAGAACTGTCCATGCACTCACTACCCTGCTTTTTGATGATATAGTCTCTGAAATCTGCAATAGTAACCAGTTCAGAGTTGCTTTTTACCACATGGATAATGGAGATTCCCATACTGGCATTGCTATAGGGGAGCTCAGTAGAGATATAAGAGCAGAGATATTTCTTCTATAGGGAGATTATAGTTTATCTATTTTAACTCCTCAATCTTTTATCTAGCAAAAGACCTAAAAGTTATGATTTATTTAAAAAGTGTCTCGCTTACTCAAATATTAGGGAGAAAGCTTGGCTAGTGCATACTGAACTGAAACAAAGAGAGTCTCTGTTACAAAACCAGAATAAAAATGATAAGTTCCATACCCGTTTCAAATATTTGCTGTATTTTAACAGTATTCAGAGAGGTTATTGGTACTTTTAGTCTAGAAAAGACATTGACAGAGAAATTGTCCAGAATTTGAGTTTAAGAGAACTGAGACCAAGGATTGCATTTATTCTAAAAGAAGAATCTAGTATGTAGAGCAAAATCAGCTCTCAGACTCTCAAAGCATTAACAAAGCTGCCCAAATTATGAAGGAGCTAAAGCACACCTTCAAATTACTAGCTAACACCAAGGAAATCAATCACCTCCTTAAATATCCTAGCCTTTCTTATCCATGCCTTAAGCATTTAAGAGACAGTACTATTAGTCAAAAAATAATTATTCCTTAATTGATTTTGTAAAATTCTCAGCCTGGAGGTAATTTATATCCTTGATTGGGCTACAAAAAAAAATGCAGTGCCTTTCTATTAAATGCATAAATAAGAAAGAAAATGAAGTGGAAATAATTTATTTTTCTTTATAATTTAGTTTTCTTTATTTGGTCAAAAATAGAGTAAAGGCATGAAAAAAAGAATTCAAAAAGTCCTAGAGAACCATCCTGGGTACCAGAGTGAACCATCCTGCCTCCAAAAATCTGGTAGGAATTTTACCGTGTTTGTGTTAAGAAGTACATATACACACATACACAAATGCAATGTGCCAGTCAAGGGGAAGCGTAGGTAGATTTAATATAATTAAAACTGGGACTTTGCGTTTACATGATAGGTAAAGTTTAATTGCTTCTACTCAGAATTTGTTGAATTCTTGTTGTTTCTTTCTTGCTGAGGTGAGTCAGTTTTCTGAGTACTGTGGCAGCAAGGGCTGGAGTAGGGGAAAGTCTTTTCCCCTTAATTGGGCTGCAGAAAGAATTCATCAGCTTGAACCAAATTTCCTCTTGTTAAAAGCAAAACTGGGTTGTGCCCATGCATTGAAGGCTTTATGAAAGCCAAAAACATTTGGCTTCCATAGAGTTGGCTAGAGAGAACTATATTTGCTATGTATGGCAAAAAGATTTCCAGAGTTGGCAAAAAAAATCCAGATATTCCTCCTAAAATATTTTTATTGGTGGTTTCTATTCTGTGTACTCATTTTTTGCATGACAAAACCAACCTGGAGCATGAACATGAGGAATACACCAGATTTAAGATATCCAGATTTAAGAAATCTGGATTAAATTCGTCCTTAGTGTAATTCCAGTGGTATTTCTCAGATGGATTTGGATATTCATTCAACACTTACAAAAAAAAAGAAGGGGATTGAGTTGAACCTGCATGAACCAAGCCAACCTGCAATTACAAGGTCTGGCAGGGAGGGTGTTTCTTTCCTGTTTATTTTGCATTTGCAAGGGATCGTCTATGTCATTCTCACTCCAGCCTCAAATCTATGGAGAATTCAAGGAGATAAAGAGCTTGATCTGAGATAAACTGGAAGCTTACAACTCATACTAAAGTACTGTGCAAGTGTTGTGAAGGTTTGAACTACAGAAATGCAGGAAACAGTGGGTGCCAAGTAATTTGTCTCCTCAATTTAGTTTAATAATTTAGAATTCACCTATGGTTTTGCAATGGAAGTTGGTAGTCAGATTAAATCTTGAATTATATGCCATACAGTGCAGTCCTAGCTATGTTTTTTTTTCCTTTTATTACAAACTGCCTCTGTTAATAAAAAGTCTCTCGTTCCTGCTTTTTGCTTCTCTTCCTCTGTTTCCCATGTCCACAACCCTTCTAACAGCATCAGCTTGTATTTTTTAGTGCTCCTGTCTTGATGCTAGGTATAAAAAATATTTTAGAGATTATGGAAGGGTTTTGATGTCTTCCTTTTTGCTTATCTGCTGCATACTATTCTCACATGGCTAGCAGCATTTTTCTTTCCTCCTATACCTGTTCCAAAAGCATAGTGTTAGCAATAACGACATATAAAGGAAGGAGCTCCATGCAGGAGCCACCACTCTTGTAAGGATGCATCACTGTAGCATCAGTTTCCAAGGAGGACTAAATGGCCTCTGGGTCTTGTGGTCCATTAAAAAGAGAAATTATTGGATCCTTTTCTACAGCCTCATCCCTTTCCTCACTATGCTACACCCACCTTGTTGGGCTGGTAGGGTCTCTGGCTGCTTGCAGCTTATACAGTCACCACGATATACCTACAGGAGCAAGGCTGTGTCTTCCACCAACCTTCTGCTGGTGTAGCACTGGGTTCTCCAGCTCAGTAAGCTTTGGTGTCAGCATTGCTGAGGCAAGTGGCAGCTTTTGCCTCTGATTTGTTTCAGGGTCTCTGCAGATTCAGGAAGATATCTCCATGCCAGCTCGGTAAAAGGATGGAAGGAGGTCCAGCAGTCTCACGTCTTGTCTACCATATGCTTTCCTAAGTTGCTCTTTGTTTGTACTAGCTTTTAGAAGAGTGTTCAATGTTATTTTAAAAAAATCATTGCTGGAAAAAGTGCTTCTTGGACCATTTTCCACCAAAAGCATTTTGTTTCTTTGATCTTAGTGCTATTGTAAGTATCTCCAGTCTTAACTTTCACAGACTTGTTTTGTCTTTATTGGCTGAAGAACCAATTATCAAAGTTCCAACCCTCATAGGTACTTACAAACTCATCAAATTACATTTTAACCTTTTTTTTTTTCATTATCTAAAGAGATTGAATTCCTGCAGTCTGTCCCTAGAATATTTTTTTTTCTAGTTCTTTAACCTTTCTCAGTACTGCCTTGATCTCTCCCAGCTTATCAATGTCCTTTCTGAAGTCTGGATACTAGAGAAGGACGTGACTTTTTCCATTCCAGTGGTTTTATCAATGATCAGTTCAATAGTATGACCAACTCCATTTAGGCCACCTGAGGTTCTTCTTTTGGCCATAGATCTGAGCTGAGAATTCATATTCTTTCCAAAGAATGTTCCTTCCTGGTTGTTATGTTCATACTGGGGTAAGAGCTCATATTCTTAGGACTCTGTTCCCCAAAACTGCATCCCCATCCCGCAGGGATGCCCTCCTTCCTTGTTTCTAGACATATGAGCACCAGATGGTTTTCATACCATATTGCTTCTTTCCATCCATCCTGCCAAGTGATGAAATTTGGCTCAGCATTAAATGTTTGCTTTTATATTCCCTGCTTTATATGCCTGCCTGCTTGCTTCTGTGTATGAGAGAGTGTGTGTGTGTGTGCATATTTTTGAGTTGCAATAACATTGTACATCACCTCTGATGCATCACATATCACCTGCTGCCTCAGCCTCCTATCATCTTCATTATGTGCTTCACACCCAACTTTGTGTCATCTACAGCTTGCATCAATGATGACTTTATGCTTCCTTTGGCATCTTGGATTAAAATCTTAGTCTGTGTAGGACTAAGACTGGATCACCTTTGGACCTTGCTAAAACACACAGCTTTTCAATGACATGCTGGTGTGTAAAAGCTTGCCAGTTTCAAACCATTTAATGTGTGCAGCGTTGATTCATAGCAATCTTAATCAATATATATTTTTTTGCAATATATGGTTCTCTCTTGTAGAAGCCCAAATATAGCAATACCATTACTTCTATCAGTCAAATTGCTATCGCAATACAAAAAAAAATCAAGTTAGTTTAACAAGATATGCTTGCCAGAAAATCCCTGCTGAGCGACAATAATTATGCTGCCTCTCTTTTACTCTGTAGTAATTAAGTCCTTTGCCAGCCATTCCTTTATTTTGCCTGGGACTGATGTTAGTCTGACGATCTTGTAATTACTTGAGTTGTGCAGTTGTTATCATTCTCTCTCTGTCTCTTTCTCTCTCTTTTAATTTTATAAATATTTCTACTTATTTTATAAATAATAATAAAAAAATTAATATTAGTGTATCAGTACTTCCTCTTGTACCTCCTTTTAAGCCCTCATACCTAAGTTTTGAGACTTACTAATATAAGCATATCTAAAATTATTTATTTGATACCCTTCTGATGTGGTGTTAAAATGAAAATTGTTTCACAATTTCCTTCTGAAATGATCACATGCTCTGATCCTTGGGCAAATATATATGGCTATTTATTGAACACTAATGCCTTTTCTGGATCATTTTCGACAATTTTAGAATTTCTGTTTCCAGTTACAGAACTCTTTTTGCTATATTTATATTTAAATGCACTTCTGACTTGCTAGCCTTATTAATGATAGACTTCAATCCTTTTTCTTCATGTTAAGAAGAATGAATTGGACAAATTGCTCGTTTTTGTTCATATGATGATCCCTGAAAGATCTTTCACATTTTTCCTATTGATCCACTTAAACCCAAATGGTTTGGACACTATGAGAGCTAGTAACTTCCTTTAAAAAATCTCAATGAATAAGTAAAGAAATAAATGAAATAATAAAACCCAAGAATGGTATAAACTGTAGGGCTCCAAGCACATACAGCATCTATCAGAGATCACCAGAAAAAGAAGAAACTGTTTGGACAATGCTACTCTGTTTTAAGGATGAGAAAACAGATTAGCCATTCTGTTCTCTTGGCTTCAAGGTCAGAAAACAGCTCCTGGGTCACTTTATTTGCTAATAGATGTGGCCACTCATACTGCCAACATGAGGTCTGTCCCCTTTCTACGAGCAGGTTCATCAGCGCCTGGTGGAGCGCTTTTGTAGGGGCTGTTAGACTTTTCTTAAGGCTAAATGGACCAAACCCCAGTGAAGATAACCCCTTCCTGAGGTCTACTTACAGGTACTGGCACAGGCAGATGTTTTTTAATATCACTTCTTGGCTGGAAAAATGACGCAACTACTGTTTTAGTTTCAAGAACAAAATGCAAACATGCTAAACTGTTTTAGAATGATAAGAAAAGTTTGGGTTTTCAAATAGAGTCAAAAATGACTAAAGATACAAAAAGAAAAAAAAAAGAAAAGAAGAAGAAAAGCTGCCCCAGATCCTGGCATTGATCACATGAGACCAGGGCTTGGGAAAGGGTGCTTTAGGATGCTATCTCGTGTGCTGCAGCTCAAATACCCCTGCAGTCTGAACATAATGGGAAGAAAATTATCTTTATTCTGTCACATAGATCTTTTTTCAACTGTGTTCTATGATAATATTTTAAACCATTATAATGGCATGTAGGATGGTTTTTAAACACTTGCAAAATGCATAGTTCATATAAAATGATGTAAGACTGACATCTGGACACCTTCCATAGGAGGATAATCTCTGTACAGCACGCTCTGCAATAGCAATTTTTTTTTCATTTAGTGAACACAATTTCCTCCATACAGAAATGTATTTTTGATAAGAGCGCACATTTATCAGCAGTGTTGAAGCCAGCTGAGTGAAATACTGAAATCACTGATAGATCCAACTCTTACACTTGCCTTGCCACAATGCGAGCCTGGTTCCCCTAGAAAGCTGAAATTACAGGGAAATTGCAGAACCCTCCTCAGAGCTACATAGATGAGGCTTCTCATTTGAAGTGATTTTAGCTGTTCGGTGTTCATGTTCACAGAGAAAAGCAACACAATCTCATCTTGAAGTCCATGCTGATCTCAGATGTAATTTTTGTATAGCAGACTGAAATAAGGCAGGTCATACTGCCTCGGTTCCACCTAACCTGGAATTTAGGTGAGATGTGGCTGCCTAAGCCATCGGGCAAGATTCAGAGAGCTGTGATTCAGCAGCAGGGCTGAAGGCACTCCAAGTCAATTGGTGGCTCCACTTTGAAATACAAGTGAGCAGCAGACTTGTGAGTACTCATCAGGCCCCCGTGTTATCTGGAGCGATTGCTGTTTGGTTAGGGAGGTGATAAAACTCCTCCTGAACCCTGGAAAGTGGGCACAGCTGGAGTACACTCAATACATTCCCTTCAAGGGGACTAAAATGACCAAATTTCTAGGTTGGGCGCCGGCTCAGAAGAGAGTGAAAGAGAAAAGGGATGAAAGAAACAAAAGAACTTGACTCCTCAGCCCCCTAGGAGAGGAACTCTCTAGGGAGAGGGAGAGGGCTAATCGTGTGCTCTAGCTCTTACACACTTTTTCAAGCTCTTAGTGCCATATATATTTTGGTATATCCAGTATACACCATTCCTGGAGCAAGGATTGAGATCTGCACCTCCTCTCATGTATCAGAAAAATTTCTTCCTCCTTGTGAATGCACATTCATCCTGCCACCCTTGACAAGAAAGGAAATGTTCAAGGCCTTTGATACTACCTTCTATATTGCATTAAATCAATTCATACAAAGAGCTTTTACTGCTTTCTAGTGCAGGGCAATTCCTTTGGGACCAAGGAGTTTCCTCCTGGAGTTGGTTGTCTCCGGGCTGTGTGGCTCCCAAGCGACCATTCATTCCATGCGACCTGCATTCACACAGCTGCAGGCACAGATGTTGTCCACAACATTTCTCTACCATGGAGAACTGGTGTAACAGGGCACACTTACCGGATCCCTGAGGAAGGCACTACATCTTTTTTCTTTGAAGGCTGCTGCTTATTGACCTCTTTAGGTCCCGGTTAAATACTGAGCAGTAATGCGGTTGCACCACATCAGCTTGCAAAGCAGCTGATTAATGAGACGTTGGGAGTCCCTCACGGGAATAATTTATCCCTAAAAGTTGCACAGGACTAAAAACATCCCACTGATATGGTGATGCTACATTGTAACGATAATCCCACTTTGGATGGATCATCCTCAGTGTTTACCAGGGTTTAGGTTATCCTGCTCATTTCAGGCTCCCTAGAAAGGGACGTATTTTGTAAATTCACCTGTTCCAGAACATATGTCCAAGTGGGCAATCAGGGCTCTATGGGTCTCCTTTTAGTTTGTTTTCTATGATAATATTTTTATCATCTTTCTCATTGCAAGATGGGCATATTAAGATGTTCTGAAGACAGAAACATGTGGAAAACATTGGTTTCAAACACAGTAAACACTAAGTTAAAGCTACCCATGAAAACATATTTGAGGCTATGCTTTAGACATTGTTGATGAGTCCTGCCTGTAGTTAGCTGAGCAGCTAGCCATGAGGTAATTCAACAGGCTACCATGTCTTGTTACATCATATTTAAAACTATTTCCACTAATAATTATACGGCCTTGATGGCAGATAAATTAGCATAGTCTTTGCCAGGAGGGAGAGCAAAGAGATCCCATGACATCCTGGTGCCCCTGCAGTTTGGGCCCAGGGAAGCCCAAAGCAACCCAGGGGAACCATGCAGCAGCTCTAGCCCCAAGATAAGATATAATCCTGGGATTTTCCTGTGTGCTTCCATCTGTCTGATTGGGTTTGAGGAAGATATTTGCCTTTTGCGCATGTATCGCTGTTACCTTAACTATGAAAACAGTCGAGAGTATAAATCCATATTATTATATTATCATAAAAACGCAAAAGTAGTTTTTTAGCAGTTCTGCATCACACAAAACACAGAAATAATAGTTAATCACAGTGGTGAATCCATCACAATTCAGGAGCACTGCTGAATTTGAGGATATTAAGGTAGGGGTTAGTTGTATCTAACAGCTTGACTACTAGTTCCTCTTTTGAATATGACTTCCCTCTACTTGGCAAAAAAAGGAATATCATCTGGGAACTTCTGGAAAATATGGAGCCTCCACTATTCTCTGAGCAGCTAAGAGTAGAATAGTCATCCAAGTAAATGCCAGAAAATCTTTGAAACATATCAATATCAGTAAACATAACATTTCTTACAGCTGGAGAAATACTAAGTGGTCTTACAGAGATTTGCCAAGTGTTCTGTGAAACGAATGAATAAGGTTTGGAAAATTATACTGTACTGTTCAGATTTTGCTTCTTGAGAGCAATTTTTTATCAGTAGGATTTGAACATATGGCTGTGTGTAAATACTCACAAGTTTAGCAAGTTCTTTCCAATGCTTTGTATTTCTATACCCAGATGTAGGTTTACACACACAGATAATTTCACTTTATGGTTGAAGACAAATATTGTGGACACAACAAGCTTAGAAAAATCAGACTGTTCGTATTCTGGAGGGCTTTCCTCCTGTCTCTCTTGCTATGCTGGAAAGATTTCAGTAAGAACCACTGAAGAATACTGATTTCCAATGAGCTTTATTTGACTAATGGTTGCTTAATCTGTGTGTAAAAGCTGTGAGTTTTGTGTCAACACTTCTGTTGTGAATGAGCACTAGCTCTTTAGCAATGATGTGATCATCTCCATCCTTGCCAGATGGCCAGGAAATCATTGTTTTTTTTGAGGCAAGTGCTGGCAAAAATACAGCTTAATCCCATCAATTGCTTTAAAACACACATGAGCAACAAATGGGAATCAAAGGAGCAAGACTATATAAACAACAACAGTGCTATGCCACTTCCAAAACTTTCAAGACCCAAAGGACGGGTACCTTGTTCAGCAAATCCAGGTGTGGTTTGTAGAAAGCTGAAATTAGGCTAAAAGCTGGATCAAAATTCTCTTCCATAAAGCTATTGCTTGGAGGGTCATCTGCAATCTGCTGTCTTCTCAACAGACCAGCTCCAGCTATGAGCAGAGCCCCCCTGTTGTACTTGCAGCAGGCTGGCAGCAGGCCACCCTTGGCTGTCAGCCTGCACTGTATTCCTTCATCATACCCACAGCGATACTTCCCAGCATTTGACTCCCATTCCAGTATCACTGGTTTAATAAAGGCCTTTGTCTTTTCGTACTTTGGGTGGCAGTTAGAGTAATGCACAGAGGGAGCCAAGAGTATTTAAGCCTGTTCCATCTCTCAAGGGAGAGTGTAGAAAGAAAGGCATTTCCACAAAATCTCAACATCATATGTAGTTATCGTGATTAAGAAATGACAAATTCTATATTGGCTTATGCATTCTCCGAACAGATAGCATTTAACAAGTGAGGGTCTACAGGCAATGCAGCGGTAGGCTGAGGAGAACCATATCAACTCTTGCGTGATTGCTTTTAGTTACATATATAATATCGCTGTTAATTCTAAGAAAATAAATTATGAAATTAATAAATAATAGCATATTGTCAAAACACAAGCAAAGGAATGAAAAAGTAAATGGACTTGTACGAGGCAGAGTCTGTTCTCAATCATATTTGTTGAAGATGCCCTTTGACTGACTTTACCAAGATTTTGGTGCCTGCCAGAGGATTGTGTGAATGGATTAGGAAGAAATTATAGGAATTAAGAAATAGATACAGTAATTAGTTTTAACACTGTAATTACACTGTAGAGGAGATTTGTTTCAAAACTGTAGAGTTTACAATGAATATTTTTATTACATTTGCCAAATACAAAATAAACCTTCTTTATATTTTGCATTTTTTTTGCAATTTGTATATTTGCCAAATACAAAATAAACCTTCTTTTACTGTTAAAGCTGTTGTGCTCTTTGGCCCCAGACTAGGGGAACCAGCCAGGAGAAGAAAAAAAAATGGCTAGATGAGTCTCCTTTTCCTGTTGCCAGAATTTTTAAATTAATGGGTGAACATGGAATTTATCTGATGGAACTCATTAATTTAGGAAGGACTCTATGTCTGAGTGAAAATGAAAAGGCATTAGCTAAGACTCAGTCCTCAAACTATGGACTATCAGGACTATTTAGTCTTATCTTTAGGAGAGTATCAAGACATTTCCATGTTCCACAGAATCACTTGTCCCTGCTTCTGTGAGATAAATACTGTGTGTATGATGGTACCCTAAGTCCTAGGCCTGTTCGTTATTTCAGATGTGCAGGTCAAGCTGCAAGGAAAAAAATATCTCTGTTACAGACAACTGCCATCCTCTGCGGTGTCTAAGACTTTTTTTTTAGGTAAGGATTTCCTCTCACCAATATTTATCTTCTTCTTCAGTTCTTTTGACTGTACCCAGATGGGTGGTCCATGTTTGCTATATTTTAAGAGAATAGGGAGAGAGAAGCACCTCCCAGAGTCCCACTTGTTGTAGGCACTTATATGAGAATGAGGTGAATGGCTCTGCTGGTGCCAGTTGCTCTTTTTTGACCACAGAGAAATAGGGAGCCCGGATAGCTTCTTAAAGCAGAAACCTACACTGAAGGTAGCCAAAAAGAGCAGAGGTAAATCCTATCCTTTATTGCCATTCAGTTAATCAATCTGTCACCCTTGTCTCCAAGTTTAGATCTGCTTTTATAAGTGCTGCAACTTTGGTGCTGAAGGTTTCCTGGGTTACATTCCATGACAAGTAATAAAGTATTCAACACATATAAAATTATGAAACTAGCCAGGTTGAAGTTAATGTTCTCTTAGATTTGTTGATGTTGTAGGACAATAAGAGAATACGATTCTACTCTTAGGCTTTAAATCTGCTTGGGGAGAAGACTTTTTTTTATATGTATATAATATCCACATTTTAAGCACAGAAATATTTTCCAGACCCAATGTCTTGGATGTAAATGAATTCATTTCTGTGCATGTGTCAATAAGAGGAAATGTTTTACTAACGAACACACAGACTTCTAGCAGTTTTTTTTAGAAACTAGCAGGTTTTTTTTAGAAGCCCCTGCAGATGTCTTCCTTATATGTGCCTCTCTAATTTACTCTCTGCAGGTAAGGCATGTGACAATAGTCAATGTAATTGAACTTCTTCAGTCCTTGGCACAATCCCATCAACCTCTGATATCTCCTACATTTCAGGCAAGTCTTTATTGTTTCATTTTCTGGCAGAGTCAGCTCAGCAGACTCCTGTGGTGGAGCCTGTTCAGACTTCTCTCACTTTTCCTCTTTCTTCCATTTCCTATCCTAACAGGACTGAAGTCAAGACATAACACTGTAGAAATAAATATTTAATTCCAATAATTTGGGTCATCTTTAAGGAGAAACAGCTTGGCTAACTTCCTCCCCCTATGCTCATGAAAAATCACATTCTTCCAGCTTGCAGAAAATTTTTATTTCTGATATGAACACTTTTTTGATTCCTTTGCTTTAAATCTTCTAGATTTGGTCTCAACTGTGGACATGTTGCCAGAGGTAGTTTTCCGATCTCTCATGGCTTCTAATGCATCTGTGTTTCACTGTTGTCCTGGGGGACATAAAAAGGGCAGAGGGTATAGGGCAAAACAAATGTCATTACAGTTGCAAATGTTGCTTTTATTCTTTTTGCTTATTTGAGTATCACTGTGTTGCTGTCAAAGCCAGGCATTGTACTGTGTATCCTCAGGACAATTCTTGGTGCTCTTCTGACCTTGTTGCAACATTTCAGGAATCTCTTTGGCTGTGTTTTCAAATATAAAAAAATTAAGATTCCATATTTTATTTTTCCAGTTTCCAGTCATATGTTGCTGCAATTGTGAGCTAAATGCTTGCAGGTCCTTTGCTACAAAGATGTGAACAGCATCACTTATTATAGTATAATATTTATTTGTATCCAATCTTGGGTCTGCAACTCACAACTGAGTAGTTCTAACAGTGTCCTTTGCCCATCACCAGAAAGAGACAGTTCTGCTCCAGGAGCAATGATTTTTTTTATCCCTACCATAAATTGGGAGATGTGGGGCTGGCATTTTAGGACTCAGCAGCTGTGGTGGTTGGAGGTGGAGGAGGAAGAGGGGACATGGCAGCTGCAGGAGAAAGCTGCAAGAGTTTTGATCAGAGAGCTGATCAGAGGTGGACCCGAAACCAGGTCCTCGGTATCTGACTCTTCCAACTAGGCTAAGCATGATGCTATCTCTGGCCACTTGGCTCTTGATGCTGGCTTGAATAAGCATAGATCAAAAATAGTCTGCCAAGTTCAGCTGGAGAGAAACCAAACAGGCAGTTCCCAACACAATGTGTGGCTCTTCACCACAGAAGGCTAGTGGTGCATTTGCTGCTATATACAAAAGGCCCTACTACGTTTTTTTCTAGAGGCTGGGACAGTTTCCTGGAGAAATAGTTCAACACTCTTACCCTGTTCACATGTGATCTTTGCTGCTGTTGGAGACAAGCTTGATGGACCTTTGGTTTGATTGCATAGGGTTTCTTTTTTATGTTTTCATGTAGGTTGTATTTAGTCAGAGCTCTACTTTTTGGTGAATTATTTGCACATCTGCTGAATTCACACAGATGCTTCTCAAAAAATAAATTAGTATTAAGCAGATAGGAAGAAGCCACCACTTTAGGATTACAGACTATCCTGTCAGCTCTTACTGGTGTGTACATAGGTAGGTAAATAAAACCACTGAGAAGGAACCATAAAAGTTTGGAAATGTAGGTATTGGCATGATGAATCAGAGTACAATAAGCAGCTTTTCTGAAAGTATTTTTAAGCAGACTGAAATCAGCAATACTGGAAAGTGTATGAGAGCCTGATTTTGTGAGATTAGCAGCCCAATTTTCTGTCCAAATAGGTTCAGATAAATTCATGTGACTACTGAATAATTATACAGTGCTTATCTGACTGAACTTTTAGTCCTAAAGATTCAACATTTCTGGAAGGTTTGCTCAGCTATGGAAATCTTTAGTGAGACATTTTAACTGCAAGAGCATAGGCAGCATCAGCTGATAATATCTGCCATTTCTAGGTCTCTAGGATCTCATAAATGTACTCTCTCGCACTGGGAGGCCTGCTTGTAAAACTTGCCTTATGATAAGAGAAGTATCTTTTCCTTGTATTTAAAACAAGCACTGTTAATGAGCTCTTACGCAATGTTAGTTAAGGATCACTGATGCATGTAACTTCTCTTTGTTTCAATGAAAAAATTACATTAGGCGTATTTGTAATAACACACGAAAAAGGTTTAATTCAATGCCTACCATGGAAAACGTGATACGAATAATATTCTATCCAAAGTTAATCACACTATATTTTAGTTTAACCCAGACAAACATCATGCTCCCTGTTTAATGTAGGCATATATTTTATCATTAATAAGTGACTCTTTTTTTTCTACATTTATGCTACTTTCAAAGCAGCATTATCTTACTTTTAATATGTTGATCTCTTGTTGATCTTGTGTTCTTAACGTGCTCTGAAATTTGTAGGCTAAACAGCTTTCTATTGAATCTCTAAATGTCACGACACTAAAACATAGATTAAAAATTGATTCTTCTGTTCCTTTTCACTTTTTTTCTTTTCCTGCAGTGCTGTACCTCACACTGATACTTACTCAAGGCTTTGAAACTCCTGTATTTCCCTTACATGCCCTGTTAAAGCTCCTGATTGCTTAGCTGTAGTGCTAGGAGTCGCACATCTGCAAACCCAGCGCTGATGGAGGTGGTTGTGGTAGTCCTGCACCCATACTGAGACTCCTCCCTGTGGATAGGCAAGATCATGCCAGATTCCTCCAGATCAGAGCTAGAATGCTACGCAGAGAAGAAACATAAATATTTGGGGGGAAAAAAAAAAAACCTTTTTAACTCCATCCAGTTCTTCCCATAGTCCATCATTAGCTTTCCTACTCATTTCTTTCCAGTTACGCTCACCTTCCTCTTGCTCATCTTTCTGCCATGTGCAAAAAATGCTTGTGTTCTGCCATTTTGCAAGGATGCAAACACTTTCCAGCTTTGTGCAAAAACAGCAGTGCTGGGCAAGCATCCTCACAGAGTAAACCCAAGTGGGTCTCTTCAGAGCTGTAGGAGAGAAGGATTCTGTAAAAACAAAATTGTCAAACATCCATTAAGATCAATGAGACCCAGAGACAGGCTCTTGCTGAACAATCGAATTAGGCAGGAGCCTACATACATTAGCTATAGGTACAGGGTTTGTTTCATCAATTTAAAAAAGCCAATATTTGTTGCATTGGGATTGCGCTGATGAATAGGTTATAGATCCAAAGAATCTTTTATCTTACTTATTTAAGTTTAATACATGTTTTATGGTAGGAACTGGACAAGCCTGTATGGATTTTTAGTGTTTCAAAACATATAGGAAAAGAGCAGAAATTTTAGTAATAACAGGCAGAACTGCTCCAAACACCAAAGTCTGTATTCAAGAAAGCTTTGAGGTTAACATTAAATGGTAAGATGGGACACAATCACACATCTAATACTGAGCCTATGCCTAATACTGCTACAGAAATAGGTGCTGCAGAAATCAAGGTGTCTTTCCAGATGCAGAGTCTTTGTGAGGAAGCTCTGAACTCTTTTCTTGCCATCTAAAGCAACAGCAAAAATTAACATCAGAATAATTTCCTCCCAAGTCATTGCATCCCACTGATGAATTTCCTTTCAAAGAGCTTAAACATTTGGGTTCCAGTTTTTAGATATCCTAAATGAAATGCTGGGGCTATACAAAAGGAGCGTTATTTTGATGGAGCAGCAACACTTTCAAGGCTTGACATCACATGAGCCTTTGGCTGCTCAGAGTTGGGATATGAGTCCAAACTCAACGGAAGCCAGGAGTTACAGTTTCATTCAGTGGTGAGAGGACACAACAGATCAGTTGACAAGGGTCATCTCGCCACTGGGAAGAAACCCTCTCCCCAGACCCTACCAGACAGCCCCAGGACCTGCCCACGGTCTCATAGGGAAGGACAGTTTGAGTCCTCCTGCCACAGGAGAAGGGCTTCCTCAAGCCTCTTCACACCGTGAAACAAGCTGACTTCTAGTGCAGTCAGTCTGTTATTTCTGTGAGAAGCTCCCGCTCCTGAACCAGTGTTTTTACAAGGACTTAGCAGAAGTGATTCATTAACCATTACCTCGGAGGGAGCAGCTCGCTGCCTGTATCGTGTCAGCACCAAAGCAGTGGCTCTTGTGACGTCTCGGGAGATGTTGGCAACTGACTGGACAGGGGGTGGTGGCTGGTGCTGCTCGGTGCTGAAAGCAGCAACTCGCTCCCACGTCAAGCACCACAAACGTACGTGGCAGCAGGGAGGGCTGTAGCTTCCTTATACCTCAAGCGAGTGTATAGATGCTGAACTTCAAATGCATCTTGTTCTGTTTGTGATTCTGTCATAACAGTGCTGTTGGGACAGAAGCAACCCCAGCTCTCAATGGTGAAAAGCTAAAAGGCCAGAAAGTTGCCTCTGGCTCTGTGAGCCCCTGGAAGAGGTTTTAGCAGAACGAGGCCGGGAGCTGGTCATGCTGTCACTGTGGCACCTTTCCTGTCTATTCCTGTCTCCAGCGCTGTCGCTGTCCCCTACCCAGCTGATGCAGTCAGTCACATCAGCTGTTCCTGTAGTGTCAGTGGGACAGTGTGAACACTTGGGAGCCAGACTGCCATGAGCAACACGCCTGAAGATGTAAGAGGCTGCTGGGCCCACTTTGTAGGGGGCAATGTCACCGAATCTATAGGTGTGCTGGAACTAGGAGCCCCAGCTGCTGGCTGTGCTGGGGAAAAGGAGTTGGAATAGAACATTGAAATCCTTCCCTCGGCATGTGCTAAAAGGCAGCCTGTGATCCTGCCATAAGGTCTGTGGTCAATATGCAACTGAATCAGGGAGACTTCAGCATCTCTCTAGGCATGAAGCACCCCAGAATTGTCTCTGCATCCACAACTGGAAATGGGCACAGCTCAGTGGGCTTCCAATGTGCTGTAAGGGCCAGGCATTTGCAGGGATCTCGGGCAAAGTTAAGGTTATGTCTTTCGAATGACAAGAGTGATTTTTGATTTTGTTGTTGCTTGAGGGTTTTTTTTCAGTATATGCTAGATTATTATTAAAAAAATTGTTGCATATAATAATAACTATAACGATTCATAAGTCCATTTATAACAGTATGTGTATAATGCAATTTTGGAATATGTTTTAAAGCTTTCTGTCAGTATGCCTAATGTTCTTACTTGAGTGTTTTTTCATTCTACTTTCAAATTAGAGGAAAAATAAGATACGATCAGAGTCATGATTTGTCATTCCAACTGGAATTAGTCATTGGTCATCAAGATGCTAATCAAATTACCTGCTTCTAAAGAATTAACTTAATTTTACTAATACGTATGAATAGTTTCCAACTCAGCCAAACTCACCAACTGATTCCAAAACTTTGTTTGGATGGGATTCATCTTATCAGGTGCCCTGGAAATCAGGTATCCAGTCTAACCTGGTAATGCTGCAAGCAGAGCAGGGTATGTCACTGCTCATCTGCTGTGCTCAAGGAAGGACCAGCTCACTCAAAGTGGGCCCATCACTCTCCAATGACTCTAGAAGAAGCCTGGACAACTTTAGGCTAAATGTGGGACACTTAAATTTGGATCTTGGCCAGATTAATCCCAGTAATCCCGTGCTATCATGAGAAGTTGTCACATCCTCAGATTCAGCTGTGGTTCCTTTGGTTCGGGAGAGCTACTGGGAAGACTATGAGTTGCTCCTGGTGCCAGTGTGCAGGATCATGCCCTGCAGTGATCCCACATCTCAGGAATTGATCTGGGATTTGGGGATGCCCCAAACCTTTCCATTTCCTTGCTTCATTCCTGTGCAGGCAGCGCTGCTGTTAGGTAGATCTAAGGAGTGGGTCAACCTGGGCTGCAGGCGGTGGGGAGTGCTGGCCTTTGGGCAACAGGAGGGTGCAGGCACCAGGTGGGGTGAGAGGTGGTGCGAGGGTGCAGGGGGTGCCACAGCAGCGCTGGCACTTGCTCGCCTTCCCCTGCTGCCGTCGCACAGCGGGCAGGGCTGAGGGTGCTCCCGGGACACCGGGGCTGCACCCGGGACACCCGAGGGCAGGACCCGGGACGGCGGGGGCAGGGGCAGGAGCTGCGCTGCA